>OZ024909.1:59597233-59813791 GCA_964017125.1 Flabesymbios commensalis | reverse complement strand
GACTGCACGTCTTTAGAGTTCTTCAGAAATGCGAGCAGTAAGTTGAACAGAGGCGAATCTGATCTCAACCAACCACGTACCTTGTGACGAGGGAAAGAAAAAAACATTTTCAGCTTTCGTCATATTGAAAGTTCATCTTAAATAGCTTTAGAAAGGTAAATCGCGAAGGAAGGACACTACTTGAAGTTTTTATCATTATTTCGCGTGTCAATGAGTTAAGTATATTAATTGTTGTATCGTATGTGCTGCTGACAAAATATTAAAAATAAAATACAGTAGAAATGTGTGTTCTCGTTAATAAGTATAAAAAATAATAAATTAAAATGGCGACATGGTTTTAAGCAGGATTTACTGGTGACCTAAAATTAATGTGAATATTTAAAGTAAAATGATAATGTTGTTCCATGTTGTTTTACCAGTAATTAGAACACTTAATTATAATTAATAAATCAAGAAATCGTTGATATGAAAAGAAACTCAGAAGGAAGTGTATATCAATGAGGGTATATCAATGGATCTGTCCGTGTAAATAGCATGAATTGGTTGAAATATTTAATCAATTCCCTTCTGGCCGCAAGTTTAGTCCTTTAAACGCCATTTTTAACCACTTGAAGTTGTGTCTCACTATCGTGTGACACAACTTCAAGTGGATAAAAATACTTCCCTAGTTTGATACTGAAATTTCGTCATTTTGGCAATTAAACAAATACTTCAAATCCAAAACCCGTGTTTTGATGCGCTGATAAAAATGACAAAAAAACGATTATGGTTCTCATTGGAGCTCGAGAGGCTCATAATCTAGTCACAACGTAAGAACAATTTTTTACAAGTCAAGTACTGGTCACCTCAGTAGAATCCAGTCCCAGACGATGAGCCAGTCCTGTCAACAAGTCTCTACTTGGTGAGTCCAGATATGTGCAGAGAGATTCAACCCAAGCTGGAATCACCGCTGATGTCTTTGAAAATAATATGAACATTTCAGAGTGAGTAGCGTGCTGGTGTCATAATATAGTACATTAAATTACTGGACTTATATATTGCAAACACAGGTATTGTAATTACAATGTAAATTTAATTTTTATGTTGTTTTACTGTAAAATATCAGATGTGCATGAAATTAACCTTTGCTATAGCACCAGTTGTTGTTTGGGTAGGTGTTCTTTCCATCTGCTTGGCCAGATTGTCCAAGTTATCAGTTGTCACCTCCATCTTATCTCCAAGATCATTTATGTCGCCTTGTTGAATCTGGACTTGTTGCGATACACCTCCAAGACTAAAATATGATTAGATAAGAAGGTATTACCCTTTTAATTAACCCTTTCAAGCCTGAATTTATCATTGTCATCTTCATCCACTACAAGCCGCGAATTGCTGTCGCAATTCTCGACTTGTAGCGGATGAAGATGACTTGGAGTGGGTGAAAAAATAACGAAAATTGCCATGTGTTGGTAAAACAGTTTCATAGAAATTTTCCTTCTAAACCCTCACTTAGCAGAAAAACCAAGTCTATTTTCAGGGATGTAAAATGATGCGTTAATGCATCGTGAGGGCTTAAAGGGTATCATCTATAGGCCTATGCTAATCGGGACTTTACTCGTATTTAGCGTTGTAAGGGTTACAACTGGTCAGCATACAATCTGTATCAACATTTATATTGGTTATTATTTTTGTTATTATTATAGTTATTACAGAACGCCTCCCCCCCCCCAAATTACGAAAAATACATGTTAAAATGTAACCGCTGCAGTCGGCTGGTAATGAGGAGCTCTTTCAACTCACAACCCATACGAAAATATGCATTTGGATAGTATGTACCTTCATTTTTGTTATTCACTGTAATAAATCCGATGTAATGTTTGAAATTCGTAGAGTGTGTTAAATGTCACTTTGCGATGCACATGTTATAAAACTGAATGTTATCATCATAGTTCAGTGCAATAGAACATCATTATTTTCTTGTTAACTAATTGTCCCTATGTTGATTCAATGTAGACGTCTGTGACGCTAACCTAGCATCAAAGTGGTCAACGTTTTCCCAACGCTTTCAATGTGTACCCAGCAGACACAAGACGTAGAATAAATGTTGCTTTAAAGTTGGTCCACCGTCTACGACGCTGGACCAACGTTAAACCTACACTTATTCCACGTCTTGTGTATGCTGGGTAGGCATGCGGCCAAATATATTGTCAAATCAGGATGCATGGAGCCACTCACCTTCTGCCATCCAATACGTCCAGTACAGCTCTGGCGCTGTCCATAAGTTGTGGTTGGTCCAACATATCAACGATCGTTTGTCTATGATGTTCTACCTCACTTGGATTCCATTGAGCCATCATTCGTATCTGGTACATGAGACTCGGCTTCTGTGCGGCTGATGTACTATCAAACCACTCCATGAGTAAGTTGGTGTATTTCTTGGCATATGTCTAATCGAACCGTTAAAATAGGGTAATTGATAAATTATTTAAATAATCGTTATAAATGAAATAAATTGTTTGATCTAACACTAACTAATATAATTTGTAAGCAAATATCGAAATATAATTTCAACTATATATATAATTCGGTACTGCAATCACGTGATATAACTAGTATATTATATATAGCACAGCGTGAGCAGCAGTAATGTGAAAAGGGGGACACCGGTCTCAGCAAAGGCACCTGGCTTCCGGGTAAGGAGATTTCTGACCTTCTGGTGGACATGCCCACTAGAGCTCGCTATTCTTAATTTGTGTCTGCAGATGCTCGGGGAATATTTCCAACTATATCAAACGAATTTTAGTGGCTTTTTATATGGTAATTGTTTCAAACCGTATAATTATAATTATCATGATTACTCGGTCCCGGCATCACAGGGTTTAATCAAGTTGTAGACGTCATACCTCACCTGATCAATCCGCGAAAGATGAACCAATATCACCGCTATATGATAAACATAATCAGGATTTTCATGCTGGACATTGATAATATCATCATCATAATGTATGATTTCTTCAGGGCGTTTCTCAGCCACGCATCCAAGAACCAATGTTGATAAAAACTGATCTGACTTCCATGTTAGCATTTGAGCAAGACACTTGATAGTTCTTTGATTAATAGCCTAAAAAGTAAAACTTTTACTTTACAGTATTGAATGATCTGCGAGTATTATTTCTGATTTAAAATAATTTGCATACAATTTATTGATTAGACCGGACAGTTATTTCAACATTTTAATAATCATAATAATTGACATGTTGAAACATACCATGTTCAAAAATATTCAACGATACCAATTTATTTCAAATTACATTTTTTCACCATAAGTCTATATACCATAATACTATATACCTCTTGGTGTCTTTGTGATATTTTGTATAGTAAGTTGAGAATGCCACTTCTTCTGTCCGAGTCGTTCATCATAAAGTCGACAAGTTCATCCATGCGATCATGGAATACTGTTGGAAACTTTGCATAGAGAGCATCGAAGTACACTGTAAGTTGAAAGAAAGAAGAAAATTATTTATGAAATAGTGATTGAATCGAAGGAATTATTCCCAAATAGTGCCTGCTTGGGATACAAAGTTACCTGGTCACAGCTTAGGGCACTATTGTACCATGCAAAGGCAAACAACAGTAACTTCTTACTTGAAAAGTAAGCAGTTATTGCTGAATTCCTTTGCAGTATTATATACAATCTGACAGATTTTACAAGCATAGCACACAGCTACACACCAGCGCATATCTAGACATAATTAAGCCTACTGGAATCATACTTATGGTATTTGTCTAATTTATTATCTAGCTTGAAAAAAATGTGTAACATTACGATGGAAGTTTTTGCTGTCATCTGGGTCCCTGTTAAGGTACAAATCAAGTAACAGCCCAACATCTGTCTCCGATACAACCTGTCAACACACGTGGTTGTATCATATTCAAATACGTCCACAGTTTCACCATAAAAATAGAAACAAAAAATATATAAAAACGGTAAGAAAAAACATTAGGACAATTATTAGAACAATACATTACAAAAATATAAAACAATACATTGTTTTATGTTATCAGCTGCAAAATATCGTGCTATAGATATTTTTTTAACTGTCATAGTGTGTGTGTGTTGGGGGGGGGGGTGGCTATATCACCGTCATTAGGCCTACCTGAGGATGTTCTGAGACATTGCTGGCGACATCCAATGCATCATGACATAATCTCTCATGACGACATGTGCACATCTCCAATATCGATGACCACACCGGCTCCAATATTTCTGGACAGTGAGACAAATGCTGGAAAGAACGAGAAAAAGAAAATGTAACAATCGCAGATCAACAAAGATCAGATAGTTACTGATTGACAAGTTTACGGTTATCAGGTTATACTCGTCAATTAGATCTAAACTGAAATATTCAATGTCGATCAAACAATTACTAATGGGTAAACGTACCAATTCTTTTTAATTTACATTAATGTAGAATCGTTATCATTATAAATACTAAAAGAAAACCAGCTATCCGATTTGCTGAATAGTGTCATTGTAGGTCTACTCGTGCTAACAGTAGGTTTCAGAAGGTGGGTGGATACCTTTTGCGCGATCATTTCAGAACATTTTTGTTGTTCCCTGTTGTGTTGGCTCGTTTACTTTTCTATAGTGTTTGTACATCATGTGGCCCAACATGTCACTGTGTACTGTGTGGGCTTAAGTAACATACTTATTTGTCAAGAGTATTATTTACTTACTTTTCTATAGTATCTGTACATTATGTGGCCCAACATGTCACTGTTTCTAGTGCTGCTACTTGACCTTGTCTTGAGGTCACATCCACTGAGACAGACATTGTAAATCTCAGCAAATTCACCCGTGAAATCTGCTGCCTGCTTATTTCTGAACAGAAAATATACACAGTCCAAATCAATGTACTCTTTCGAAATACTGTATATTATAAAAAAAATATTTTAGAAAAAAATAAATTGTTTTGAGTCGGTACGTTATACTACATACCAACAAATACGAGACCTCGACCTAATGCTTGGTTGATATGCCAACATTATCACAGCGTGGGGATCGACTTTAGTCGTCAGAATCTGACGTCTGTAGAAATCAGATTCTGACGACTAAAGTCGATCTCCGCACTGTAAGAGTAAAAATATTTCTAATGGCCGTAGACCCATAACATAGGTATTCAAATGAATCAGAAAGAGCTAAGAAAGACGGTTCTGATGATTTCAAATTGAAAAAAACCCTTTGGCCTGCAAGGTTTTCATAAAAAAAATCAGCGCTCCAAGGGTTTAACCAGACGTCTAGTGTTTGCTTGGATGTATTATGAGGCCAGCGTTGTGGCGGCGAAGTACCTGAGTCGTGAACATATATGCTCCAGTATATTTCGGATAAGATCTCTCACATGTGATGGTATATTCTTCAGATTATACATTCTGTCTAAAGTCACTTTCAATATCTTCTTTGTTCCTTTGTAATCGTCCTTAAATGTATAAAACAGAAGCTATATCATAATCCTAAACTTAGTTTTAAATTTCACATTTGACAAAATTACAGTAAAACATGATACGAAGATATAATATATTACCAATGCTTTCAATAGTATAATAAATAATTACACTGATTTTCTCACACGTTCAACTGCTGATTTTTAAATTATATTTACAAATACAAAAACAATTGTTAATATAATAACTACCTCTTTTATTTAATGTATTAATTTAAGTTGCTATCATTATAGTTACTACTGCACTATTATACACGAACCATAATTCAGCCGTTAACTTTGTTATTTCAACACTTACCTGCCACGGGTAGACCTCCGATATTTTATTTGTACCTTCACAGCGATATTCGGAGCAATTTCCATTTGACAAATTATTACGAATAATTTTCATCAGGGTGTGCATATTATCGTTCAGAGCTTTCTGGTGCCTGGAATAAAATACGCACAAATTCACCAGCAAACCCATGAGACGTTAAGCATGCCTGTGACAGAAGATTTCACCAAATCAGGCCCAGAAGGTTTTCTCAGCCTGATGGGGTAAAATGTCCTGTCACAGGCTCCCAGACTATGAGTAATATATTTTATACCCTTATAAGGCTTTACCTGATTACGCTAATTTAAAAGGGAAAGACACTCGGTGTCACGGCGTACGGTGGTCCGGGGAAGAGTATCGTGTACATCTATGCACGATGACAGGGGTTTATGACTAGAATGCTATCAGTATTCGATTATAAAGATAACAAATTATTATTGTGATCGCGAATGTATACCCCCTTTTAGGCTTCACCTCCAATACACCGCATTTTAGTATGCAAGTACGTGCCAACTCGTTTTCATTTGAATATAAATATTTAGGTTTTTTTTCAAAAATTAAAATTTAAAAGTTGATAATAAGTGAAGTTCAAGTTTTTCAAGATGAGAACGGAATTCACATATTTTTATTATTCAAAACCAATACATGTGTTTCCTACCGTAATTCTTTTAGAAAGCCCTCGATAAAGGGTTTACAATAATAATCCCCCATTCCATTGTAAATCACGGTGAAAATATTACTAACAACATCAGCGTGTTCCTGAAATGGTACAACGTGTCCAATATCAATATGGTATATAGTATATCAGTGCAAAATGACATAAAACATATATGAAAACACATAAACTAATTTGTATAATGATTTCATGTGACGGAAGTAATACATATTATACATACGTTAAAATAATCATTAGCTATTACAACATCATACTGTGTACTGTATAGTTTCGTCCAGTTAAAAAAACAGAGGAAGTTCCGAATAACGATTGGATAAGTACTAAGTACAAAGATAATGATTATGGTCAACTTCACTATACAACACGTTGAGATTGATTAGTGTTCTTGGAAACGTTTTTGTACAAATCATTTTATAAAAACATTTTTGTCGAGATAGCAGTGTTTTCTCACTTTACTAATTCAATACACCTTTTTCAATAACAACACGCCACACAATTACCAAAAGCTGAACTATTAAGTTGGGACTCCTGTTCACGCGCAAAATCGTGCAAAGAGTGTATTGTGCTGTATGCCTGACAAAATGTGTAAGTTCGAAAACAAGTTTTGTAAAACTAACATTTATAGAATGTTAATGATGCACCGACGCTTATGGGAAACAACATGTAGGCCTATGAGTACTTTGACCCCTGTGTCACAGTCGACTTGTAACCAATCAGACAAATTCAGCTAAGCAACTGCCGCCATTCAGTTATTATGACGTATAAGTAGACTTACAGACATGAGCGAGTACTTTGACAAAAACTAATATTTTTATCTAATAATATATAAATACTCCCTTTTTCATTATCAACTTTCATACAGCTCAGCCTACAAGATTTGAAAACGTCTCATTTCTTCAATTATTCATCCGGGACAGTTTTCATTCATTTGAATCTGGAATTTCTTGCGCAATTACCATTTTCAAATTACTTAAAAATGATTTGAAGTATGCAAACTAGGCGGGTTTGACAATTGACGTTCCTCATAGTTTGACTGTTCTCAAACATGTTAAAAGTGTCGCTTCTCATCAATGTGCGACGCTGTGACGCTGGCCCAACATTAAAACAACATTTATTGTCATAAACTGAGATATAATATATTGCCACTGCATACTCAACATGCTCAATACTCACTTTCCAATCTATACAATTTGCTGTCACCATCGCCAATGCCATGGTAACCAAATCCCGATGCTGTGTCTCCAAACATAATATAATCCATTGCTGACAATCCATATAGTCGGAGTCACTGGAGAATATAATAATCAAATGATGTCATAGCAAGTAGTAGTAGTAGTGGTAGTAGTAGTAGTAGTAGTAGTAGTAGTAGTAGTAGTAGTAGTAGTAGTAGTAGTAGTAGTAGTAGTAGTAGTAGTAGTAGTAGTAGTAGTAGTAGTAGTAGTAGTGGTAGTGGTAGTGGTAGTGGTAGTGGTAGTGGTAGTGGTAGTGGTAGTGGTAGTGGTAGTATCTTTTTCAGTATTAAATCGACTCAATCAGGGTGAAATCATCAAAAAATCGTAGATTTTATTTTGGCTTCTTAATATGACCATATTATGTAAACATGTCCATAGACTAGAACTGCGAACGTTTTTTTTCAATTTTTGTGCTGCACATTTACCAGTTAAGCGAGATATATACCCGATTTCTTATTCCGGACATGCATGTACAAAATAAGAAATACGGGAATTTCGTCATATGGTCATATTAAGAAGTCAAAATAAAATCACCGATTTTTTTATGATTTCAGCTTGATTGAGTCACTTTAAATGGCTAATAATTATATAGAGTCTACATGTATGAGTTCCGCTGTACACATAAATCAATAGCTTTCAGTTGAATTTGATATTTTACCGAAACAAAATCTAAGAGTATTTTTCGTAAGTGATCATACAATGTACAATAAAAGATAATGTGGAATTCGTCCTCAGTAACAATGGTTTTGATTTTTTGGCAGAGAGGACATGAAAGGAAAAATTATATTAATAATTGACGATTTGAACATCTGAATTTACATAATGATCTCTTGTGGCTTTGGCGTTTCTTTGGCTTTGGCTTCGATGTTTGTGTTCTTCGGCAAGTCATTTTACCCTTTACATTTTTACTTTACCCTCGCATTCTTCACTTGACCCAGGTGTGAATGAGTACCATGTAGGACAGAGATGACAATGTGTACGATAAGTCCAATGCGCCTAAATGGCTGCAGGAATGTATGCTCTCCGTGGAGTTGAAATGGCACACGAATGAACAGGTCCAGTGACCAGGGGGTAAATTGTAAAGTCGGCTGATAAGTCCTGAGACTTGATGTCGGACTATAAACCTGTATCTTTACATTTTGAATTTGTAATTACAACTAAATAACATTCATATTTAAATTAAATGTTAATATGATTATAGTTAAATAGCAGCTTAGAAGAGTTACTAATAAGTAATTTCCATTGATTTGTGTAAAATTGTTTACATGTTTAAGTGTGATTAAAATATATTTATAAAAAAACTGGTTGATATTTTCACCATTTGAACCTACAGTTATTTCGACGCTTAGATTTCAACATAAATTTAAATTGAGGGCATTAATTATTACAAAACTGTTTTTTTAAATAATTGTCATCAAAATGTAACCACTCCAGCTATTTATGCTTGTATGCATTAATAACATTTTTTGTAATAAAAATTCTTCGCGTTCTTCGCTTTCAGTTTATATATTGTACTTCATTGTTTTATGAAATCGTGTATTTTTTATTCGCCGGAATTGCGGGCATGATATGCATTTGAAGGTGTGAATGAGAGGAAAGTTAAGTGTAGATTTGCTGATTACAGTGTGTGTGTGTGTGGTGTCCATATTTTGACTCTAGTCTGCTTTTGCCAACCCCTACAAATGTATTCTAAAGATAGAAGTCAGGGACGCTCAAAATGATGTTGCCATTTATTCGATTGACCTTTATCAACCTTAATTAAGTCCAGGTCACATTTAGAAGTTTAATGTTATGCCGTATATTTTTTATGTATATTTTTTATGTTAATTTCTGTCGATTCATGTAAATTTAGTCTATGGATGTTATAGAAGACTTATTTTGCCAGTTTGACCTTCTATGATCTCAGGTGAAAGGTCAATATTTGAACTGCTATGTGATTCCATAGACTTCGCGTGTTTTTTTGTCTCTTTCTAATGGATTTATGGATGTCAGTAAATAATTTAAAAATGATATTGTCATTATTGTTTTTTTCGAATGAAAGATTAAATTAATTGACACAAAATGACCTCAAGTGAAGGTTAAACTTTGAATTTTAATACAATCCTGTCAATTCTACATGTTATTCTACTTAACCAAGTGATTCAACATTTTACTCTGAACGTGCGGATAGTGCAATGAAGATCTAACTCTATAATAGAAATGCTGAGTCAGCAACAATGCAATCATACAATCATGTACTCACCTGATTTTTGTCAGTAACTTCTGGTAACCAGGCTTCACTCTTTTAGAGAATTTATTAAGAGCACTCTCACCCTGCCTAAAAAGGTTGCCCAGATCTGTATTTAACTGTTGTAGCGATGTGGGGTCGTCCATATTTGTCTGACAGACTGACAGTGACAGTGATGTAGCGTTATCAAGCAAAATAGAATGTGGTATGCACAATTCTGTTATATTCCGGTGATATTTCTCGTGATATGTGTGTCAGTCACTGAATAAATGAACACTAGCTCTGAATCACTGTTCCAGGCGAGTACACCTGATCAATACCTGTAATACATTACTCTGTATCGTATTGCTAGTATAACCTTCTTTAGTACTGAAATACAGGCTACATTCCCACACACGATACACTGACCCAATGTTGGCCCAGCATTGAACCAACATTGGGTCAGTGTATCGTGCTGACTGGGTATATTATTGTAAGCCTAGAAGCCTAGGCCGGCGTCGCAGCAAACAGAGCATTTTATTAATCCTCCATCGATTAAATCATCCATGCGCGGATCCAGTGGGGGAGGGGGGTTGGGTAAGGCGCAAGTACGTTTAAAAATCCGCTAAAATGGCCAAAATCTCCCCCCCCCCCCTTGTTCTGATCCTGTTATCAGGTCCTATAGGAAATGTGGTGATGATTTCCCGCCATTCTGGACCAGTAATGGGTTTATTAGGTTCCACTTGTATAACTGTTTACTTTTACATTGATTCGTGTACAGTATTGTTGACATTCGTGACTGACAGTACTAGTACTAGTACTAGTGGTATTGCGTGTATATTATATGGACACCAACAAGTATACCATATAATTATGACAGTGGCCATTGGCCTACATTGGTTTATTGTCTGCTCAACACCATGCAATGCCAGGCCACGTTCACCCAACTTTAACTGACAGAACTTGTTATCGATCCTGCCATGTCAGCGTTATTATCAGCCCTGGTTTGGTCTAGCAAAGATCCTTGGGTCTAGGCCAAGCGCATACTGCCCTGTGTAATGATAGTGTACGAGTGCATTATACATATACATGATATAAGCTGCTGAACCGTGTCAATGACGTCACGTCATATGATACTCTCAGCAAACACATACGTTGACCCAATGCTAGTTTAATGTTGAGCCAGAGTCTCAGATAATAGGCCAACATTTAAGCCAGCCTTGGATTAGGCCTAATATGTCATGCTTGTTGGGTTACTATTGGTCCCATTGCACGTTATTTGGTTAATCTCAGATTATATTCTCAACGTTTGACTGGGAAATTTCTTATTCAAAATGTTATGATTTAGATTTACGATGTTTATATAACGCTTATCATTTAAAGCTAAACATTCACATAAATATCCCCAAAATCGTAAAATTTTAGAAAAAAGAAAAAATCAGTGGTAAATAATTTAGAAACCAACTACAAACTGTGTAGATTTGTTGGCAAACGATACCGTTTTAATGCAATACACAACACAGTCTTCGGAAAATTCCATGTTTACATGTGATATCATTTATTGGGCGATAGTATAATTAAATGCAGATAGAACTAAAACTTGATGATTAAGAATAGATAGTTAATTATTAATTCATTGATAATTGTCAATTATTCAGTCATCTTTATATCTTGCCAATACAAGATATATGTTTCACCGTAAAATACACTATTTGTTAACCCTTAAAGCGCCAGGTTACAAAATTTAAATTTTTACCACTTGAAGTTGTGTCTCGCTACCGCGACACACAACTTCAAGTGGTAATAATTAACTACATGTGTACAGCTTAAATCAAAACTTGTGGCAATCTAGCAAATTCAACACCAATCTCTCTTCAAATTTACTTGTTTGAGGGACAAATAACATTATATATAGGCCACCAAATAATAATTTGGTCAACTATTCTGAATGGCTCCTGAATAACATAAATAAAAATGGTTATAGTCGTGCTTAGTACTTAAAGGGTTGATATCAAAGTTTAAAAAACGATTGTGATGGTGACATTTTATGAACTGAATAAACATCTCCTATTACTCAACAATTGCTTACACACACGGGTTTTTACCAATGCGCTGGCTGGTGGAAGGCGTGCCAGCAAACTGTTGTTGCGATGTTGTGCCAATGTTGGTTTAAAGCTGGTCAAGCGCCGCTGAGGGTGGGCCAACTTTAAACCAACACTGGCTGAAAATCTCGTGGATGGTGTGGTGCGGCCTTGAGTAATAAGTCATTAAATTTTATTAACGACAATATGGTTATCCATGGTTTTGATGATTTGACCCGCAAAATACCTTTTATGAGTTGTTTTGCACAATAACTTGTCTGGTTGTTACATTTTGTGAACTGAATCACCATCTGAATTCACCATCTGAAGTTTGAACAAACATCTCCGACCTTTAAAATTGATAAATGAACATAGCTGGATGTAAGCAGGGGGCGGGTCGTTTTAGGGAGCAGTGGGCCATGCTCCCCGGCCTATTTTTTTACAAATTAAACAAAACCCTGGAAAATGGAGAATATGGCTCTCAAAACTTGTCAAAGTTCGCCTGAGGCAATCTTAAAATGTGTAAGCTTTCCCCAGACATACGGACGGACGACGGACGAAAAAAGAACCTGATATCCCTTTTCGCCGTTGGCAACAATGAGTAAATTAACCAGTGTAAACTATTGTGCCACCAAGAATACAAAGTAATGTGATTCAAACTACTTTTCGATATTTGGTAGTTATTTTCAATTGTTTTCTAAGACTAGACTTAATTACTGATTACAGGAGGCATGGAGTAAACATTGATGATAACGGAATTTCCCTCATTTGGCGCTCGACGTTGCTTCAACGTGAAATTAACGTCAATGACGTTGATTCGATTCCTGTATTTTACATCGCCGTGCTCTTCGTGGGCACCCAGCAAATACGAAACATTGAACCAATGTTGGCCTTAGGTTGAACGAGCGTCTGTGACGCTGGCCAACAATAAGCCAACATTGGTTCAATGTCTCGTGTTTGATCAGTATATTTAATCAGAAGTATCAGTTCTAGATTCGTCACGTGACAACCATGTATATTAGCAAACACGATACGTTGGCCCAATGTTGGTTTATTGTTGGGCCAGCGTCGCAGACGGTGGGCCAACATTAAAGCAACATTCGGTTTCGTATTTGCTGTGTACCAGCCGACTTGATGAATTTGAAGTACCCCACACAACAGCCACCAGGAAGCCAGATATCTACAACGAACGCTGATGTTGTGAGTGAAACGAGTGGAATAGTTTGTTGCACTGAATCATTTCCATTGTTCAGCTTTCACACAGTCTTCCAGACGAATGCTGACGTCGTTCATGTTGTACTGTATTATCTGATGAGACCCAACACCATCGCAACCGGACACATGTATTGTAAATTGTTAGCTTTATTTTTTTATCTTGGATCTGCTCATGATATTTACAGCATCAGATATATATGTTTTCTAGTTAAAAAAATGAAACATTCAAATTATATATTTTCCTCTTTTATCGAACCACCGCGGTGTAATTTATCGATTTAAAATGCAACGTATTCAATCGTTGCCGATTGTAAAATAGAACATCGTCGTGAGTGCGCAGGCATGGTGTGTGCAACACATGCATGGAGAATATATCGTCCCCTTGGGTATGAAAGGGTGTATCTGCCACTTTGCAAAGTGGCAGATACACCCTTTCATATCCAAGGGGACGATATATGGCGAAGCTCTGATGGCGAAGGGTCGTATTATTTCCATGATTAGATGCACCAAGGAGCTTAAAATCTATAGGGATTCCTTGGACGTACACAGCATGCTGCATGCACCTGATTTCAGATTATTAGTTGAAGCAATAAAATGAAATAATTTTGTGCATCAGATAAAGAATAAGTATCATTATCATTGATATGCAACAAAATTTGATCTGTTCGGTACATTTGCATAACATTTATACAATGTTGGACCAGTGTCGAAGATGTTGGGCCGACGTTGTAAAAATGTTATACAAATGTTTGTGTTTGTTGAGTAGCCGTTGATTTACACGTTCTGCAGGGGCGGATCCGGACCGGGTCACCCGGGTCACGTGACCCGGTCATACTTTTCCATTCATAAAAATTATATCAGGTCCTACTATTTAGATGTGCAAGATTTTACATTCCCATCATATTTGCGCCCCTGTAACTTGCACGTTTCTGTGATATCTATGAGCATGAACACTGATCATGGCATTCATGTTGATGGGAGATACATTATTATATAATTAGCTGTTTAGACCATGTGTGTGTAACTGTTCCAATGACGCAATACCAGGTCTGGATCACGTGTCGTTCTAAGACCACGGTCTTAGCCTATAGTATTGCACTAGTAGGGGACTGACGGGCAAGACGAGACTGTGGGTAAGACTGGCCATTGACGTTATACCTTTTGAATGTGAACGATAATATTGTGTCATAATACATACCATAGACATATCTAGTTAAATCGTCAATCAATAATGATCAATTTGTCGTCTCCTCTAGTCAAGGTTGCAAAGTATAATGAAACGAAACTAAATTCTAGCTATAATTTATCTGTAGGCCTATATCAGTTATTCAAATAATACTATTTTGTCCAAATCACCCTCCATAGGGGGGGGGGGGGGATATGGACAATAACTGTATCTTCAATGAAAATGTATGAGAGAGGTGGGTATATTGGACACCTTAAGGACAGTGTGGTATATATATCTAGATGATCAATCAATAATGAGCAATTTGTTGTCTCCTGTAATCAATTTTACTAGGCCTACGTATAATAAAAAATACAAAATTCTACCAATTTCAGGCTTTTTTTTAGTTGCATAGGCCTATCGATAATTCTAAAAATACCAATTTTGTCAATTTTCATTATACTCTCTGTTTGTCCAAATTGCATTATCTTCAGATAAAAGTATAATTAACTTTTGACAGTTTTTCGTACACAAACTTCTATTTAGCATTGAACAAGACTGTCACTCCCTTGTAGAACAACTAGAAAAAAAATCGTACGAACTACACTTGCAAAGCTAAATTGGACATACCTTTTTCTATATTTTAAAGGTGCCTAATCATTTAAAATTGGAAAAAAGTCATCGGCTGGAGCTGATAGATATGGGTCACAGCCTAGATTGATCATAAATGTTAATATAATCCCTTATAACATTTGCACATGAATCATATTGCGTCATATAAATAAAAAGTATAGAAAAGCCTGATTGGGTACCGTCTGAAAAGAAGTGTACAGCTATAGAGCTGTTGGCACAAATTAACAAGGTGTCCTCCAGCATGACCCATCCGGCCCAAGAATCCTCTAATATTGACCGGCTGCTCTACATGTTCATTACATCATGACCATAAAATTATTGATGAACAGGCAATTTTTGACACATTTGTGAGGAAGTCAGGGTGCAATTAATAAACAAACTTACTGATTGATGATGAAGATTATATGTAACGTTAGGCCTAATAACATGAATAAATAGGGCCTATGCCTATAAGTTTGTTTTCTACGTGGATCTCGTCAATCTGCATGATGCAAAAAAGTAATAAAAAAGCACCAAACTAAAATTAAGGTCAGGGTCAATGAAGCAATTAAACTAGGATTGGTTTTTTTCAACTAATCTTGTTATTATTATATGGAATTATAGGATTAAATCTCCAATATATTATGATTTACATTATGTTCTAAAACCTCTAATTTTACCAAATGTGCCTAGGGGGGGGGGGGGGGAAGCTCCTAAACCCCCTAGTTGGACAGCGCTTTTAAGCACACTGTGACCCTGTCAAACTATTTTCTGGATCCGCCCCTGGTTCTGTCCACCTAACGTATACGTCTTCAACAGAAACATCTGAAATAACGTCGGACGCAGGCCCTACGTCTGAGTTTTTGACTAAAATATTTCGAATTCAACTCAAAATAGTCGGTAATAATATCAATACTTAAAAGGGTCGGTAATGATTATATTTGATCGGCATGCATTTTTCAGAAAGGGAATGGGATTGCATCATATAATCAGATTAAATTAACATAGTTCGAAATATAATCTCCTGCATCTGTATACGGTGGGTACTTTGAATAAATGACCTACTAACAAATACGATATGGCGTTGTTATATCTTACAGGACTGAAGTAAAGTGGTCGTCCACTGTGGAGCATCATCGGGTTGTGATTATAGAACTAGTCAGCAAAATAGCCACCTGGTGGGTAACTGTAAACAAGAACAGGTCTGAGAGTGTATCCCCAACAAACACGATATATTGACATAATGTATAAGCTCAATGCTGGTTCACCATCTACGACGCTGGCCCAACATTGAACCAGCATTGGATCAATGTGTAACGTTTACTAGGGCATAATATTCACAGTCGCTCACCCAATGTTGGTACAATGTTAGGCCAGCGTCGGAGACTATGGGCCAACGTTGTACCGACATTTGGTGAATGTTATGGGTGAATTTATGATTCATGTATGCTATTTTTAAAAATCAACTCTATGATGTATCTATTATGAAATAGTTAATTGGACCATGAGACTCATTAATGTCATGCTTCATTAAAGCATTTATTACACTCGGGGGAGTGACGATGTCACTAAACTGACTCAATATGTTTTCCCCAATAGGAACAGAAAGTTTATATACGTGTGCCAAACAGTCAAGGCCATCACTGAGTATTAAAATACCACATGACAAAGAACCGGATCAGAAAATGTTTTGTTTCTATCTTTCCGGAAAACACTTATTGTTAAACAGTGGTATATAAAGTGATAATATGATACATCCGACATTAAGAAAAGCAAATCCAAACGAATACAATAGGACCCAGCGAGGATTGATTGGGCATTGGTATGTTTCTCTCCTATCTATAGGTTCCCTTAACCTCTATACTTATATGATTATTATCATATTCTCATTCCGAATACGTTAGAAAAGGGGACATCGTTGTATTTTCATGAAACAAAGATTGTAACTATTTTATATTGAATCATATTAAATATATAATCCCATAATAATATTAATTATTTTATTATATATTTTTTTTCACATAATATTTGGTGATAAGTCGATGATAAATCTGGTATAAGTTTAACAATTGATTTAACCTTTACAGTGCGCGGACCATCTTCAGACGTCACAATCTGACGTCTATAGATGTCTAAAGTCGACCCCCGCACTAAAAAAATGAAAAAAATTATAATGGTCGTAGACCCATAACATAGGTATTCAAATAAAGTGGAAACAGCTAATTAAAACATTTATGGTGATTTCAAATTTTAAAAAAGCCTATGGTCTCCATGGTTCATACATAATATTTCAGCGTTGTAAGGGTTAACCCTTACAGCGCGGGGATCGACTTTAGTCGTCAGAATCCGACGTCTGTAGACGTCAGATTCTGACGACTAAATTCGATTCACCGCACTGTAAGAGTGAAAATATTTATAATAGCCGTGGACCCATAACACAGGTATTCAAATGAATCGGAAAGAGCTAATTAAGACATTTATGTTGATTTCAAATTGAAAAAACCCTTTGATCTCCATGGTTTACACAGAAATATTCCAGCGTTGTAATTAGGGTTGACGGCGGTGATTCTCACCAATGTATGCCTCGTCGTCGTGTGGCAGAAGCATATCAGGGAAGTAACTAATTTTCAGGACATCCCACGACTGAAATTATTAAAAAACAGGAAACTTCCTAAAAATTCGTTAATGGGTGGACCTATTTTAAGGTATTACCAACAAAATTGTTGGCGCCTTGGATTGATGTATTTTTGCTGAGGTAAGAGCAATAAAAGTGCGCATTTTGTCTATTCAGTGAGCAATGAAGAGTTTCTGGTTTCTTTGCACATGAAATGAATCTGTCTGCGCATATGGGTTTACAAGATGATACTAGAAGTATTCATACAATCTTCAACAAACTAAGTAATAGTTTTGAAAAAGCTTTTTTTGGAAAAAGCCTTTCAATCTGCAGTCCTCTCGTGAGTTTGCTGGCCTTTACAGCACAAACGCTGTAGCAGAACATATGCTTATAAATAAATCTGCTGGACAGGTATGGAGACACTAGTATTGTGACTGTCTCCTGAAATGTTTAGCATGGTAAATTGCCTCTCACTGCCATTATTTCCCCCCTCTGCCACTCATTTATCCATGTTAGCTGGAGAAGATATTATATTTCTTGGTGGAATTTGTGATAACCTGAAGAATCCAATCTAATTGTAGCGTGTGAAAGCTTGCTGGTGAGTTATAGACAATGTGTTACAGTCTCAGGGCAGAAAAATCATCCGGGTCTAATCTGAAATATGATATGTGTCAAAACACCACCAAAGCACCACCAAAACACAACCAAAAACACAACCGAAGCACCACCAAAGCACCACGAAAACACAACCAAAGCACCACCAAACCACCAACAAAGCACCACCAAAAACACCATCAAAGCACCACCAAAACACCACCAGAATACAACCAAAACACAACCAAAGCACCACCAAAGTACCACCAAAACACCACCAAAGTACCACCAAAACACCACCAAAGTACCACCAATACACCACCAAAGCACCATCAAAACACCACCAGAACACCAACAAACCACCAACAAAGCATCACCAAAAACACCTCTAAAACACCACCAAACCAACACAAAACCACCAACAAAGCACCACCAAAAACACCACTAAAGCACCACCAAAACACCACCAAAGTACCACCAAAACACCATCAAAGCACCACCAAACATACCACTAAAGCACCACTCATTTAGCTGGGGGAGATCTTATATTTCTTATGGAATTTGTGAGAATCTTGAAGAATCCAATCTAATTGTAGCGTGTGAAAGCTTGCTGATGAGTTATAGGCAATGTGTTACAGTCTCAGGACAGAAACATAATCCGGGTCTAATCTGAAATATGATTAGTGTCAGAACACCAAACACCACCAGAACACAACCAAAACACCAACAAAGCACCACCAAACACCACCAAAACACAACCGAAGCACTACCAAAACACCACTAAAGCACAACCAAAACACCACTAAACCACCACCAAACACCACCATAACACAACAGGAGCAGTACGAAAAACACCACCAAATACTCACCAAAACACCACCTAAGCACCACCAAAACAACACCAAACACGACCAAAACACCCACCAAACACGACCAAAACACCCACCATAACACCACCAAAACACTACCAAAGTACCACTAAAACACTAGCAATACACCACCAAAACACCACCAAAGCACCACCGAAACACCACACAAACACCACAAAACACCACCTAAGCACCACCAAAAAAACACCAAACACGACCAAAACACCCACCATAACACCACCAAAACACCACCAAAACACCACCAGAGCACCACCGAAACACCCACCAATAAAATACCACCAAAAAACCATCAAGAAACCACCAAAACATCGAAACACCACCGAAACAGCACTAAAACACCACCAAAAACACTCACCAAAACACCACTAAAACACTGACAAAGTACCACCAAAACACCAGCAATACACCAAGACATCACCGAAACACCTCCGAAGCACCACCAAGACACCACCAAAACACCAAATCACCACTGAAACACCACCATGACACCATCAAAATACCACGAAAACACCACTAAAGCACCACCAAAGCACCACCAAAACACCACCGAAGCACCACCAAACCACCACCAAAACACAAACAAGACACCAAAGCATCACCAAAACACCAACAAAACACCACCAAAACACCATCAAAATACCACGAAAACATCATCAAAGTACCACCAAAGCACCACCAAATCACCACCAAAGCACCACCAAATACCACCAAATCACCACCTGAACATCACAACAACACCACAAAGTACCACCCAACCACCACCAACACACTACCAAAACACCACCAAAGCACCACAAAAACACCACCAAAGTACCACCAAAACACTACCAGTACATCACCAAAAAAACATCAAAACACCTCCAAAGCACAAACAAGACACTACCAAAACACCACCGAAGCACCACCAAAACACCACAAAAACACCACCAAAACACCACCAAAGTACCACCAAAACACCCCCAGTACACCACCAAAAAACCTCAAAAATACCACAAAAAAAAACCAAAACACCACCAAAGCACCACCAGAACACCATTAAAACACCACCAAAACACCACCAAAACACCAATAAAACACAAACAAAACACCCCCAAAATACCACCAAAGTTCCACCAAAATACCACCAAAACACCGTCAAAACATTGAAAAAGAAAGCCCCCCCTCCCGGATCTGCGCCAGATACACAATGTGTCGTTTTTGCTGGGGCTTTTTACGATCCCGGGTGTCACGTGCTGGTGTCACGTGCCGGTGTCACATGTTCCTGTGTCAAGTGCCAAAAAAGTGTATACATAGATATCGGTGAGCAATATCAATACAGACATTCACCTGCCACACCCCTTGGACTTCCGGGCCTGTGGTTTAGGCCTGGACGATACGTCACTGTTCATACATGTAGTCTGCACTGTGTATAACTACATGTAGCCACAAACGTAGATTTGTTTACAAGCCCTTGAACAGTTATGAATGGGCACATAACTTTCGGTCACGTGATCCATAAATGATGACGTTATTTGCCATGTTTACGATGTTTACATCCAATATGAGGCTCACGAAGTGTTCGGTGAAATCAACTCTTACAACATTCATGCAAATCTACACCACCCATTTGTTGAATTTTATATGTAATACGAATCCATCATGACAATTATAATAGTTGCAGCACGTAATTTAGATAGATATTGCCAATAACAACGCCGGCGTATGCCTACTATAGTCCACCTACTAAATGACGCTAGAACCAGGTCACATTCATTCAGAGAATGCCCGTGACGTAGGCCTACATAATATGCAGGTCTGTGCACGTCATTCGAAAGCTTCCCTGGGAGAGGGATACGACAAACGCAAGCCGTTGACCCTATGTTGGATCAACGTTGGGCCAGCGTCGCAGACGGTGGGTCAACGTTGATTCAGCATGGGGGTCAACGTCTCGTGTTTGATGGGAGCTGTAGCAAGGTTGACACTTGATAAGGACATGTCTGGTACTCACAGAACAATAACAGTTCATGTGGTAGTCAACTACAGATAGCTGATGCTGACACACCCGACTTATTAGGACTGGCTTATTAATTCAGATACCGAGAAACTAGGCTTACCCATATAAATCTGATTAGCCAGCAATAGGATCTCAAGGTAAGTTTCTATCATCTATCATTCCCATGTCATTATACATAGTGAGATTTGCTGATAGCAGTGTGTATATGGGCGTACAATATCATATAGGCCATATAAATCTGGGTAAAATCTCGGCAGTCAGTATTTCATCCAGGACAACACAACTCGCCACATCCAATTATATTAGTATTGACTGCAGCAGCACGCTCTGTCTAAATACTAAGATGTCTGACACGGAATCTAATCTAAACTGTATGTTAAAGAGGAAATGTAGCACAGACCAGGTGAGAATATTATCATGATTATGTATTATTATATCTTCTGCCCCCTATAGATGCTACTATGAGCCTTACTAATTTATCAACACACCTCTATTTTGCAATAGATTTTTATTGAACTGTAGATAACAATAATAATGTTGGTACTGAACAAAACTAATGAGCTGATTTAGAATATCATAAATAGATATGATACTATCATACATGGTCAACTGCTTAAACCTTGACGAGTGTAGATAATAAATCATATTAACAACACATGCAAATAGTTGCTTTATTAACAGCAGGATAGTCTAGCTACATTTTAACTACTGTTATCATTACACAATCATCCAAAATGCAAACAAGTTTGTGTATATCTATCCCTAAGAAATGTTTAAAAGCTAGAGCTTGTTTTCAGTTTAATAAATGCAAGGTACTGATTTAAAAAAAAATATTGTCCCTTCTGTCAGTGAATTGAATAAGCGAAGCAATTATGTGTGAATAGATTTGTCTCGTGTTTATTTTTATTGCGATGTTATTTTAGACATAGTAAATGTTTACAAAATTATTCGATATAATTATTAAATCTTCTACAGGCCATGTAATGCTGGTTATTATTCCTGGAGCAGTGCAAGCTCGTAAAAGTTGTCACAGTGTTTAGTTAATGTTCCAGCGTCAGTGTCGCAATCTTGATTCAGTTCAGCACCGGAGCAGCGCCCAGAAAACACTATGCATCAAACCAATGTTGGTTTAATGTTGGTCCACCGTCTACGACACTGGACCAACATAAAACCAAAATTAGTTAAACGTTTTGCGTTTGTTGTGCGACTGACTCGTGGAGACAGTGCCAACTCGAGGACAGTCCCCTCGTACTGAAATGACATGCTCATTGCCAATTTAACCTATTCGTTGTTAACAGTTTTCACAATGTGAACCTTGCTTCTGCTTACGGGATAATTATTCATAAAACATTATTTTAGTTAACACCATGTTAAGCCTTTAGACCATTAGCTTAGCTGACCTACACTGCAGTATCAGTGTGCTTTATATATCATGTATATGGGGACAGTGTAAGCTGCCCTAGCTGCCAGTTGTATGTTATGACCTTTATTTCGAGTCGTAGAAATGTCAACATTATTTTTCCACAACAGTTACGTGGATATATACCTAACGTAAGCTGTACATCTAGGCCACATGCCAGTAATCTGGCTGTGTTTACCAGTAAGTTAGATATGTTTACAAAGCCTTGGAATGCCTCTGTATTCTGTGGTATTTCCCGGTCATGTGAGTCCTAAATGATGACGTAATTTACAATGTTTACAGACAACATGAATTCCAGAAAGTAGGCCTAGTTGTCAACGCCAACAATCCTCACACTTTTGCAAATCAACCAAGCTTGTCATAATTTAACAATAATACCCTTTATATTAGTTGAGTTGTATGTGATACAGACTGTACTAAAACACAACTTAACGATTGCTGAATATATCTACACACACTATGTCAACAAGACATCCAATCATGTAGTAAATGAACTGGGAACGACCACGCACATTCTTTCAGAGAATTACCGTGACGTAGGCAAGTCTACTTACGTCATTGTAGAGATTCCCCTATAAGACATGTCTGGACTGAGAGATAAAGTCATAACAGCTCAGCTGATAGTCCACTACAGATACATGTCAATCTGAAACTGCCGAACTAAAGTGGCTCTAGTCATATCGAATATCATATATATTTTAACACTCAGTTTACTCATCACCTGCAGAGGTGCATTTAAGGTAAGATTTATAACATTGTCCGTATTAGTTTGCAATTGCTGACACTAGGCTATATCAACAGATCAAGTATTATGTATCACAGACATTCTCAACAATCCTATATATATATATATATATGTAGGCCCCCTATAAAGCAAAAGCTTAAGACAAAGTGAGAGTAGCACAAATCGCAACATCAATTGAATATTTACCACAGAACTGACGGTTTGCGTGCTACGATGTTTTGCATGGAATCTGACATTTTTGACAAAGTGACAAAATTAGATATGTGCTCAGTCGGAAGTAAACTGCGAGATCACCACAGCCTATGCAATTATTTTAATTATGGCATCCACCCTTGTATATTAACTAAATATATATTGGAATTTCTCATTGCTAGTTCCAAAGACATTATAAAAATACATAATTGCATATAATATGTTGTAACATACTATAGGTGGCCTGTAGCTGCTTTTGCATATTCAATTATGATGATACTGAAATAATTATCTGTTGAAGACATGTATTTATCGATATCAATAAATATGAAATTATCTTGCATAGCAGCGCATATTTAGGTACTGCAGGTCTACTTAAATCACATTTGTCATTTGAATGATCTTTACAATTTTTTATGGTGACCTAGCTTTTTTTCGAAGTATATGACATGTTTAATTACTAATAGCAATTTTTTTGGTTTTAACATTTCCTCAAGTGACATCATAATTTAACATAATATTCAAAATCGTTTCAAATTATATGTTGACAGATTGAGAATATAGCCAGCCCGGTGACTTTACCAAGAACCATGCCTGAATACAGACGTGTCGTCTCTGAGGCAGACGACAGTGGATGTGGCTGTGGGGATGACGTTATTCTATCTTACTCTTTCCCGCCATTTTACACACATACATCTTGTGGCTGTTCTGTTCAAGATGGGAGAATACCCGAGCACGAAAAAGATCTAGCATCGATAAGGAATATATCTGGAATAAGAAATCAATTCACGATAGACTCTGGTTGTTGCTGTGAGTCAAAAACGCATTGCTTATCTGATGTATCTAGCAGAATCACTGGCGATGAGCACCATAATGAACGTCTTGATGTCCATGAGGATGACGTAGACTTGGTGTGGGTTCCTGATGAAGAAGGTGATACTATACTTCATCTAGCAGTGATCCATGGTGACCTCAGACTGGTGATGGACATGTTGTCTACAGTAGGAGCCTCACGATGGATTGACCACCATAATATACTCAGACAGACACCATTACATATCTCTGTTCTCAGTCGACATTTACTCATCACTAAACTGTTGCTGCAGCAGGGAGCTAATCCTCGGCTGAGAGATCGTCATGGTAACACAGCCTTACATCTGGCCTGTAGACTTGGAGATGTAGAGGCTGTAAAGATTTTAATGGCCAAAGAAATACATTGTGAGAGCCAAAGTACCAGTTATGTCAATTTTCTAAATTATGATGGTCTCACATGTCTGCATGTGGCGGCCTCTGGTGGGCATACACACGTTATACGGTGTATACTGGAAACACGTCACGTGACCGCTGATACCAATATGGCGGACGGATGTAGCGGACGTACAATTCTTCACAATGCCGCTGAAAATCGTGATATGGGATTACTTTGTTACTTATTACAGTGTCACACAGACATTCCTCTTGACTTGAACGCCGTCACATATAGTGGACATACTGCCTTTGATTTAGCAATGGCAAATAATCATGTTGATGTGACAGAATTCCTTCTTCTAGCAGGTGTTACGTCATCAACTAAACACACAACATATGATGACGTGGATGATTCAGATGAAGATATTTACAGTGACATGGATACAACAGAGGAAATTATAGAATACACAGATTTTGTTATAGCTGGAAATAAAATAGATTTATGAATATGATTTAAATTGTAAGAAAACTTTTTAAAACAATTAATCCCAGCATAATTATATAACATAAGATGGTGATACACTATGTGTCCATGACAAGGGTTATTTGACTTGTTTTCATCAATTTAATAAATATTATTTATAAATATTATTTGTAGATAGCTATATTTTTTTACGATGATGCACAAAACATTATATGATACCACAGAAAATTAAAGCAGCTCCTTGAGATGACATCAATTCCGTCTTTAATTCCGTACTGAAGTAGTGTATCCCACGGATCATGTTTTTATTTTTTTCAGAATTTTCCTATTTTTACAAATATTTTTAATCAACATTTCAATGAAACCAGAAGTAATCCAAACAAACTATTTGTATACCTGAAAGACGATTGAATGTTTTCACAGCATTGGGCCACATGCTGATGGCATCGGCCCAGCCTTGGGTAGACAATCAGTGCTGCAAATGTGTCCTCCCATGTCCTGACTATAAGACACCAACTAGCGGCGACTGCTCTGATCTTACCGTCTGATACGTGGGAATATGTGATGTAAAGTGCTGAATATTGCTGACTTGTTTTGTTTACATGGCAATATACGACCTGGAAATACAACTATTTCACTCTTTGTCGGTGCTTTAAAAATTTTTTTTTAACTCTTTCGTATTTTCAGTGAGGATCAGTAGGCTATATAGCTCATATAGATTAAATTTTCAAAATTGACAACATTGAAAATGTCATATCCCAAGGGGTCCCTTTAAGCATCTGCATAGTATTTATTATGTGTTTTGAACACGGCCAGTATTTCCTCTGATGCTGTGTCGATTCAGGCAACCAGTGAACAATTTGTGATTTACATAATGTAATATCAAGTCAAATTATATTATTTATTTATTATCCAGACTTTGATACTGGTTTTATCCACTGATTATTTATGTTATCAAAATAATCAAAATATATTGTTATATTTGTTTACCATGCTATTTTTTATAAATCTTTTTTTAAAGATTATGTATTTGGCGTTGCTTCTTCGGTCTGGAAATCTTTAAAACCTAGAAATTCAACCAAAGGTCCTATCCTGTCACAATTTGTGAAATATTTTGAAGAAACAAATCCACCCTCCCCTATGTCGACTATTTTGACTACAATTATATGAATAATATAATAAAGCTAGTTAAATCATCCCCAACTGATTTTAATGAGAAGGGAGAGAATGGCCAATCCGATATGTTAAAGTTCCTAAACCATATGTAAACAGCCCCATAACTATAGATGAAATCCAAAAAGCAATTAGAAAGTTAAAATGCAAAAAAGCGGCAGCTATGGTATTCCTGCGGAATTTTACAAGCATAGTTGTAATGAACTCTTACCAGTACTAGTTTTACTGTTTAATACCATTATTGCTAGTGGAGAATATCCATCAAGTTGGGCCACTGGTATAATTCATCCTGTTCACAAAAAAGCTGACCATAACGTGCCCGAGAACTACAGGAAAGTTACAGTAATGACATGCATTAGGAAATTATTTGAATCTGTACTTAATAACATTTAAAAATGATGTATGTATAATGTAGCTTTAGAAGTAACTCCCGGACAACTGATAATATATTTATACTATGTGCCATTATAGATAAGCAAAGGTGTCTTTCAAAGCCCCTATATACACGTTTTGTTGATTTTACAAAACCATTTGACTATATTATAAAGATCAGCACTGTACTATAAATCACTGAGCAGAGGAAT
Organism: Flabesymbios commensalis; assembly: GCA_964017125.1. NCBI lineage: Eukaryota > Metazoa > Annelida > Polychaeta > Terebellida > Flabelligeridae > Flabesymbios > Flabesymbios commensalis. Next base: position 59,786,931 of record OZ024909.1, on the reverse strand, counting down.
AGATGGCAATTTTTTAAATGTAATAAAGAGTATGTTCTCTAAAGCTGAGTGCCGTGTAAAAAGGGATTTGTGCATCCGCGGGATATTAAAAAGCGAATTTGGTGTCCTGCAAGGTTGTATGCTAAGCCCCAAATTAATTACAGTATTTCTACAGGATATATCCAAATCATTCGATCTAGAAGGTCAGGGTATCCCGGTAGACACTTTGTTAATTGTATACTTGTTATTTGCAGACGACCTTGTCCTTTTTTTCAGATTCTGCTAATGAATTGCAAAAGCAATAGACTGCCCTGTATAAGTATGCTTCACTGTAGCATATAATAGTTAACATTCCTAAAGCAAAGGTTCTCATATTTAACAAACGCCATACGTCAGAATGTGAAAACTTTTACTATAGTGATAAGGTAATAGAAAAAGCTGAAAAATACCTTGGTGTTGTATATAGTACTAAATAGCCTAAGAATGTATTGAAAGAAAAGTTCCTTCATCTTGCTTCCCAAGCTGTTTTTTTCTCTTCGCAAGCAATCTTGTCAGGAAATTGTCACCTGTTATTGCGTTCAAAGGCTGTGATTGGTGGAGCCCCCTCCCTTGGGACACGCCCCCTTTGGAAAGGATGAATCATCACGGTCCCCCACCCCTCCTTGAAAGGATGACTCATCACAGCCCCCCCACCACCCTCATGAACATGTATAGAATTTGTTGTGATTCATTAGCATTAAAAAGGACTCCAAGGTCCCACCCTCCCTTTGGTGCCTGTTACAGACTGGTACGCCCCCACTGGGTCCGCAGCCCCCCCCCCCCTTGGTGCCTGTTACAGACTGGTATGACCCCCAACTATGTAATGTGGATGATATTTGATTAATGGGCGTCATGTTTTGAGGGTGGGAACATCAATGTGCATGATTAATGAGCGTCATGGTCTTATTATTGGTATGTATGATTAATGAGTGTCAGGAGGTGGATGATGACTCATCCTCAAGTGATGAATGAGCATCATGTTTTGACACTGGGAGCATCAATGTGCATGATTAATGAGCGTCATTGTCATTTTTTTGGTATGTATGATTAATGAGCGTTAGAGGGTGGATGATGACTCATTCTCCGGTGATTAATGGGCGTCATGTTTTAATGTTGGGAGCATCAATGTGTAGTTAATAATAACCAGTTCTTTGTGTGATTGGTGTATCAAGATGTGATTATATGGTTCGAATCTGAAGCCACTGTTGCTGCTGGTTGCTGCTGTTGCTGCTGCTGCTGGCAGCTGCTGTTACTGATGCTGCTGAGTTGTCCCAAGCACACGTGTTTCAATATGTAATCATAAATCTAATATGTAATATCTGTGTGGTTAATAATATCTAGTTTTTTGCATGATTACTGTTTCGTGGTTTGATTGCATGGTTCGAATCTGAAACTACTGTTGATGCTGTTCAGTGAAGATCGTCAGATTAAAACCACTAAAATTGCGCTTAGTGGTTAACCCTTTCATTGCAAGGACCGTCTTTATACGTCAGAATCTGACGTCTGTATGCACATTTATATATATTCACACAATAAACACATGTGATGCGACATTTTGTATATATTATAAGCAAATCAAACAATATATTGCACCAAAGCTGTACATCTATGAGAATAATAATTAATTTAATGATAATCTACAGGTATGATTAGGTTAATGAGTGCTACGTCGGGAAATTAAATGATACTACAGTATAACAATGAACATGGATATTTAAATAATCAACGTTTTTTTAGCTTACCTCGTCCAAATATATTACTATATGTTAATAAAAAATTTTTAATCACCAAGTGTTATCAATGCCACGTAAATGGGTATATTACAATGAAAAACAGGATATGATGTATTTTCATATGCTATTATTAGTATTATTATAATCAAGGGTACAATATAATCAAATCAGAGTGTATAGATTAGATTGTACGCATATATCAGATAGTTGAATGGGGGTACAGTCTTGACAGAGCAATACTCCTAACTGGCTATTGTGATCTCCACTCCTGAAAAAACAAGGTAGTCCTACCGCATTATCGAGGCTTTCTATTGGTTGGTTCTTCGTGCCCCTTGGATATCAAAGGGTCAGATGATGGCCTTTTTCGAGAATCTACAAATATATAAACCAGGTATTATCAACTTATCTCTTTCAGCGCAGAGACCGTCTTTTTATGTCAGAATCTGGGTATATTACAAATGAAAAACAGGATATGATGTATTTTCATATGCTATCATTATTATTATCATAATCAAGGGTACAATATAATCAAATCATTGTGTATAGATTAGATTGTACGCATATATCAGATAGTTGAATGGGGGTACAGTCTTGACAGAGCAATACTCCTAACTGGATATTGTGATCTCCACCCTTGAAAAACAAGGTAGTCCTACCGCATTATCGAGGCTTACCATTGGTTTGTTCTTCGTGCCCCTTGGATATCAAAGGGTCAGATGATGGCCTTTTTCGAGAATCTACAAATATATAAACCAGGTATTATCAACTTATCTCTTTCAGCGCGGAGACCGTCTTTTTATGTCAGAATCTGTTTGTGTTTGACGTTTGCAATGTATGGGTCAAGCACAATGTAATGTACACAACACTTATTTTGTGTATCTCCATATTTTAAATACATATTCTTAATATTTTTAACAAGGAATTCATAAATGGTGTAGTTTTACTAAAACATGTATCACACGTCAAATATATCATTGCATCATTGAATCAATGATGTGTATGGTGTATCAATATATGTTTGTTTAAAGTTGTATATGTTGACAAAACGTCGTGCCAATGTTGCATGAATGATGTATGTGCTGTAAAGTGCTGATTGCGTTGGACAAATTATTAAATAATTAGACAATGATTTGATGATACTAGTTGTGGTGTGATTCAATGACAAGTATATTTGAATTGTTTTTTTTAAATATTATTAGTTTTTTCTATGTTGAAGCTGCAGAACAAAATGACAAAGTCACCATTCAATAATTTAGCATTCAATCCTGCAATCAACCATGTAGTCTTTATAATTGGTATTTTTCTAATTATATGATATTAATAATAATTTACAGTTATACAGTGCCATATCATACCTTAAGATTTGTATGACTGAGAGTGTATGGTACAGTAATTTTCATTTACTTTCAATCATTGTTTTAATATGGTATTTAATTTCACGCCTAACATTGAAAATTAGAAACATTAATTTTGGAATGTACAGGATACCTCAAACACATTCAGTGATTGTTGAAATACGTAATAATTGCTCATCCCCAGACTGAGAGTCTCTGAAAATATGGTTGTAATGGGTATTGCTTACCCAGAAATGAGGGTATTCAGCCAGCAATAGTAATAGCTTTGCTTACCCGGCTAAGCCAAGCTACTCACATTGCGTGAAGCTCGGCCGCACTGACGACCATTTCTCCACAGCTGCCCGTGTAAAAAAGACAGTGACTCCACCTACCGATAAGACGGTAACGGTGTTGGCACTAGTCAGCTAGCGCGCTTTGGTGATCACAGTAGAGCCAAGCCCGCTAAAACATGGCGGTCAGTTTGTCAGAGCCTTGCGATGTCATCAGAGTAAGCTTTGCTATTGTGGTTCATAGCATAAACCCCATACCCTTTCTGTGATAGGCCGAGTCACGCTCCCCAGATCAGACCCATTCAAGTAAGGTTACGTCTACAACATTAAACAACTAAATACAGCACAGTCTCACCACAACTCGACGAATTTGCACTAATTCACCATCACTAGACCCTGTCATAATTATTGTTGTGTAGTCCACAGGATGTTGGGGGGAGCGCGCACAGTTACACTGGTCTCAACCTTAACTCGCAGTTACACTGGTGTCAACCTTAACTCGATGAGGTCACATTTAAAGTGTTCGCCTAACCACAATGAGAAAGGAGAAACAAAGATATTTATCTGAAAACCCTACACAGAACCAGCGTGTACGAATCCAGGACGCATGCATGACTGATGAGGCAGTCAGGCGCTCTACCCAAATAACGTTTGTTTAAACAATGCATGGCAGTCTGAGTGTACCGTACATGTAAAAAATGTCATACCCTCAACTAGGTGGTGCAGATGTTACCATGTCCTCTTCGATTTTTAACTGAGTTAAATATGTATAGTCATCATAAATATACGGAATACAGCGTTAGCTCATCGGTGTTGGCTCTATCACTGAAGTTAAGCAACGCCGGGCCCGGTCCATAATTGGATGGGTGACCGCCTGGGACTGCCAATAGCAGGTGCTGTATACACTAGGACATGCATGCAGCGATGACGTGTATTGGGGCTCAGAGAACCACGTAAATCAGATGGCTCGTCTGACTGAACTAGAGTTGGACGTAAAAGAACCTCAATGGACGTGGGCGCTGTTTCCATCCGGCGAGACCCCAGAAAATCCATAATGTGGTACGATAGCACCCTTGGCGCGATAGCACAATAGTGCGTACTGCCACGTAACATACAGATACAGATGACTCAGACATATACAAAACCACATCACACTACACTCAGCACACTACACACATTACACCACACACATCATACTACATACACCACACACACAGAACATTATGCACACCACACACTATCCACCACACACATCACACTACCACAATCAGGTTACTAGAACACCATCTTGTAACTGTGGTAACTATTTAATTTTATTTAAAGTAGACACCATATACAATTTTAAAACATCAACTACAGACAGACATTAAAAAGAATTAATATTGTAAAAATAAAAAGTAATAAAAATAAAAATTGTAAAAATAAAAATTAAAAAATAAATAAATCCAAGCTTACAAATTAAAAATTATAAATTTTTTTTTTTTTTTCTAATTACACAAACAAGTTTGGACACATCAGTGTCATCTACGTGTAAAATTAAATTTTAAAATAATAAACCTTTTATATAAAAGGTTTTCGCCAATTCTTAACAACATTTTGAACACTTTAAATATTTTTCTTTGCATCTCAAAGTAAATCACACGCAGTTGTGCATTACATTCAGTTAATTTATACTATGTGTATGTATCAACCATTGTATTTACTACATATTTTTATAATTTGAACTAGTTTAGGCACATTTACATACATATAACAATACATATACCTAAGTAATTCATGCAATGTGATGTATGTGTACATGCTAAAGTGAATTATATGTGGTTATACATTACATACCACTAATTTACAGTATGTGTACGTATCTACCAATGTAATCACTCAATAGTTTTGCAACTCCTATTATTTTAAACACACTTGGAATCATAACAACACAAAATTTCCAAGTAATACATGTAATGTGTTGCATTCTAACAAATTAAAGTAATTATACAATACTTTTAGCAAACATGTGGCTATTATATACCATGTGCTTGCGCATATATCAATGTATACAATGCTTATTTTACGTTGACCTTCTATTTTAGACATACTGTATTACTATTTTCACCAAGTAATTCATAAATGGTGAAGTTATACTGAAACGTTTCACAGTTTTAAGATTACTCTGACGACATCAAACATAATGCTTATGAGACTTCACAAAATATAATTTGGCAAAATTAAAATAAAATTAAAATTACATAAAATAAAAAATTTAAAAACTTACAAAAATATGAACTTACAAAATAAAGTATGGAAAATATAAATATTACAAAAATAAAAACTACAAAAATTAAAATTACAAAAATAAAACTGCGCCATGTTCAGATCTGCGCCATGTTCATTCGAGATTGTGGCGAAGGGTTTTAGCCTTCGTTATTTCCGGAATCATCTATCGATGGAGTTGGTGGGCACAAACATAATGTACACAATTTTTCCATTCCATCTTCTGTATACGTGTTCTCGTCACTACTACCATCGAGTTCCTCAAGCTCAGCCTGTGTGGCCATGTCTGCCTTCTCCGTCATTGTTTGGCTGATAGCTGCTCTGGATCGCGTCATGTAAATGTGATATACACAGTAATTTATGTGAAAAAATGTCAGAAATGTGAACAGAGAACAAAATTAGGTTATTCACCAGATGTTACGGGTTGTTTCCCATCTACCCGCTTTATAATAATGTTTTAACAAACTCGGCGCGGCATCCCTAGTCCAGGTTGACGTGGGAAACCTCTGCCAAGCACGCCCAGAATCTAATAACTATATGATGAAAGACGAATATAATGAATATGATGAATATAAACAGAGAAAATCCGTTAGAAAGCGGGAGGGGGGGGGGTGAAATAAAACCAGATGTGAGAACATAGTAATTTTAGATTTCAAGGACAAAAGTGGAGAATTGTAAATTCTAACTCTTAACAGTTGCTTAAATATTCCAAATATGTGTTATTTTATAATTCGCTGCTTCGGTATTGCGCCAACGTTTAAAACTTTGAACCAGCATTGACTAGCATTATTTCATGTTTGAAAATGCCTAATCTATTGTTAGATTCCGGTGAACACGAGAAGTTGCGCCGGTGCTGGTTGAGAGACAGGCTGACATCGTAGACGTTGGACCGTCGCTTTGCTAGCGCCGGGTCGTGTTTGCTGGAGCGAAACATAATTGTACATAAATTTGCCCACATATTTACCCCTCGTTTCATTATTATCAGATTATGAATAATATGAACTGACTAATAAGCCTCATGAGATGGGTACTAAGGTGAAATTAATTATATTTTTTGTTTGTATTAGGTGCTTGTCATTGTAATAAGCTAATTGAACTTGAACAATCAATAATGGCCACATGGCGGCCATTTTGAATTTAATCAAGTTGAAATTTGTCAGGGCATATCCCTCCATGAAACCGCACATTTTGTTCTATTGTAATTATGGTGTAGCTATCTGGCACAGTTTTCAAGATATTACCTGATTACACATGATAAAGTCAATAATCACCATAAATCGGCCATTTAAAATTTTATCGAGTCGATATTGCCAGGGCATATGCCTCTTGAAACATATTTGGTAGGCCTACTATGGTAAGTAATCTAGCTATCAGGCACTGTTTCCCAGATATAACCCATATTGAAGTCAATAATGGCCGCAAGTAGACCATTTTAAGCTCGATCAAGTTGAAATTTTTCATGGCATATCACTCCCTTGAGCAGCCCATTTTGTTCTAAATAATGATCTAACTATCTGACACAGGTTTCCAGATATTACGCATATTAAAAAACATAATAGCCGATAGTCGACCATCTTGGCCGCCTTCACCTAGTTTTGGTCGATCAGCGCCCATTTCGAACTCATCCGAACTATTGGTGAAATTGATATATGGTAGACCTATAGATTTTAGAGCGATACATAGTAAATTGTTGAGTGAATCGCGTTAAGGTCACAGCAAATTAATGTTATGGTTGACGGATTCGCCGCTTCAATTTTAGCGTGATTTTTTTTCTTTATTTAAAAAAATATATATTTCGCTGCTACATTTTTTGGAGGCACCATATTTATTTATTTATTTATTTTTATTTCGCCGCTCCATTTTTTTTAGAGACACCAATTCCCCCCCCCCCCCTGAAAATTACGTGTCCTGTGAAGACAAGGTGTTGCAAAAAATCGCTTCTTCACTCGCTCCATTTTTGCAGGAAATCACTTTTTTTTAATTGTCGCTTCTTCGCTCGCCCCATTTTTGGGGGGAATCAATTTTTTTTTTATAATTTTTTTTTTAATTTTGCTGGCTCGCTTGCTCCATTTTTTTCTGCTGAGAATCCGTCATCCATACAATTAATTTGGTGTGGCCTAATGAAAAAAATTGCCGATCGGGAAAAATAAAGGTCATAGAGTTCATTTAAAGGTCAAAGTTGAACTCAATAGAGGTTTAGTCAGAATTAGCCTTAATGTGAAGTGTATGTGCATTCCAGTAAGATGAGACAAATAATAGTGCTAGAAGTGGGGGGCAGACGGACGGACGGACCAAAATTTGGCTAAGGCATAAAGCCTAACATGTTTACAATTAGATCATATGAATGTTGTCTTTTTTCACGTCAAAGTTGAATGAATTGAATAGGCCCTATACTATTCATATTATTCATATATCACCAGGTGGGGCTGTTTTATACAGATCGCTGCTGACAATAACTCAAACTGACAAAATAAAGCACAAAACATGTCCGTCAGATTGATAATCTTATCAATTACCGGTAAATAAATTTGTGCAAATGATCTAAAGTTTGTAAGTGTAACATTTGATTGACGCCATAAATTTTTAAAAATCCATATAATTATATACAGATATAATTTATTTTTTGTTTAATTTTTACAGACAAGGTTGGAACAGAAAGTTGTTCTGAGCAATATAATTTTGGGAGGACTTTTATTGAGGGCTGATATTATGAAAATCGGGCTGTTTTCTCCAAATTCGCACTGCAGGGGACGTGATTGAAAATAGAGTAGCAGTTCTTACTCTTATTTGATCACAATAGGTAGTCATGGTGAGCGTTTATGATTTAGAATCACGAAGAAATATAACACATCAATCAAGATAAATGGTTAAAAACATCACAAAGTGTAAAATTTCCCGTATTTTCTATTTATATTTACCCATACAACCAGTCAATTACCATTGGAAAACATGCTATCTATGAATTACCCCCCAAAACACGCCATCCTATCTTCCATTTGTCACATTCACTCATCAATTATATGTCTTTTATTCAAAACTTTACAGTCTAATTTATTGCATCGACGATGAGATTACAATTAAACATAGACTAAACACTTTTTCTTTACATTAAACAACAGAAAGATCGTAATATATAATCCTTACCCTGAATCAATACCCTCCATACACATGGTCTCACCACCCCAAATGCCAGTCCCTTTGAAATACATGTATAATGCCAACATTCTAAGGGCCGATTCCACCACTTTCGTCCCTAGCCACACTCCAATGTGACACACCATAATAACACACATGCTGTCCTTTTTGAAAAAAAACAGCTCCGAAAATGGTATGCTCACCAATTAGATTTTGACCTAGGTCCCCATATGTGGAAAAAGGTCCAACTTGCTCAGATCTGCCTAAATATTCTTGCGCCCATTCCCAGAAAAGACACAAATCCTTCTCACCCCATGTGTCCATCTGAAAATCTCACATAACAGCTATACATCATATCACAGATAGCGAAAACAGTTTGTGCTTACAATTTATCCACATAATTACAACATTCCTGTATTTTTCTTAATTCACCAGAAGCGGAAACATCCATATAAAGCAGTAATTTGGGTAGGGATTTTCTAGTCAGTAGCCACCCCCCTTGGATTTCGGCTCATTTAGGGTGGTGAGACCTCATAGACGATTTTTTAACTGTAAGCCTAACTTCAGCTGAAGGTTACTACCGTAACCCTGTGCGTCCGTCCGTCTGTCCGTCCGGCCACGTCCCGCCCAATAGGGTGAGTGCATTATAGACTAGTGTTTGCTGTGTAGCCTATCCTATTTGTATTCTCTCTGCACATTAGAAATGAATTGTTTCTTTTTATTGTCGTTGTTTTAGGCCTGCACACAAAAAATCTACCTCGGGAGAAAATCAATTTCCAGGGCTGTTGGAATTTGACAAAAAGTTTGGATTCAACAGTCCTCCAAAGAATATGGTGACGTCCCAATTTATAGTTTATAGCTCTGTGAATTCACAGCTCCACTCAGTCTTGTGGCGTCACATAATACAAGTTTCATGGTGCCCACGGATATCATAACATTAAATATAATGGGGAACAGTTTCTATGAAAAATGTAGATCCTCTATTATTTGTTTTATTATTTATTTATTGGTCTCAGTAATGTCTATTAAATAGCGGCTAAGCAGACCAATATTCAGCCTAATAAATGTTTTTTGAATGGTTATATATATCACGAGCTGGCGCCAGCCGATGCATTTACACTAATGGTAGTAATTGTATATGGATCTTCATGTATTATTAAAGCTTACATATTGAAAAAAATTGACCCATTTTTGCACCTACCACGCAACACTATACAATCCCACACACACATTGTGGCATGAGTAATCAATTAATTGGCACGCAAAAATGCGGGACATGGCGTAAACCGTTTTTCGTGCAAGTGTCGGGGCTGGTGAGTTTGAACAAAATGCCTGTGTTATACTGCTTTATAGGCCTACCCGCCAATTTTCGTTCCAGAAAAACCCTATATTATTAAAGCGTAATAACGCCTTAATAAGGCGTTATAACGCCTTAACCCTTTAACCGCCGAATTATTCAATCTGAATTTTCACCCACTTGAAGTTGTGTCTCGCTGACGCGATCCAGAAGTTCAAGTGAGTGAAAATTATTCAGATTTGACAAAATGGAGGTCAACTCTTTTCAAATATTGCTGATTGATGTCACATTTTATCTGTAACATGCCTGTCTGGGGGTATTTTTTATTGACATTTTGCACGATAGATACAGTGGTGATAGAAACAGATGTTAGATCATTGTTGGCCTGACCTCTTCGCCGCTGGCCCAAAATTGAGATAATATTGGGTAAGCAGTTTGCGCTTGTTTGCAGTGTATGCAGATGGTGTTTTTTTCATGCCTGCCAACATCAATATCCCGGACTGTTATCTGGTTATATTACTCTGAGCACTTTCAGTATAACTCCTGCAAGCCGGACTCATGTACGCCAGGACGTACGTGTGGCCAGACGCTAACATAATGGTAAGACTAATTTTACTAACATTATAATATAAAATCTACCAATTATTGTTTGACCTTTTAGTGCAGTGTGAAAGCAGTTTACCACACAAATTGTCGGTGTAAAATCATAAAATAGAGGTGTAATTTAAACAAATATATTGCATATTTATCTTTCATAACCAACTATGCGGTGACTAGTGGTATGTCATACATAATAAGCATATATAAATATATTTCTTCTACCTGGGTACAATTAAACATTGCATACCTTCAATTTTATAAACTGATTATAAATTCCGTCTCCTTTTCAAAAGTTAACTCTTCTAGCAGGATTATTATATTTAATTACTGTCATATGTTTCAAATATCTGAATCTAATTATATTTTACCATATTATGTATACTAATTATGTGTTTCGCCGTTTGTAAGTTATAATTATTATGATTGTTCATAGAGAGGCCGAGGGGTGATCTGAAACTAGAGAGGATAACTTAAAAAAAATTAGTATCAACGTTGGCCTACCCCGGGGGGCGGGGTTATGTTAAAAATAGTTCCAAATACTAGTAAGGTTATAGACTGTACGCTCACATATGACAAGTTACACACTGCTTGTATATACTAGTAAGGTTATAGACTTTACCCTCAGATATGAGAAACACAAGTTACACACTGCTTGTATACTGGCATAGATACATGTTGTCAGGTTTTTTTTGTTTGTCTGGTGACAACATATCACATTGGCACGTTAATTATTAACATTCCTGGCATCACGTTTTACAGTGTCGTGTTGAAATGTAGCCTACCCATATAAGTAATCCATCTTCAACACCACGCTTAAAGGTGATCTATCACCCCTTATATAGTATGAATAAATTTGTGACGAATAAGGCAAAGTTGCCACAAGATGGGGCACAAGTGTTTTCTTATATGGGGTGATTGGCTATCATGTGACCCTTTGAGAGGGTCACATGAGAGCCAATCACCCCCATAGTTGGGGTGATTGGCTCTTATGTGACCCTCCATATAAGGACATAATTATTCCTACAATATAATAATAAAGGGGTATAATATAAGGGGTGATAGATCACCTTTAAAGTATAGTATGTCAGTGGTAACCATGGTAACGAAATACTCAAGTCCCGAGAACGATTGATTAAGACGTGTGAACGAATTAGTAAGAAATGGGAACAAGTAACGAGCCGTTGTAGCAATTAATGTATATCGTGGGAACGAGTTAGTAAGTCGTAGGAACGACTTGGTTTGTCGTGGAGTCAGGGACCTACGTCCCGGAAACACATTTACTTATGTCGTGGCAAAATATATAGCTTTACTAACTTTTAGTTTTTTCTCTGCCATTTTGGGTGGGAAACACAATAATATTGTAAGCGAACACTATATTATTGAGAGAGAACACGATATTATGATTCCTCGAATCTTGACGGTCGATATTTCTCCGTCACAGAGGCTCCAACATCAGGCTATAGTGAATCTTTACGAGTGGACAAAAACAAACAAAAGACTGACAGATTGAAGCACATAAATTATGATTTTAATCTATTCATATGACAATAATATTATTAACATTAGACATTGTCATAATTCTGTTCATAAGGTATACGTCAATTTGGCATTGAAAGGCTGTAGATTCTATTTGCCACTTTAATAACATTTTAGAACGCATTCTTTTAATTCCAACCATATATATACTGAAATTCTGACTACTAGAGGATGCAACTTCGAGTGTTACTTAAATATATATTCAAGTAGAACTTGTATAAAACCTTCAAGTTAACCTTTTTTGATGGTCTAGCTCATCAGCGTCGTGACATAACAAATGTTGATTGGGACGTGAAATTATGCCTAGATTTAATAATAAATTGGGATTGTCTTTATGATATTTTTAGCTTTATTTCAACCTGTATTTTAACTTATAGCATATACTGATAGTATAGACCATAGGATAATTTTTTGTGTTTGTGCATATACATTTTATATAATCGCTTGTGTACATTTTTAACAAATATATTACTATACCATGTGCTTTGTAATGACGCATGCATACGTCTGCGACGCTGGCACTATACCAGCATTTATTCAACGTCCCGTGTTTGCTGGGCATAGACTTATTGTCGCCTATAAAAAACCAGTTACCCTAACGATAATTTTGAAATGATATACTTTAACCATTAAAGCTCTAAATTAAATCATTTAAATTTTCACCCACTTGAAGTTGTGTCTCGCTACCGCGACACACCAATTCAAGTGTGTGACAATTACTCATATTTGTTTACTTTGAGACCAAGCATTTGCAAATTTTGCTGTTTAAGCAGGCATTTCATTCCCAATAACTGGTATTTAACCTCCTAATAAAACACATTAAAAAGCGGTTTAAGGGTTAAAGAAAGTACTGTGTTCGAATAGAAACCAAACGTTTCCCATAAACCCAATTATTTTGGGGTTTTAGTTTTGTAAGGAAGTAGTGTATACCGCAGATCATGATTAAAAAAAATTTTTTTAGATTTTTAAAAACATTTTCTATCAACATGTCATCGGGCAACATGTTGATGCCGTCGGCCCAGCGTTGGGCAGACAATCGGTGCTGTAGGGAAATCCCCCCAATCCCCCAATTTCGCACACCAATTAATGTCGGTGCCTTTTGAAGCACCTTTGATCCCGCCGTCTGCGACGGTGGATATTTGTGGTATAACGTGCTGTATACTGCACACAGTTTATATGGTAATATGCGACTTGTAAATAAAACTAGTTTGGTCTTTTTCAGTGCTTTCAAATGTTTTAATGACTTTTTCATATTTAAGTATTTAACTGTATTTAAATGGTATTGATGATATCTTTATAATTGAATGAAAGATAATAAAGATAATAAATAACAGTTTGTATTCTTTTATTTCAGGGGCGGCATTTCTCGTACTACCTTCTTCTCTTGGTCGTAGGCTTGTGCTGGAAGAGTGGTTCTGGTGGTAGATGTCCTCCAAGTCTCCCGTCACGCTGTTCATGCACCGGTACCAGTGTAAATTGTATGAATCTAAAATTGACCGATGTCCCACTGGGTATTCCCCCAAATACTACTGACCTGTATTTGGGAGGGAATTTTATCTCGGTCGTGAAGAATGATTCACTTCTACATCTTCGTAATCTGAAGCAACTGAGTTTCAAAGGTAACGTTTTGGTGAAACTAGAATCTGGCGCATTTCACAATCTTGCCAACCTGACCACACTTTTCTTGACTGGAAATAAGCTGACCACTCTACCCAGTAACATCTTTGATGACCTTATTAATCTCCAATGGTTATACTTGACGCAGAACAAATTAACAACAATACCAACAATTAAAGGTGCAACTAAGCTTCTTAAGTTGGCGTTGGATAACAACCAAATTAACGATGCTACGTTCTCAGCAGGGTATAAAGCATTGACCAACCTTCAAGGTATCGCCCTCAGCAATAATAAGATACCAAGACTCACAACGAAAAGCTTCAAAAAATTGTGTAAAAAAGCTATTACTAAAATCTCATTGTCAAGGAATAGCATTTCAAATGTAGAGGAGGATTCATTCTCAGAAATGCCAGCTCTCAAATCCCTTGTTATGTCTTATAATAATATGACCAATAGCACCACTCTCCATAACGTAACAAGTGGTCTGGCTGACTCGACACAACTCACTGCACTAAACTTAGATGGTGTCATTACTAATTTCCAATTAACCCCCGATCTGTTTAATTCACTCAAAAAAGTGCAACTGACTAATTTATATCTCTCCCATTCAAGGAACATTGATGTTATCCAAGCAGGAACATTTTCTTCTTTGTCATACCTCGAGCTTCTAGACGTAAGTTTTAGCCAAGTGAGTCTTATTAACGATGATGCTTTTACGGATGCGTTGTCTTTAAAAACACTTCTTTTGCATCATAATAGATTGAAACTGGTACCAAAGCTGAATCTGCCTAAACTTCAATTGCTGGATCTTAGCTTTAACTCAGGATATTATGAATTAGTAGCCGGCTCATTCGATGGTTTAGGAAGTGTTATCGACTTACATCTTCACCACTCGGCTATAACGACGCTTAATTCTGACACATTTCATGGCCTTTCTAGTCTGGAAAAATTGGATCTATCATTCAATAACATTGGTAGCAGCAGCATGTCCAAAGACTTATTCTCTAATGTACCTAAATTAAAAACACTGAATTTGAGACGAAATAAATTGAATACCATGGTAACAAATTACAGAATATTTGAAAATATACTCTCATTGGAGAACCTTGACATGAGTGAAAACAACTGTGAGCAACTGGCAGAAAATATATTTACCAAATTAACAGCTTTAAAAACATTAGATTTGCATGGGAACAATCTTGGTAGACAATTGTCTGGTGAAAAAGGGGAAAATCTGTTCGCTTCCCTAAAAAAACTTATCAGCTTAAACCTGAATTCGAATGGGATTCGTTGGATTCCAAGTAATTTATTTGAAAACCTGAAATCACTGCAGGGGTTATCATTAGCCGATAATCGTATATCGTCGTGGGGTAGTGGAATGTTCGTACCACTTCTTAATATGAACTCTCTACAAATGGGAAATAACAGACTATCTGCAATTAACCAGACGTCCCTACATGGATTGAATGATAGCGCAAACGCGAATTTCTCAGTAAATCCATTTGCATGTTACTGTGACCTGGTCTGGTTTCGTGAATGGATCAATACGACCAATGTGACCTTGGTTGACATAGATAACTACATTTGTAATTCACCTGATGATATGGCGCATCATTCTCTGCTGAGTTTTGATACTGAAAAGATCCACAGTGAATGTGCACCACTTCCTTACTTGTTGATCCTGATTGCTGTCGTCACTGGAGTGGTAATACTTATTATCGTTTTCTTGGCTTCCATGTATCGCTTACGCTGGAAAATTCGCCTACGGTGGTATTACATACGTCATCCACGGAGACAAGGCAAGCTGGACAGGCTGAGAAGGATCCGTGATCCCAAAGACGACCAGAGACTCCTAGTGAATGAAGCAGAGTACGATGTGTGCATCTTACACGGAGAGGAGGATAACGACTGGGTTGTTGATCATTTACTTCCAAAGATAGACAACAAGGAAAGCGAGGTGGGCGGATTATATGACGTATTCTACGCCACCAGAGATGCAGCAGCGGGCAAGAGTGAGATGGGATCTCTGGACGATGCCCTGTCCTCGTGTGCCAGTATCCTGATCGTAGCCAGTACTGATTACCTCAACGATGTCAAGGGAAGAGATTTTGAAATTCCGATGGCTTTAAATAGAGTAGAAGATCTACCTTATGGACTGAAAAGCCTGATTCTTATCACAATGGGCGATCTAGCAGGTATATGTCATTCCATGCATCCAGTTTTGAAGCCGGTGATGGAAAATGATGGACATATTCAGTGGCCAAACGAGGAGGACGTGTGCAAGGAAGACGGTCAAAACCTGTTCTGGGACGAGTTGAAGGAGAAGGTGGATGAAAGCCTGCAGCATAATATAGCAATCCCGTAATGGCATATAACAGTATACCGTCCCCTGGGAATAATTGGTATGTTCACAAAGTAACACTTGACCATGTTCACACCTTTTAATTCCCATGGACAATGAGGTGTACTAGGGTAACATGAAGGGCACTAGATCCTTATTGTGTAATTATGTACGATAACCTGATAACATAGCACTACATGCACATCTTTTCGTAAATAATATTTTTTTACACATTTCATTTTGATGGTTATAAATATTATATTAGTTAATTTAATAATGTTGATATTCTCATGTCATAATAACTGTTTCGTTATGATGGTATGTAAGTTATTCTGCGTTTTTGTTGTGGAATAGATAGATTATGGGTTGAAAAGCCCGATTCTTGTAAAAATCGTCGATCCAGTACTGTATGTGATTTATGCATCCAGTTTTGATACATGTGATGAAAACTGCTGGAAGATATTCAGTGGCCAGATAAAGGAGACGTGTGCCAGGTAGCTAATATCCCGCAAAGGTAATTTATTTAAATTTTCACCCACTTGAAGTTGTGTCTCGCTACCGCGACCCACAACTTCAAGTGGGTGAAAATTACGCATATTTGCTAAACTTCACACCAAATATTGCAAATATTGATGTTTAAACATCCATTTCATTTCCAATATGTGTGATTTCACCTGCTAATAAAACAGATTAGAAGCGACTATAATCGTGTTTAGGGGTGTAAGGGTTAGCATATTATCTGGCTTATATATATTGATGGTTCCTATCTACCACTCACTGAATTGAGTGACAGATAGGACACTTCACATCCCAAGATATAATTAACCCTTGTCCTGCTATGCCCGGATATATACGGATGTTTCAGATCAATAAAAATATCACTTAATTTTGATAAAATAGTTTTAGTAGATGCTTAGATGATCCAATAATTTAATTTTAGACATGTCTATTTTTCATAAATAGTAATATTTTTCGGCATTTGTAGCTGGAAATTGCGTCAGCAATTCCAGCTTCAAATGACTAAAAATACAATTGAAACAATTCAGCAGGACAAGGGTTATATGATGTTTATACAAATAATTCTGTGCTGTGAATCTTTAGCGCTGCTTGAAATTCTATTTCTACAACTTTATTGTCAACTTGAAGAATTTTGTTCTTAGCATAATAATGTGGATGATATTGCTCATAATACATGTTGGTATATGTGTACTGTGTTTTGTCTCTATAGAAACAATAAAACTATTTTTACAGATTTTTCTAACTTGTCTATACATACACTCATATGATAAGTTTGTAATATTCACTCGTTGGTCGAGTGAAGAGCCAATGCACTTGAAGCTTCAATATACTGTTCGGCCAAATTATCAGGTTTTCCAGTGTCTACGTAGGAACAAATGAAATGAAATGAATCGGGCTTTAGGCCACCTTTGTGCACATATAGGCTAAACTGGGCCAGGAGAACCTCCTGAGGATGGTGAGATGATTGAGATGAAACTGTCCTCCAGACACAGGATTCGAAATTCGAGCCCTGGTGGTCTGAGGGCCGAGCACGCTACCTCTCGGTCACGGAGGCTCCCCACAATACTAACTTTCACACGTGGATGGGGAAGAAACAATTTTGTTTCTTTCAAACCGCCGAGACCCCCGCCCTACGTAGTAACAACTTGTGTAGAATGAGGTTGGCTAATATGTACCTCTTCTTATTCAAATTTTGCTCACCCACACAAGACTGTCTTTAGCTAATAAATGGATTATATAATGCAGCTTACAAACCCTATTTCGTATAGCCCAAACTGTCCAAAACTAAAGGTTTGAGCCACTGATTGCGACGGTACAAATAAGTGTAGTAATTCATATGAGCGCTCACGCCACAGTTTATCAAGTCAAAAATAGGTTTGTTAGAATCAGTAACATTTCACCTATATTTAGCCATTTTAAGCTTGTTTTCAGCTACGTCACTAACATTTTGTGGGGATGTTTTCAAAATTAGTGTGTAGATCGCTCTCACGCATCGCCATGATAACAAACATTGATTTCCCTGTTCAAACAAATTTCACAATCCACGTCCACATCTTCGCGGTGTGCAGCTGTCCACAATTACACTTCATAGACCCCATCAATATAAACAGAGCAAAACATTTTTTTCACATTTTTTTTTTCAGACGGCTCCCATCTTAATATTAAAGAGGACATATTGAAGTACATGTCCCTAAATTTTGACAGCTTTATCATTTTTTTAAACTATCAGGTCTAAATGTCGAGCTTATTACATATACTATTAATGTATAGTTTATGTTGGCATCAATTTTCATTCAAGAAGTGGGTGTGCAGTTTTTGTATTTAAAAGAAGATTAATCTAGAACGTCAATGACATAACTTCACATTCAGATTTGTTAGCTCGGCAAGTATGGTAAGAGGTCTTTTCCATCTTCCTCCCGAAGTGCAAAGGTCACGCAACGCCTTAAAGCTGCCCCTTGGGATAAGAATTTTTCAATTTTGTCAATTTTGAAAGTTTAATTTATATGAAGTTATATAACCTACTGATCTGACATAAAATTTAAAAATGTGAAAAAAACTATGTTAAGGCACTGAAAAAGACGGAACAATCTATATTTCCAAGACATATACTGTCATGTAAACAAGTTTGTTTACAGCATACCACAATATAGACGGAGAATACTGACCATATCAGACGGCATGTTCAAAGTAACCACATCGTTACATCAATAGTTGCCGCCCTTAATTGCTGTGGAAACGGGCTGATCAGGGGGGGGGGCTCCGCAGCACCGACTGTCTGCTCAACGCTGGGCCGACGGCATCAACATGTGTCCCAATGCTGTAGGAACATTAAAACGTCCTTTAGCAGGTGATTAGGTATACATAAAGTTTGTTTGGGTTACAGTCGGATTCATAAAAGTGTGAATAAAAAATATTTTAAAAAATCTAAAAATCCCGTTAAAAATAAAATCATGATCTGTGGGACACACTACTTCATATAATGAAAAAAAAAAAAATTGATGTCATCCCAAGGAGCTGCTTTAACAATTCTTTCACATCTATTCGCTACGGCATTCAACTGTCTAGGTCTAGACAGATGCTGTATATGAAGCGCGTTGAAAAATTCATAGAGCTGAATATTATGCGATACAAGCTTTTATTTATTTAGCATCTCAATGAATATTTCAGCTGTGGTGATTCGTGTGTCTATTTATTGTATAGATTTTATTGACCGTTTACATATTGTCAGCTTTGACATATTGGTCATTTTAATAGTGTTATTTTTATATATATTTTTAAATGCGGCGCTAATCGATTATAATTACAGAGATCACTGTGCCATGAATTTAAACAGTATGTCGGTCACTGCATTTGTGTGCACCAAGAAATTCGAACCCGGTACCCCCGGGCTCTCAGGCAATCACGCTACCAATGAGCTATCTTGGCGCCACGATATATATTTCCCCAGCGAATCCGATCGAACAATTACTTTATTGGTGCATAATTTATAATAAACACTATTTTTGGACAATGGTAATAAAAATAGTGAGTAAAATAAAACTGATATAAATTTGAAATAACATTAAGGTAATAAATAAATAAATAAGTACAATTTGAAATATTCGCAAACCTTTATAATAGGATATTGAATTTTAATTCGTATAATAATTAACATATTCGTTAAGAGTATGATTTTGTATGTAATCTGATTGAATTTAAAGCGACACAATCAGGCCAAAATTCATCCAAAAGCCTAACTTTTATTGAACATTTTGGGTTACTGAGGCAACGTAGCAGTTTTTCCCATATTTTTTTTTGAAATGCATGTCCGAAATTAAATATTGTCCTTATTTCTCGTTTAACTGGTAAACGCGAAACACAATATATTTAAAAAAAACACAATTCTAGTTCATGGACATGTTGACATAATATGGACATAACAAGGAGCCAAAATAAAAATGATGATTTTGGCCTGATTGTGTCGCATAATTCCCATGAAAATTAACAAAATTGTTTCCGTCACTTGCCTCCAAGATCACGTAAATCAAAAGTAACAAGGTGGTAATTGTTTATTTTTATATTTAAACTTTACAAATTAGATTATCTTGATCCAAGAGCCTACATGCAATCGCAGGTCTTTTGTGCTAATTTATTGAATTTATTTGATCTGAACTATAGCTCATTTACGTTGCTTGTCTCTTAAAGATAGATCGATGGAATCTCTATAGTTATTGATGATCTACCAACATAAAATGTAATCTATTAGCCTGAATCTACACCCATATAGGCCCTATTGTATTATGTGGGTCGTCTATATCATTAGGACACTTATTATATTGTGGACACAGTGTAGCTTATGCCAACACTCCCACTACATGTGCTTGCCATATATTTGTAACAGCCTTGATAGGATTCACATTCGATGTTATTCAGTGAACCCAGTTTTGCCGGAATTTCCCGGATCTCGGTATTTTAGATAATAATTCAGCTTCCGGGTTCATGATAGCCCAAAAATGGCTTTTCCGACTTCCAAAAAGTAAATCCTGATTTTCCCCACGATTTTTCGCCTCATTATAAATATTTAATCACCCACTACTCCATACAAAAACACGCTATTATCATGTGTATACTGAGTAACAAACATGCAATAACAGAACCTGAGTCATTTGTATATATTCAAATTTACACACAAAGCTACTAAACTCATCACATTTTGATCGACATCACTCAGAACAAAAACGTTTTATGCCCATACACCCGAAAAAATATGTCACTGTTGGTTTAACCCTTTAAGTCCCCACGATGCATTAAAGCATCATTTTACATCCCTGAAAACAGACTTAATTTTCCTACAACAAAGGGTTTTAGAACGAAAATTTCCATTTCATTTCATCCACTATAAGTCGAGAATTGCGACAGCAATTCGCGGCTTGTAGTGGATGAAGATGACAATGATAAACTCAGACTTGAAAGGGTTAACCCTTTAAGCCCTAAGCGCGACTATAGTCTTTTAATCTGTTCTATTATTCGATAAAATCACCGTTATTGGGAATGAAATGAGTGTTTAAACATCAAGATTTGCAAATGCTTGATCTCAAATTAAAGAAATATGAGTAAATTTTCACCCACTTAAAGTGGGTGAAGCTATCGCGAGACACAACTTCAAGTGAGTGAAAATTTAAATTATATAATTTAGCGCATTAACGGTTATTGTTGGGACAGCCGTCGTTGTGCATGAACAGGATTATGACTGGAAAGAACACAGCAGCTTAAAAGCCTTTATCAGGGTTTTTTTTAGCAGATGATGTATCCATCCACAATCAAGAGCACCACATGTTCGGTTACTGGTTAAGTATATCAATTACAATGGAGCGAGGCTACAATATGAAATTGTTTTCAATTATTGACTTACTATTGCAGTTGTATATATGCAGTTGTTTCAAAACGAAAAAAACGGCGAATATATGTATGCGTCGTATTTGTCTGCTGATTCGACAAAGTAGCCATATACATGCGAAGAAACTGATAAAAGATTCCGTACAATCGTCATGTCTATTGGCAATCTTCATGCTTATTCGCACCAAGCACGAAACGCTCATCTAATGTTGATTTAACGTTGAGCCACCGTCAAGGACGCTGGCCCAGCATTAAATCAACATCGATCAATTTTTCTTGCTTCCTGGGTTAGTATTCTCGTACAGGTTACGATATATCGTAGGCTTCTGATTGGTCGAGATGTCCACCTCGACCAATCAGAAACCTACGATGTATCGGAACTTGTACGAGAATATGGTACCTGGGCCGTCCATACAATTAGATAATTATGTGGAGCAGTTTCCGGTTACTTCCTAATTATACATGTGCGGATTAGCTGTCACTGGACATTTTATGGATTTATCTACTCTCATCTCATTATATAACACTGATTATGGATATTCAAGAAAAATGAAATAATAGTAGAAGATGTAAAATTAACGAGTTAAATTAAAAAGTATAAGTAATCAGCCACTGTAATGGCCACTCTAATCAGCCACTGACATGAAATTATCGGAAATCTTTAAAAAAGTAGCCATTTAATTATTATTTTTCTTTACACAAATCCGGAGGTGCAATAAGTCATGTATTTTGCATGTCTAATTAATTGTAGTTTCAACAGACCACCAGCTTTAACAAATTCACCACCGCGTTCAGCGCTTATTCCCCATAAACACATATTAGATATATATTTACAGATGCTCACCATATATTTGTATCAAGTGTATTTTTGTTAAGTTTAAACACGAACTTCTTTTGGTTGTGTTACGAATAGAAGAACCGTTTAAGTGTTATATTTTTCTCATTAATTTCATTTTTTGTTTCCGGAAATTTGCAACTAGATCAATTGGAAACATTGACTGAACATATAATTGTTAACCCTCTGTCTTCCAGACTGATGAGGACTCGAACAACCATTGTGTATTAATCCTTAACACTTACAGTGCGGGGATAGACTTTAGTCGTCAGAACCTGACGTCTGCAGACGTCAGATTCTGACGACTAAAGTCGATCCCCGCACTGTAAGGGTACAAATATTTCTATTGGCCTTAGACCCATAACATAGGTATTTAAATGAATCAGAAAGAGATGTATAAGACATCTATAATGATTTCAAATTGGTTGTTTTTTTACAAATTAATTCAGCGCTTTAAGGGTTAAACATTGGTGTTAAAGTGCTAATCATGTCTACACCCGTTCTTAGCTCTTTTATTTGTTCTTCAAACAAGAAGAACTGAAGGAGAGATTGGCATTGAATTTGCTAGATTAACATATTTTTTTATTCAAATTGTACAAATGTAAGTCATTTTACTCACTTGAAATTGTGGGTCGTGGTAGCGAGACAGAGGTATCCGGTGATTTTGGACCTCGACTATTTTGGACTGGTGATTTCGGACGCAAATCGGTGACTTTGGACGGTGATTTCGGACGGTGTGCGGTAAAATCGGACGGTGATTTTGCACGGTGTGTGGTGAATTCGGACGCCGCGGTTTATTCGGATGTTGATTTCGGACCGTGTGCGGTGAATGCGGACCGTGAATTCAGACGGTGATTTCGGACGGTGATTTCGGACGGTGAGATGTATAAAAAAACCTTAACAGAGTACTCTTTTATATGACTATTCCTGTACTAATATCAGTAATTTCAGACGGTATTATTTATAAGGAAGCTTAATATGATAAATAAAATATATAGAAATATCGTCTTTATATATACAAATATAGATGCCACATACATATATTGCTATACAATATAATATACTCTGTCATTTTTATAAACACATTATTTTATATATACAAAGTATAGATATATATTATCATAAATAAAATGTATAAATATGTATGGTGATAAAAAATATTTTATCTTTGGTTTTGGTGCGGGCAACATATGGATCATTATGAAATTGGAGCACATTTTGGGACTTCTAAAAAGGGAAAAAGAAAATTTGTTTAGTGTGAATTTTTTTATTCTTCATGGGAAAACAAACGATTTAGAAGTTCGATAATAAATAAATTGGAGCTTAACAACTATTATTTATGGCGCAGGAATAATTTGAATAACCGTATGTGATTGTTTTAGCGTACTTGTCAGCACCGTTACCAAGGTCGAAAGTATGTTATCTTCTTAAACATGTGTGTAGTTAAGCTTAACTGGCAGACTGGTAATTACACCTGCTGCCGGTGTTACCCCCACCCTCCCGCACCTTGTGTTAGTGACAGCGTTTATCTTGAGATCAATGAATCAGCCTAATTGACAGACAAAGAGCGATAGCTAGGCTATCAGTTTTGTTTTGGAACCTTGTCATCAAAACGGTGACAGGGTTCCGATCCACCAAAAAATTAATTAATTTGCCAGTTTTTAGGTCTCTGTAATTTGAAAACGCTGACAGGGTTCCAGAACCCCGTCAACCCGGTCTAAATCCGCCCCTGCTTAGGATGTACATATTGGAAAACCCAACCGATACGTTTATAATCTATTTTTTTATAAAATTATTATCGTGTTGTTTGATGGAAATAGTTAGTTACAAACAACAACTTAGAAACGGTGCTAACAAACCGTATTTTCACATAGCCCATTTTTCTCTTCATACAATCAATAAAAAATATCTGCTGATTTTGAGTGAATATTTTATGTCCAAATCATCATCTGATTTTGCGAAAGACTTTATTACCTATTGTAGCTTGGTATTTTCACGAGCATACATGATAACAGGGTAGATATATACAGTATAAAAACAATGATATACAGCGTTAATAAAACATACAAATTCTATTTCACACTTGTGTGACCACGGCATTTCATTCTTCACCCAAGGAATATATAAGTTGCTCCACCCATTGAGAGAATAAACCAATGCTGGTTTAATGCTGGACCAGCGTCGCAGACGATGATCGAACATTCACCCGGAATTGTTTCAACGTCTCGTGTTTGCTGTCAGCACGGCGAGTAGCACTTCAGATGTTATTTTTATGAATGATAAATTTAGCTTATTAAAGTTTTTGAGTGACTCACTAATCATGCTAATAAGAATTGTAGATAGGTGTTCAAAGAAGTTTTTGAACAAGCATACTACTATTGTCTAACTGTTCGCATGGTTTACGATTATTATTATTATTATTATTATTATTTATTATTATTTATTCATCAAAACCCCCACAAGTGAGGAAAACATATTAAATATGTTTGTACGACATTTATGTGTGACACTGGTCCGTCTAGACTGGACGCGCGGGCCGTGAACGCAGACACCCGGATCGTTAACCCTCGGCGTCCCGATAACTATGATAACAAGACGTGTATTCCATGTCAATTATTTGTTTTTAAAATTTAACATGCATGAAGAATTACTTTAAATCCGATTAAGGTCAGTTGCAAAATGAACTACAAAGTGGGGTGCTGTGTTGTATAACTATAACATAATTATTTGTAGGTTACGATAGGCTTATTGCAGCACGCAGAATGTAAAGGGTCTTAAATCGCGACACACGTTATCAGCAAGTACTTAACCCTTATTCTGATGATGATCTCAGTCAACATCCTAAAATAGAATATTTTTTCTTTTAATAATTAGCATTGTATTATTTACCGTTTATAACGTGCTAGGGTCGTGAAAATAAAAATAATTATAATAAAAATTGGAAAGAGAGCAATAATAAAGGTTTCCGTCATTCAGATAAATGTGATAATTAAAGCGACGCAATCAAGCTTAAATCGTCAAAAAATCGGTGTTTTTTTTTGGCTTCTTAATATGACCTAACTGGCAAATGCGCAGCACAAAAATTTAAAAAAAACTTTTGCAGTTCTAGTCCATGGACATGTTTACATCATATGGTCATATTAGGAAGCCAAAATGAAATCACCGATTTTTTTTATGATTTCAGCCTGATTTAGTCGTTTTAAATGATGGAGGGGTACAATAGAAACTCTGCCGTTTTGCCACAAAATTAT
Source organism: Flabesymbios commensalis (assembly GCA_964017125.1). Classification (NCBI taxonomy): domain Eukaryota; kingdom Metazoa; phylum Annelida; class Polychaeta; order Terebellida; family Flabelligeridae; genus Flabesymbios; species Flabesymbios commensalis. The sequence goes on along the minus strand of OZ024909.1, from coordinate 59,761,285 downwards.
GACCGTTGTCTGCGAAGTGGGACCTCAAAGGTGTGTGATGTGCATAAAAAATAAATATGAAAAAATCGATTATATTGTATATAAATATATGTATGAAAATATATTTTGTATATATTTAGTTAGTTAGTTAGGGAGCCCTAGCGCCTGAAGGGCGCTGAGAGTGATTTTGCGACAAATCAGAGTTAATCCGTAGAGTAAACTCGATGTAGCCGACCATTTTTGCTATTTACTGACTTGTTTTATGATGCTGGGGATAGAAGCTTGAAGAAAGGTAATAAGAAAACATATTTATAAAAGATAATATTTTTTAATAATCCCTGACGTGATTTCTATATCTATATATCGGAATGGCTTGTAGTGAGCTGGTATGGCACTAGCTATCTATGGTCTATTTCCTGCGCTGTATCAAAATAGTGTTTCTTTAAATTTAATTTTGAATGGTCAGCATGAGACATTTCTTTTTTTACATGATACCTCTTGTGAGCACTAAAAGTAGCTTGTTCTAAATAATTAAAACGTTGGATTTCGATTTTTTAAAAGCGGCCATACATGCCAAGGTTGCATGATTAGCGGCTTCTAAACAGTTCAAAAGTGAATTTCATGGTACACTGACTCACACAATATAATTTATTTGTGTATTATGCTATGTAGTGCAAGGGTTCATAATTTAACGTCTGAAATATTTTGGGTCAAAAACCGTGGTTGAACAACTTCCTTTCAGTTGTTTAACTTCGGATTAAAAATCCCCATGCCTTCAATATATGATTAACATTATCTGTTGTTTTCATACATTGAGGCGATCTAGCAGCCTATACTGTCGCTGTGAATACATTACTTGATGTCGAGCGTTGATCCAACGTTATGTTGACGTATTGTTGCAGTTTCAATTGTTTTGCTTATAGTTGTCTTTGTAGTGTTCCATTAGTTTGTCTAAATAGGATGTTGCATTTCGCTTTTTGAATATTTCGTTCAGTTCTTTTTGTAGTTTGCATAGTTCCGAATTTTCTTCTAACGAGTGTATGAATTTATTGGATAATGTCTGTAATCTCTCGCAGATGGGTTCAATACCTGCCATTTCATGTAGGTCTGTGATTTGAGTGTGTACCGGTTTTCTAAAAGCTATTCGTCTTGCTTTATTTTGTAGTTTTTGTAGTTTTTCTAAGTGAACTTGGGCCGCGGATAGAATAACTATCGCGCCGTATTCTAGTACTGGTCTCACATATATTTTGTTAATCCTCATTATTGTTTTCGGGTTGCATCCCCAGTCTGTACCACTAAGTAATTTTAAGACGTTAATTCTTCTGTTTGATTTATTAATGGCTATGTCGATATGTTGACCATAGTTCATCGTTTTTGTTATGGTGACCCCAAGTAGTTTAGCTTCTGCAACGTGTTCTATTTCTTCACCAATTATTTTGTCGTGTTTTCTTCCTTTTCTTTTTAATATAATTAGTTGTTAAATGAGGCCAAAATCATTTTCATTTTAGCTCCTTGATGTCCATAATATGTCAAGATATCCATAGACTAGAATTGTGCAAGTGTTTTAAATGTTGTGTAGCGCATTATATATACCAGTCAAGCGAAACATAAGGACGAGATTTAATTTCAGACATGCTTGTCCAAAATAAGAAATACAGGACTAACAGTTTACTGATAAATGGGGTTTTCGGTACACTTGTTACGTTGCCACAGCAACCAAAAATTGTAAAGACTTACACAATTCTAGTCTATGGATATGTTGACAAAGTATGGATATATTACGGATAGGAGGCAAAATAAAATGAAATGAATCGGGCTTTAGGCCACCTTTGTGCACATATAGGCTAAACTGGGCCAGGAGAACCTCCTGAGGATGGTGAGATGATTGAGATGACACTGTCCTCCAGACACAGGATTCGAACTTCGAGCCCCGGTGGTCTGAGTCCGAGCACGCTACCTCTCGCTCACGGAGGCTCCCCACAATACTGACTTTCACACGTGGATGGGGAAGAAACATTTTTGTTTCTTTCAAACCGCCAAGACCGGGAACCGAACCCCGAACTCTGGCGTGAAAGGCAGCGGTGCTAACCACTACCCTAGGGCCCCCGCCCAGGAGTCAAAATAAAAATGATCCTTTTTAGCGTTATTGTGTCGCTCTAAGATAATTATTTCAGTGGATTACAATATTATATTTGTGTGCTCCATGTGATATACATGATATATGCGTTTCTTTCACACTCAATTTATCGACGTAGACAGTACCGTTGGGCCACTGGGTACTAAAAGTAGTTGTCATTGTCATTGGAAAATGTACTTGTGTACTTGTTTAAGCTAGCTGTGGAATCCATGACGCTTGTGATCCAGTACAAAAATAGTGAGCAAAACATCATCACCAAGGGAAGCACATGCAAATAAATGACTCATTGTGAAGAATAAATCAACTGTAGCACAACAGACCATGAAGTTAATAGCTTTAGTAAAGTTTATTAACGTCTTCTTTTTATTATTCTTGATTACATCCACATCAAAATATTTGAATAAATTATTCAAGCGACGAATGGGGCTATATGCAATTTTAGTGCATACACAGACTGAAAATGGACAAAAGAAGCTCTTGAGGATGGCAAAATGAATCAGATGACACTGCACTCCAGACACATGATTCTAAACACGAGTCATGACGGTCTGAGGACGAGCACGCTACCTTTCGTTCACGAAGGGTTCCACTATACCAAATATTTACGAGTGAGCGGAGAAGAAACATTTTATTATTTGAAACCTTAATATCGGAGCTGGAGACTAAAATGCTTTGGACGAAGAGACGCATAATAACGTGATGACTTATAATAAAGTTAATATTTGAAAGATATAGACGACCTAAATAATGCAGCATTGATTTCTCACATTGTGGATTTGATCATAGCCAAAATTGGTGTGACCGTGAATGTTTTGAGCGGCAAGTAGGCGTAAATAGGAAAACAGGAAGCCGCATAGAACCTTAACCTGTTAACCGGGGCCGGCTATATTATTAGGCTGATGGACTCTCCATTCCGCACTACCAGTCTACCAGATGGAATGATTGGTGTCACTGTACTGGATCTATGTTGGGTCAGGACGTTAGTCCAACATATATCCAGGAAAGGGCCAGTGTCAACTTCCGTGTTTACAATAATCAACAGCACCTGCTGTCATCATCCAGTAGAGCAATAATCACCAATGATTGGCCTGCATTGCTGCTGCTACATTGGTTGCTGTTGTCTGCGCTTCTCCTGCACTGTAACAGAAGACGACATGAACCAGCATCACCGCCATCCGCGAGAAAGAACAGCTACGCCCCAGAGTGGCTACACCCTATAAGGAGACTGAGGAGTGGTGACGACAAACACACACAGCCAGCCACCTGATTTTCACATGTGTCAATTTACTCGGGAGTCAGTAAGGAAGACGACCAGTTTGCGGCAGGTGAGTCCATATGTTGTATTGGCACCAATGCCATTCCAGCTGTGCCAATAATGTTGTTGGCTTTAAAATGATTCACGAAGGTATCTACCTCATTGAAAACCAACAACACTATTGGCATAGCTAGAATGGCATTGGTGCTTTCGTGAATCATTTTAAAACCAACACCACTATTGACACAGCTGGAATGGCATTGGTGCCAATACATTGTCAATTCTCTCTCTGTCAACGTTGGAAATTTAACAAAACCTGACAGGTTACAATAATTATTGTTAGTGCATAGTATTCAGGTCATAGCGACTATTGTGCTCGTATTATCATGACTAGTATTAGCAGCAAATTGCAACTTTCCTACTGCGGGCTCTGTTTTTTTTTAAATAGATTAAACGACACAATCAGGCCAAAATCATCATTTTGGCACCTTGATATGTACTTAATAAGTTTTGAAAATGTCCACATTTTAGAATTGTGTAAAAGTCTACCAGACCAGCTGAAATAAAAATAACAATCACATTGAATGTTATTCATGTATTTCCTATTTTGGATATTGCTGTATAAAATTAAATTTAATTCTCATTTCTCTCTTAACTGGTTAATGCGCAACCCAAAATTTAAAAGACTTCCGTAATTCCAGTATAGGCCTATGGACATTTTGAAAACTTAAAAACATATCAAGGATCAACTCTGTCAGACCTAAAATCATCAAAAACAATTTTATTGGCTCTTAATTAATACATAATATGTGAACATATCCACAGACTAGAATTCCGTCTTTTAAATTTTGGGTTTCTATGGCAGTGTAGCAAGTGTGCCGAATACCCCGTTATTCCTGTATTTCTTATTTTGGACATGCATCTCTGAAATTATATCTCGTTCTTTTTTAACTGGTGAATGCGCAACACAAAATTTAAAAAAAAACTTACGCAATACTAGTTTATGGACATGTTGACATATTATAGACATATGCAAAGAGACAAAATAAAAATGATGATTTTAGTCTGATCGTGTCGCTTTTAGTACCTCTACATTATCTTCTATTTATTCAGCTGGTTGGCTTTTTTAAATGTGGTAGGCTCTATTTGCTCGACAGAGATGCATTGGTTTTCGCCAAGACGCGAAAACAAATTTTTAGTTCAAAATCGATTTCTTTATGAGACCGTAAACTCCATGGATTTTACAAAAAAGCTACATGGCTACAGCTGTTATGCCAAATGACATCTTCTGTGTGTTTTATTGAGACATTAAAAGAGGTGTCGTGTATTTTTCTGGACCCCTTCTGGCATCTAATAGTCTCAACAGGTTTTTATGCGATCCTTTCATGGTGTCACGTTGCTTCTCCAGCCATAAAAAACAGCTATTCACATGTATCAGGTGCACGAGCCTATCTTCTTGTGATGATGATAGAAAATAGCGTGTAATTAGAGCCCGGGTGTCCTGTGTTATCTACGTCGTCATTCATCACTTTGCTTTGTGTGTGTCTCCTTCTCAAACATGATAGATATAGGCCCTAATGTGCATACGTCTATAATATAATAATTTATGGGTATTGCCCTTCAGACACAGGATTCGAAATTCGAACCCTGGCGGTCTGAGACCGAGCTCGCTACTTCTCGATCACGGAGGATACCCACAATACTGCATCTTTATGAATGAGCAGGGAAGAAACATTTTGTTTCTTTGAAACTTGAAGGCCAGAGTGGGGTTCGAGCCCGCGGTCTCTGACTTTCCAAGCAGGCAGTTTTAACCACTGCACCAGGGGTCCCCGCTATCCGGGGTAAAGGAAGAGGACAAGTCAATAAGCCCCCATCCTCATCCCAACCTGCTGATATACCTGATCCACTTGCTAGTGTACTTAATACAAACTGCTAAATGCCCAGTCACACATACAATCACGCACGTCCAGCGCCCTAACAAATGAACAATCTTAGTCTGTGCGTTGAGATTCGCTGGACGTGCGTCAGAAGTCGTTGATGATTTGATGAGAAGGCTGGATGAACATGACGAACATAATTCATTTATTGTGTGCGTCAACCTCTGTGCACATTAACTGCATGTCCAAAATGTCAGTGTTTCTCCATGCGTGAATGTAGACGCCAGAAGAATGTCACATAATGTCACATCGCCAGTAGCGTTATACACAATACAAGTTGAGAACACGCTCTATATTCGTAGTGTTTTCGGTGGCTAAAGTTTGTCCCAGTCACATATACATGACGCACAGTCCACGCATGAAAAATTAAAAAAAAAGCACAGCCTTTTGCCAGCGCACAGGGCGTAAAGGCCCAGTCACACATACAATCACGCACGTCTAGCGCACAACAAAATAAAAAAATTTGGTTTGTGCGTTGTGATTCGCTAAGCGTACGTCAAAACTCGTTGATAAATTTACGAGAACGCGGGATGAACGTTATTCATCTATTGTGTGCGTCAACCTCTGCGCACAGTTTCTCCATGTTAAAAAATGTGGGCGTTTTCCCACGTGTGGATATAGACGCCAGAAGATGTCGTTAGGCACACGCTCTAAATTCGTTGTGTTTTCGTTGACAGAGGTTTGTCCCAGTCACACATACACGGCGCATTAAAAAGAGCGAATGAACAGCGCACGCGTGCGACGCATGCAGTGCGTATTAAACCTTATGGCACTAAATGTCGACGATCACAGAACTTTTTTCAGTTTTAAAAGAACAAAATTTAATGTGTCCTAAATTTATGACACCATGATATGTTCGGCTTTATCGCCACAAATCACCGAAATTTCCAGCACTTGAATCCGTGCATCGTGCGAAACACCACTTCAACTGACCATTCTCCACACATAGATGTCGCTCAGGTCAACCCCGCTCTCTCTCTGTAACCACACGCCATGTTTCGACAAAAACTGCTCATTTTGAGCAGTTTTGTTGATATAACAACTGTAGGCTTATAAACACGCTTGAGTGTCCTGAATATATATGGCAAATATAAAACACCACTACTCCGCCACATATGAGTTTATATTCACATAGAAATAGAAAACATTCAATGGATTACTTTTTCTGCCTACGCGCTGCTGTGAGAAGGTCCATGTTTACGTTTTTCTGACAGAATTTACAATCGGCTTCAAAACACTGGCAAATATAAATTACTGAATGACATGCGAATTGTGCTGGTTCAATTTATCCACTACTAAACAGAATAAATAGCCCTTACCTGTAACAAACTCTAAAATCAAATTAAATATTGAAAAAAGGATAAGTAATGAGTTGAGGTGAACATCAAAATAGTTCCGTGGTTATAGGAATGGTTATAAAATCACGTGGTTACGCTCACTAACGGCTGATAAATCTGGTCAATCGCCATGCGTGCATACGGCGAAATGAGCGTGTGGTATCAGAGATATAATCTCTGAGGTCAGAATGCAACTGACTACAAATTAAATGTCTTTCTTCAGAACTCTAAGGGTTAAGCTGAAGAAATAACACAGTCACGGCCTGTATGTTGCTCGAGCACAGTCATAGCAGAAGAAGAAGAAGAGCCAGAGCCAAGCAGCAGCCCAGAGTTGATCCAGCTAGTGTCATCTCTGATAAGTTTACTGTCGCACGTTCTCCATCATGATCTCCTCAAGGATTCCCTGCTCACTTAATTTCTGAGTCAGTAGATTAGCTGATCATACAGGCGTCTCTTACCAATCAATGGTCTGATCTATATTCTCTGTTGACCTCTTCTTCTTTTTCTCCTGATTGATGGACTTGGTGAATTGCCAGTTCCATGCATAAGGTTCTGCCTTAATTTGTTGGAGAACAGCGATTTCATATTGTAATCGCGGCCTCTTGGGATCCTCCATCTGCTGTGGTGTTGTTTTCTAGAAGCTATTAATACGATCGATCACCATGAGAATCAGAGGAAAAATGATCAGTCTTCTGGCGTGAACATTGATGAGTTCATATGCGTATATTATAATATTTTGAACATGCACAAATTCTTGCGGTGCTCACAAAGCTCACAAAAATATGCGTAGCGTTAGTGCAGCGCGCTCTACGAACCAGTAACGAATGCTGACGGACGACTGACGCTCTAGCAAAAAATTATCATTTTTCAGTGCGTGGGTCGTGCGTCGACTATATATCATGTGACTGAACCTTACAGTGAGAAAATACCTCAAAAATGACGGTACTCAGCGCACATATAACTCCCATCTAGCATATTTCTATCGCATGTCCAGCGAACATATAACGTATATGGGCGTGCTAAATGACCCCCTGGCTTATTCAGGCTGTGCGCTGGCGATGCGCTGTGCATTCGTTAACTTCATCGCCCAAAACGCTGTATATTCGCTGATTATTCCACGATATTTTGGAAGTGATTAGTTAGCGTGATATAACCTTCTATAACCTCCTATACTATTTATCATATGTGTGGTATAGACCACATATATGTCGTCATGCCGTTTCGCAGCAGATGGGTTGGTAAAAAAAATAATCAATAAAAGGCTTCCTAAATAAAAAATGTACGTTTTGTAAGTTATTGAAACCAGACAATGTTGTTAAATCAATGCTGATCGAATGCATTATTGTAATTAAAACTCGCCTCCTATCTTGTGAAGTAATAACCACTGGCAATACTCCCGCAATGTCAATGGTGTTGTGTAAGTAATAGACCTCAGTAGTGTTGATCCTGGATATTAATTACAGATTAGCGATACGGAAATATCTATAATGACTGTGAACAGGAAGCATAGAAACCTTGTCAGTTGACTGGATAGGACTGGACTGCCAGTGAAGACGTATAGTAGTAATTAGCCAAATTATTGGAAATTATTGTAACCCTATACCATGCATAGCCTCATCCGCATATTAACATATGCATGGCTGGCGGATGTTGCTAGGCTACGTAACACGAGATCTCATCTTCCGCATATTTTACAGCTGTGTGCACAGATCTGTTGTATAATTAAATAATTACAAGGGATACCATTTGAGCGTCTCAACGAGATATCTGTAGAATTTATTCCAGAAATGACGATAATTGATCAATGCTACATAGCAAATAATGTATGGCAGATGTTCAACTAAAGGTGTCAGGGCGGTAGGTCTTTTCTCTAGATTGCTTGGAAATCCTCTAATGGTGTACCTCAAGGGTCAAATTCTGTTATTCTATTGACACACTTGTCAAACATAATACGCTTGTAATATATCACTATTTGCTGATGACAATGCCTTAGTTGAACAAACTTTAATAAAGATGACCAAGCTGTGTCGGCTTTCAGTCCCAATGAAGATTTAAGGAAATTCGAGCTACAGGCACGAAGATGGTCGATGCTTTTTAATGAAATAAAAATGTTTATTTTAACGATTTCTAGGAAGCGATGAGTATGTGACCCTGCGTTATTTCTAAGAACTACCCCCTTGGAAGATCATTATCAAGTGCGTTTTTTCTATAAACAAGGCTTTCTCTTGGAACACACGTATAAATCATGCTTGTTAACAGGTTTACAATAAGTGAGTAATATTATGAAATGTTTGAAATATTATTTTGCTTGCCATCTTCTACACACAAATGTATAAGCATGATTAACCATTTATATTTCTCACATATATAATAATTTGTCAAATTTATGTCCAGAAACTATTGCATATCAAGTAAATATATTACATTTTAATAACGAATTTCTACCCTCAGCAATTCGTGAATGAATGAATGAATGAATGAATGAATGAATGAATGAATGAATGAATGAATGAATGAATGAATTAATGAATGAATTTGAGAAGTGACTAATATGAATCACATAATGATAACACTGCCCTCTAGCCACAGGATTAAATTGAGAGATAAAGCACTAACAGTCTATTGGCATTTGTTAATCTAAAATTAGAAAACAAATTATGGACATATATATACGTAGCATACGGATTTTGTCCGAGTCGCCTAATTGTGAACTGTGGGTATCGTGAATCTACAGAACATGTTCTGCCCTCGCTTCGCTGCTCAGTGAATACAATCTGCTGGTTACCGCCGTAGATTTATGTCACCTTTTGTGCACGCAACTATGCTCCCACAAATAAATAAAAAAATGCTTATGTAAACGTTGATTTTGACGGGTTTAAATGTATACATAACTACATAGCAGAGTCTTGAAACATTTTAAAGTAAGTAACTATTGTTTCCCAACATAAACAAATGGCAAATAAAGGCCCTGTTGAAATTTGTTAAATATTGTTATCATAATCATTCATGCTTTAGTCGGGCCACTGTATTGTGTGGCTTAAAGCGCAAAACACGCGAACGGGAGCGTAAATTCGCGCACGCGTTATCAAATACACTATTTTCTAATTGCCAAAACCAGCGCGAAGGCGAACCTAAGCGCGAAAAGCAACGGAAACAGTTTCAAAACTTCGCGTTGGAAATCCAGGCAAATGATGTCGCTACCAAAATGTGTCCTGTAGTGTATTGTGAAACTTACTTCATGTTGAATGTCCCACTTACCAATGGCGTTAAGCTACTTGGACAATCCAGAGGAGATCAATTTGATGCTCTCACCCTAGAATTCATCACGGCGATTCAGGCATATCGGCCCGAGTAAACGTGGGCCAATATGCCTGGTTAACCATAAGCCCCTGATAGCTAGATAATTCACAAATAAATCACACTTTAAATGCCCCCCCCCCCCCTAAAAAACCCCATGCCTATATACGCCCCTGCTCAGTAATCATTATAAAGATTCAGCCTATATTATTCAATATCTATTTGACCCTGTCAGTGCGGAGATCGTCTTTATACGTCAGAGTCTATTCTGACGTATAAAGACGATCCCCGCACTGAAAGAATTTAAACATTTCAAATGGCCGTAGACCCATAACATAGGTATTCAAATGAAGCGTAAAGAGCTTACTAAGACGTTTATGATGATTTCAAGTTAATAATAACCCTTCGGGCTCCACGGTTTAGAGCAAGGTTATTCAGCATTGTGAGGGTTAATGAGAAATTGTGGCTCTTCACAGCATCTTCGGAGGTGAATACTAGGCCCTATCATTACAGAAATATCAATTTAATACCAATTTAAATCGATTTTGTGATGATTTCTTGTTGCCAAAGCATCAAAATTAGAAAAGCTAAAGATAACATGGTAGTCACTAGACCTAGACCAAAACAGCAAGGCTCACGTGTGAAGATGCGTTAACGATGCATTCTGAATACACCAATAAGCACGTTCAGCCATAAGTAGCTTTCGCTCATCGAAGAAACCACTGTCTAAACATAGGTTCAGTGTCTTAGAACATTGGCCCAACGTTCAGCCAACAACTTTGCTGACTTCATTATAGAAGGATGCGCCTGTCACAGACACATGAAATAGCCATTCCCACAGAGACCTCAGATCCCCATTATTATCATGCATATTATAATAGGGGACGAATATGTATTACGTCATAAAAGTCAAAGAAGGCAGCCCAATGACAATGTTCACTTATATTATTATGGATCCACGCTGGCTAAACATAAATATACCATCTTTGGTCCATACAGTCAGACTATGCAATTGCTCTGCAATTATTTAAAATTGACAATTCAGAGCACCAAAAAGTAATGATTCGTGTCCTTTCTCCTGTGATCTCCTGTCCACCCCTTGGTCAACGTACGATATAAAGCCAGTCTTATTGTAGACATCTAAATGTCAATAAAATATCCATCTGTAGGCCTATCTATCTATAATTCGCCTCCACTCATTCAAGTGAGAGAAGGCAATCTAAATACGAGAAGCATAATACATCTCAGGACGCTGAGTAGGCTTATATCATCCTATAAGAGCTAAAGGGTGCAATGGAACGGTACAGAGAGTGTATTTATATGTATAAGTGATTATTTATTATGCAGCTGTTCCTGGTACGTAGGCCTATTACCACTACACCCAAGATCGCAAATAGCTAAACATTGGTAAATTTACTAAAAATTACAGATCAGTGATTATTATAATTACAAACTGCTTTACCTGAGCGCAGGGCTACTAAATTTCTTACACAATATGCTTAAATAGTACGATTAATTCGAGCATTTGAAACCAGGAATTAGGCCTTATTATATACGGGGATCATCATTTCCCTGCATCAAACACCTTCACTCTGTGTGTACGCTCTCCATGGTAAACAGTTTGATTTATAACCCTGCAGCCATTAAGGGATCCCAGCATTCTATGGGTTGATCCTGAGACACAGGTGTTATAAACGCGTGATGTCGCCTGTAACTAACCCCTGTGGAGTGGTGAGGCCCTTCACAGACTACAGGTGAGGTCCAGTTTGTCCTTGATCAGTGGGCAGCGTGTGACACCAGTAGCATGCTAGAGCTGATTGCAGGCTTCTTAGGGCACAGCAGCGCGCCGCGTTTACAGTCCACTGTACACTGCTCACCCTAGACACTGCTCCTTCGCATGTTAAAATGTGCAGATGGTTGACGTCATATTTCCCCCGCTCTCAATTTCAAGTATTGTAGTAAGCTTGTGATTGGCCGGCTGTCTTGCTAAAAGTACCCTGATCGGCTGACGAGAATATTATGGTGGGGGAGGGGTGGGTGTAGACAGACACCTGTGTGGGGCCCAGCAAACGCAGGATTTGACCCAATGCTGTTTCACTATTGGCCCACCGCCAACGGCGCTGGACCAATATTGAAACAACATCGGGTCAAGGCTTCGTGTTTGCTGGGAGAGCTGTCCGCATTATGATACACGCGGGCCGTCTGTGTCTGGTTGGAACAGGCAGTGCACAGTGCTCTGTGTAAGTCCACTGTATATGGCCAACAGTGTCCTTATTCTCGTACAAGTTACGATATATCGTAGGCTGCGGATTGGTCGAGATGGCTATCTTGACCAATCGAAGCCTATGATATATCGTAACTTGTGCGAGAATGCGGCCACAGTGTACCTGCTAGAAAATGCCACAATTTGGTTGCCCATTTTTTATCGATCATATTCTAAGTAAACACGAGACACCGACCCACAGTCGGGATAACGATGGGTCAGCGTCGCAGACGATGGGCCAATATTACACCAACATGTCTCGTGTTTTCCTGCAGAGAACAGTTCGAAACCACCCCGCAAATACAAGATGTTCACCTGAGATTGATCAAATGTCGCGTCACAGACTGTGACCCAACATTAAACCAGCATTGGGCCAACGTCTCGTGTCTGCTGGCAAGGGTGAATCATATCGTGTTTGTTTGGTGTTTTTTATAGTTTTGGAATCCTTTTCTGACTACATAACCTGATAACCTGTCGCTCACCAGTAGAGTAGAAGTAAAGACTACATGCGTAGATATAAGAAAGACAAATAACTCAAAACAATTACTGAACAAAACGCTAATATCCATGGTAACGCACCCTCTGTAGACCTGTCATGCAGATACTCTCTCTAACATGGTGTCATGCGTGATACTCTATCTAACATGATGTCCTGATTTATAATGAGCCGTCAACAAGCGCATATGACGACTAGTAATTCACAGTTTTCGCATATTTACATATGCTAAAAGTTTTCAATTGTTTTATTAGATATTATATGAATAGCTTTTGTACCACCTTGCAAACACATGTACGAATTGTAATCGATTTGACTCCTGCTCACTAGATATCGGCATGAAAATTGACACTTTTGTTGATTTTATTTCAACATGGATCATCCTGCCGCGCGAAAAATTCGTCTGAATATACACTGGGCCTATAGCTATCAGACAGTGTCCTTACCTTTAACTCTTTAACCGCCGGTGCCGCATATATTCGGGGTTTCATTTTTTATTAGCACATCAAGTACCACATTTTAAATATATTAAGATAAAATGTGACATCAACCAGCAAGATTTGAAAAGAGTTGACCTCCATTTTGTCAAATCTGAATAATTTGGCGGTGACAGTGTTAAACTCTTGAAGCGTCGTAGGCCCTATTATCGTATTAGTTCTTGCAATTTTCGAGGGGTGGAAATTGCTTACGTTTGTTATATCTTAGTCAAAACTGTTATGAATCTTGCACACTCAAGGCAAACATAAATATAGACCAACTGGGCCTATAGATCCTGTAAAAACTGTCATCAGAAGGCCACCAGTCTGTAATACTGTGCATAGCCAGAGGGCAATATCTACTTACTTTTCCAAGTAATCAGATACGGTATTTTGGCTTTTCATGGCAGTAGGCCTTATAAAACGTGTTTTATTTAGTATAATACTTGCTTTATTTCCAGGTGAATGGGGATAGAATGCAGCAAAGACAGCGTGGATGTGGCGCACATAGACGACCTGAGAGAGGAGACGGGATTCTCCGATGACGAGATCAGGACCTGGTACCGAAAGTTCCACGAGGACTGCCCCGCCGGCCAAATGAACCGGAAACAGTTTGTCGTCATGTACCGGAAGCTGTTTCCCGATGGCGACGCCTCACAGTTCGCCGAGTCTGTGTTCAGGTGGGCTGCTCACGTGGAGAAAACGGTATAATTATAAACATAGTCAGGCGGATGTAGGCCCTACACAATGCTGGGCCATCGTCTGCGACACTGGTCCAGCATTAAACCAACATCGGTTCCACATCTGGTGTTCCGCCATTTTTCCAGTATTAAGGATAAAACTGAATCTGTCCAGGTAATTCAGTTCCAGATATCCAGTAACCCGGCAAATTAGTATTAGTATTATCAGGATTATTTTAACATATCTAGATCTATAACTTGTGGTGTTTTCTTCGTTTAAACCTGGCGATTGCATAAACATAAGTGTTACGTAATAAGTTAGTTTGTTTTAGCCAAAAAGTCCGATTGATGTGTTCACATTTAGCAGATCATATTCACCGACTTTAAACACACACAAAATTAATTATAAGCCTAATTACCTGATTATTTTGAAAAAAGGGGTGTTGAAATGCCCCTATAAGCTCTTACACTACAGCTGCAAGGTGGTTCTCTTTCCAATATGGATTAGTACACCTTTGGCAGCTGTGTACCAAATTTGGTCTTTTATCACATTTTGAACGATTTTACCCAAATCTACTACATAGTGGAGGTCCTGAGGAAGTTTTGTATGCACTTTATTTAGAAGAGGCTAACTCAACTGTTTTAGACTAATTTGACCCCAAGGAACAACATGGGATGTATGCCAAATTCTCTATCCGGGACCAAAAGTCTGAAAAATGCCCTCGCTTTTCGAAAAAAAAACCTATTTTCATCGCGAATGCCTATTTTACATTTTAAGCTATATATTCTTAGTTTACCAAGCAGGTTATGCTCTGAGACATTTGAATTATGCAAATTGTCCACGTTTGTCAGTTTGTAGAATATTTTTAGATTTTAGTTATTATTTTTTTGTGTATTATTTGGACTTTTTTGCAAAAAACAAGCTTTTTTTCATCGCGAATGCTGATTTTACTTATTTAGCTATTGTAAACGAGTCTTATCCGTGACACAAATTCTGGTCACGGCACCAATGTAACCGGTCATATGTGTTGACACAATCCTGGTCATACGCACCAATGTAAACGGGTGACCTGCGTGACTTATCCTGGTCACGCGCCAATGTAATAAGTGATATACGTTGACAGGCTCAGCCTATCGTCGTGTGTCCAAATGTTTTGGCATGGCAAACTCAACATTCGTGGATAAAATACAACTCCCACTAAATATAGCCAAACCCGAAACGTCTCTGTTAGAATTCTCCCCAATTTCTCTCTGAATTTACTTGCCGACGGGTGCGGTCACTTCCTGTAGTGAAATTACTTTTCCAGCAATCAGGATCCTTACTTTGATATACATTGACATTCCTGGACTTTTTCTCAGAACCGACTCACACAGGCCTCCTGAACTAGGTGGCCTCCTGTGTGACAATTAGTACTTGTCGCAGTACCGTCTCCACCAGGTGGTTCTCATGTGAACAGCCCAGGACAGAATGTTTATTCCACCCTTTAATTACAGAAACCCCAATTTAGACACCTGTCACTTAACATTGTTACAGCTATATATTATAATCTTATCATGTAATTTATGTCCTGTGACACTTAAGTTATGCAGAATATCCATCTTTCACAGTTTATAGAATATTTTTACATTTAGTTTGAATTTTTCATATATTTTGTGTATGAAAATCATTTTGACTGATTTTTTTTTAAAAACACGGTTTTCTCCGCATCTAAAGTTATTATGAGGTACATGATGATGATTGTGGCATAAAGATTTTTTGGGCATTTTTTTAAATCAGATAATCAGACTTTATCACAATTTGTTTTGGAAGGGTGGCATATCCAGTGATTGCGAGGCATGATTATTCAGTGGTAGGGTGTTAATGGTTGCTCCCTCACTTACACTAACGGTACTTACAGCAACGAATCTCCATGCGGCATGAAGATTCATTCATTCAGGCAACACATCTTCTGCCAGTACAGGAAAGTGATAGGCCATCAACATTTAAGCTGTCCATTACAGGAACTCCTGATTTCCCCTGATTATATAACAAAAATAATGATTGCTGTAAATAAATGTACAAGTTCGAGGTCAAAGTCCATATTGAGGGCAATAATTATTATGAAAAGAATCGGAACACAATTCAACTATTGCCAGACATTTGACCAAGAATATATCTGCCATTTCTATTGCTATTCGTATCAGCTGGGTAGGCCATACACGGGAAATTAATTATATTGTCGGCCTGAACATATCAGTCGTCACTCTCACATGCAGTGCCGTTCGCTCACTCACAAACACTGCCCATATTATAGTTTCCCTCCAATAATCGCCACTGTCTGCAGTTTGGTGTGTCGAGAGTAGTCACAAGTCAGTTCTCACAGCATTTGATTTTTTTTTAATCTTCCCCCTCCCCAATAGCCATGAACTGTAGGTGCATGTGCACTGACGAATCAGAATATCAATCTGGGCTCTGAGTTTAATTTAGAATCAGCCCTGGTGAGCATGGTGTGCTGCAAGACATTTTGTAAGTTCATCCCCCAGCGCCATACATATGCCATGTATTTCTGTAGGCTTAAATGTGTCATGGAGTTCATCCCTGTTGTAAACCTACTGCATACCATAGACTGGTAATCTCTTATCAGATTTTCACTGTACACAGCCCAAAGCTCTTTGAATCCAATCCGTCTGCAACTATAGACAGTGGTGCCGTACATTAAGCACACACATACACCTGCGTGTATAGGGAAGTAACAGATGCACATCTTGCACTGTGAATTAAAAAAAAATGTATGTGCACGAAACACAATCCCATCATCAGCTACATTATGTGTGTAGTTAAGGCAAGAATGGCAAAGCATGGTCATATGACACGACCCATGCCATTCTCCACACATGTTGTACAGTTCACATGCCTGTTGTGATATCTCTTTTGCAGCATGTTAATGTTAGTAAGTCACTGAGCATAGACAGCGTGAAAGGCAGTCTTGCTTGCAGGATACATCCTTAAGTTCTCTGATAATGCTGTTTACAGTTATTGCTTTCCCTCTCTCTTATTGATGTCATCTGTATAAAAGTCAAACAATAGACGGATTTAATCAGAGTTGTGTCCAGCTTTTATAGTAACCATATATGTCAATGAAACATCGAAGTCTTCGCAGGTGATTTTTTCTAACACAGGTTATAATGTTGCTAACAATAGCGTTGGTTTTTAAAGATGTTTCAGGCCCTTGCTGATTTATTTATGGACATACCTTAAGACGTTTGACTTGAGTTATGACCTGACACTTTTTTTCAAAAAAACTTCTTTGTCAACCAAGACAAACGCTGAGGTGGCAATATAATGCTGTACCAATGTGATTAAGTCAGGTGCCATCAATACATATCGAACTTTGTATTACCTCTGATTTGAACAACAAATTTGAAGTGCTTTTTATGGACAATGAGTTAGATTTAGGTGATGGTTGACTGAGTATATCGATAGCATCTTTTTCTGATTCGGTCCTCGAATATTTAATAAAATCCGCTTCATCTCCCTTCATACATGCCAACACCTTCATCAAGTTATTCTTTAAATATGCTCATTGATAACTTCACAACATCATGGCCACAACGGTTGCGTTATGAAGTGATAGTTCTCCTTCAATCTCATCTTTTTTGGAGTTTAATGATTCGCCACAGCGCTATTGCATTCTTTTTTTTTGAGTGAGAGCTAGTGTTCCACCACTAACTTTTATAAGAGCTGCTCTCTTTATACCATTCATCATAGTCAAAAAATTGAATGCATTTGAGCCTACTTAGGTTAAGTCATGGTTATTTCACTACAACTATTATTTTTTATATGTACATAATTTTCTCATTTATATCCAATCATAACAAATGAGCTACGCGTGGGGCATTTTTGTATCTATCACTTTACCATGACTTTATTCCCAGTAATGACACATTTGTGACTATGCTGTCCTTTTCAAAGGTGCACAAAATTAATCCTGTAAAAGAGTACTTACATTTTATAGATGTTATAACAAAAAATAGATCAGTTGTTGGGCTACACGAAGGAAGGTGAGACTGATCGTGGTAAATTTAAATAAAAAAAATAGTTTTTAATGCAATATGCAACAATGCAAATCACACTAATATTCTCATCGACTTTGTGAGGAAAAGTGCACATAAAAAGACATGTTACGACTTTGTTGTTGCATTGATATATATGGTTATTACATAAACTAGACGAATCTTAGATGAAATTGCTATAGTTTCTGTCTTACAACACTTTTTTCTCAGATCGTGGCTATTTCGAGCAGTATGAAATCAACTAAACTTAGAGCCCAGACTGATATGCTACAGATTTATCAGTGCACATCATCTGCAGTGCACGGCTATAATGGGGGGTCAGTCTTTAGATGGTTTGATCATCCACAGACCAGGATATGGTTAAAATTATCAGATGTTATGAGAGCTGACTGGCGACTGGACTCGACGCACCAAACCGCAGAGAGTGGCGATTATTGGCGGGAAACTACAATATGGGAAGATTATTTTCATACATAAAAATATATGAAAAACTCAAAAGAAATCTAAATGTATTCTATAAACTATGAAACATGGGTATTCTGCATAACATAAGCGTCACAGGACATAAATTGCATGATAAGATTATAATATATAGCATAATAAGTAAAATCGGCATTCGCGATGAAAAAAAACGTATTTTTTGTAAAAAAAAATCAAAATAATACCCCCCCCCCCCCAAAAAAAAAAAAATTATTCTAAGAAATGACAAGCAAGGACATTTTAAATAATTCAAATGTCTCAGACATAAACTGCAAGATAAAATAAGAATATATAGTTTAATAATATTATGTAAAATCTGCATTTGCGATAAATAATACACTTTTTTCGAAAAGCGAGGGCATTTTTCAGACTTTTCGTCCCGGATAGAGAATTTGGCATACATCCCATGTTGTTCCTTGGGGTCGAATTAGTCTAAAACAGTTGAGTTAGCCTCTCCTAAATAAAGTGCATACAAAACCTTGTCAGGACCTAGACTAACACTAATAGGCCTACTTTATATTGGAAAAAATATTCGGCATGAAAAAATGCTTTGAAGCTTGTATAATTGATTTTAGGTTCATGGATGATGTGCAGGCGATACATACGTCATATCACTAAGTGCAATGCACTTGATCCATCATTTAGGCGGAAAAGTGGAGTTCAGCAGATCCGAATCACATATTGAAATGCATGGTCGATCACTGGCCCATGTGAGATAATTATATCATAGTATATGATGGGATTGTCAGACGGTCACGTAAACTAACGTTCACACCTGTCTGTTACCAGATTACATGATGGATTATACCCTTTATTTCTGCTTATTCGCCAGTCACAATAGATTTACTGATCTTCACGTAAACACGCAGGTCACACGTGTAGCTACGGCAGTGGCCAAACCTCAAAACAACATTGGCTGAACGCCTCGTGTTTGCTGTGTTCGCAATGCCTTATTATTACTTTACATCGTTTTCTGCCCATGATCACAATAAATAGAAAGCCACGAGGAAGTCAGGCGTCCGAAATGTCGCCTATCCTAATCTTATCAAATGATTATTTATAGTGCTTAGTGTCATATGCAGCACGGTACTCCAAGACTTTGCGCAATTTGGAGCGTTGTAAAATTATGCATATACCATGTAATTGGGCAACATAAGGTCCGGTGAAGTAGATCACATGAGATAAACCCACAACTAAGTTAAAATATAAGATTGTAGGTACACAGCGTCCTGTGGATTATAATTACTAAAATGTATTTGGTTGAAACATGTTTATTTTATATTTATATGTACGCAGATAGTCGCGTATATTATTTATCTGATTCAATTAACAGGATTCGGCATCTATAACGTTATCAGTGCTTACACTGCTATACAGCGCTCCACCGTTTATGTGTAGGAATACGTTTTATTGCTTAAATTCGACCAATTTTTTTACATTTAGCAGGAAAATATTTTGCTACATGCTCGACTGATTTTTGTTACAATTAGCGGAACTTCATTTTTCACATATTATTGAAGCAATATTCTATTTTGTTTCACATTTAGCCTAACTTTGTACATATAGTCGACCGATTTTTAGGACATATAGCGTCTTTTTACATTGAATTTTACATTTTTACATTTAGCGATCCCACATGCACTGTCATCTCGTCATCACTTCTTCAGAATGACTACGCAATTATTATGATCCTATCTTTGTTTAAAATATTTATCACACCTATTAACTTTTGCTGCATCTACACATCACATGCCGTAAAAAATTGTAATGTCTTACAAAAATAAAGTTCTGAACTTATTATATCCCGCCGTTCCCGATTATATTCGTTTTTCATTTTTTATTAGCTCATAAAATACCAGATTTTGAACATGTTAATGATAAAACGTGACATAAATCAACAAAATCTCAAAATCGCTAACCTGCATTTTGTCAAACGTGAATAATTTTCACCCACTTGAAGTTGTGGATCGCGTCAGCGAGGCACAACTTCAAGTGGGTGAAAATTCCATTTACATCATTTGGCGGTTGAAGGGTTAATGGTGCATGACAGTGATGCGGAATGGCTTGGCGTTAACCTTTTACCCGCTAAGTTCTTGAATTTCTTTTTTTCACTCACTTCAAGTTGTGGGTCGCGGTAGCGATCGAGACACAATTTCAAGTGGATGAAACATACTCATATTTGTTTAATTTAAGACAAAAAAAAGAAAAAAATGTTGAAGTCTAAACACTGCCAATAACAGTAATTTAGTCTGGTCTTAACGGTAGTAGTCGCGCTTAACGCTTAGCGCTGTGTCTCCATGTGTGCGTGACGTGATGCGTGGCGTAATGAGTGTGCGTGATGAGTGTCTCCATGTATGCGTTGTACCAGGGACCTCCCTGGTTGTACACAAGCTTGTACACAGTCCCCATTGGCCATTGTGGCATAGGCCTCCCAGTGAAAACAAAACATTTGTATAACATTTGTACAATGTTGGACCGAAGTCGAAGACGTCGGGCCAACGTTGTACAAATGTTATACAAATGTTTTGTGTTTGCTGAGCTACCTTTAAAAACGCATATCTTGTTTAATTGACAAATAAGTGCGAAATGATTATTAATGAGACTAATGAAAAGTCTGTTTTTCTATCAGTATATTTAGAGTAGTGAGAATAAAACGGTTCTTACCATTAGGCCTACATAAACCTTGTATAAAGAATATTTTTATGAGGCTGTTGTAGGTTCTTTGATAAATGTTAAAATAAAGCATCTATCGCCACTTTATTCTGACCTCAGATGTCGCCACTTTACCATACAAGAAATAAAATGAAATAAATGCGGTCTTAGGCCACCTTTGTGCACATATAGGCTAAACTGGGTCAGGACAGGAGAACCCCATGAGGATGGGGAGATGAATTAGATGACGCTGCCCATCAGACACAGGATTCGAAATTAGAGCCCTGGCGGTCTGAAGCCGAGCACGCTATCCCTTGGTCACAGAGGCTTCCCACACTATTGAATCTTTACGAGTGAGCGGAGAAGAAACATTTTGTTTCTTTGAAACTTGAAGGCCAATCATACAAGGAAGAATCATGAATAACCCCCTCTTTCTTTGAACGCATCAAAGATTGCCACTGGTATTTTTTAAGGTTTCAAACACGCTCGTTGTTTTCTGTTCCGTTTTGCTATTTAATTTGGCGTCCTTTGCTCGTGCTGCGGATAACATCTTTTATTTCAGAGGGCTTACAGCTTCAGGACAAACTGGGTTCTGTTACAAAGACCACATGATGCCGTCATGCCGCCATGGTAGCTAATGGCGAGGACTAAAATAACTGTTGACTGCATCCGTTCTTGTCCAAGTCCAGGCGCCGAATCGATTGTGTCGGTTTTTTGAGACTTTTATCACGATAGTGTGATGCGTGTCTATGTTGATCAGTCAGGTGGTTTGTCACACTGGGCTTTCAGTATCGCTGACTAGCATTGTCGCATGCAGAAGTCTTTGTACACTTGCAATGTACATGTACAGGTGTACTATCAACGGGGGTGATCTCTCTGCAGTATATTTAGTATATGGGTGGAAAGTGAAGGGGGAAACTATCCATTTACATCTCACTATAAATCCAAAAAGTACATGTTCTCGCTCGGCGATCATTTTTTTCCAAAAAAATATACATATATCTGAATATTGTTGTATAAATGTTATACAAATGTGTTGTTTTTGCTGGGTAAATAAAAATTGTATTTATGTTATTCTAAATAGGCTTTAAGTGCGAAACACACCAACGCGATTGTCCGCGCGACGTCCCACGCGACGTTTGTGACAATGTTGTTTGAATTGTGGTTCAGCAGGGCCGACGCTGGCCCACAATTTAAGCAACATTTCCCAAACGTCGCGCGGGACGTCGCGCTGACAATCGCGTTGGTGTGTTTCGCACACAATCTGGATGGAATAGCTAAATATTCCCTTAAAGCGCTAAATCAAATCATTTCAATTTTAACCCACTTTAAGTTGTGTCTCACTACCGCGACCCACAACTTCACGTGGGTGAAATATTTTGTATAATTTGAGATAAAACATTTGCAAATCTTGATGTTTAAACTCCCATTTCATTCCCAATAACAGTGATTTAATCGGCTAATAAAATGGATCAAAAGCGACTAAAGTCGTCATAAGCGCCTTCTTATAAGAGTTACCGTTGCTCACAAACAACCTATAGGCCTATACGGTACAGCAAAAACAAAACCGCCACAGGCTACGTCAAAGCGGTTTTAAAGGAAAACATATAATATTAATCTGCGTGTCAAGGCACGATCCAAATAAAATGCACCTGATATTGTAAAAATGTTATTTTCGAAAGTAGAGATATTTCTGGTCATTTGAAAGTTGATATTGCGTAGGAAAGGCCAACCGCCGGTGCCGCATATATTCGGTTTTTCATTTTTTATTAGCACATTAAGTACGACCTTTTAAACATGTTAAAGATAAAATGTGACATCAATCAGCAATATTTGAGAACAATTGACCTCCATTTTGTCAAATCTGAATAATTTTCACTCACTTGAAGTTGTGGATCGCGTCAGCGAGACACAACTTCGAGTGGGTAAAAATTCAGATTGAATAATTTGGCGGTTAAAGGGTTATTGATGGATGTGCTGAATTATAACACAATTGCATAATGAAAGAGATTACCAGAGATAATTAATTGATTCATTGATAATCTACACCATCGGTAGTGTTAATCAACTGTTAATATGCTGCATGTCAGAGAAAATTAGCGAGTCTATAATTAACGTTAGCAATGGAGATTACAAGTTGGGAAGTATCTCAATTAGCCTACAGTGACTGATTAACCTCGTCAGTGGCCAGGAGACGATTTGAGGCATAGAAAAAGTCAACATTATCTTTGTCATCGAATTAACATACTTAGGCTATGCACAGTGTTTTCTTT
Source organism: Flabesymbios commensalis (assembly GCA_964017125.1). Classification (NCBI taxonomy): domain Eukaryota; kingdom Metazoa; phylum Annelida; class Polychaeta; order Terebellida; family Flabelligeridae; genus Flabesymbios; species Flabesymbios commensalis. The sequence goes on along the minus strand of OZ024909.1, from coordinate 59,737,970 downwards.
TATATAATTTGTTCTTTCGTGTATATCAAGCTAATAAATTAATCGTTTTTTAAGTTTTCACCTGACAGTGGTCCATCGTTGCACGCAAAGCAGCCTGTGAATTTCTATTATTTACTGTAAATTGTAGTCCTATATATAATTAAAATTAACCCCTCTTATATAAACGCTGGGTCACCGTTCACATCTTGATTTTCAATGTGTACATGTGTGTTTTCTCGCAGGTCATTTGACAGGGACGGTAACGGGTCAATCGATTTTCAAGAATTTCTTATCACAATCAAGATGACGTCACGTGGAAGCATCGACGAGAAGCTGCGCTGGGTATTCAGTTTATATGATGCAGACGGGAGCGGTTATGTCACCAAAGAAGAACTTCTCGATATATTGGAGGTTTGTACATAATCATATTTATACTAAGTCTACATGTGGTTTCAGCAACTGAAAAATTACATTAGTTGATCACTTACTTCATAGCAACCAAATTTAAAACCTGCCAAAATGCCAATGAAATTCTGAGCTAAGTATTACAGTACCGTCTATAATTGAGGAGATGTTGATTTTTCATAAACAGAAATATTTGCCCGTCATTCCAAGTTAGAAATACAAATTCTAACATCAAATAAATGGTAAAATACAACCGGCAATTTAGCGCGACACGGGGTTAAGTCAGAGTAAAATTCATATCGTAAATTTTAATGGCACTTTCTTCACTTTTTTTAAATTGCGCATAAATGTTTTTTGTTTGTTTTTATTTGACCAGGGTATGTTCAAGATGAAAAGGAATTCTTGTCAGATGAATATGACACCACAACAGGCATGCGATGAAGTATTTGACAAACTGGATCAAAATAACGACCAAAAACTGTCCAAAATAGAATTTATAGTCGGCGCCAAGGCTTCACCGATGATGCTGTTGTTACTACAGACACAAACGTCCGAATGAAGATGTGTACATGTATTTTTAACGCTATGTAGCTCTTGTCCATATATTAGGCACTATACGCGCTTATAAGCAAGTTTCAAACCAACTAAAAATTCTCTCAAATGCTTCAAATTGGCTTGGGCTCAGTTGAACGGCTTGTCAACGCTCATGCCTGCTTGTAAACTGTATTATGAATAGGCCTAGTTAAAGGGACTGGCCCAGGCTAAAATCATCAAAAAATCGGGTATTTTATTTCGGGGTCCATATATGACCATATGATGTAAACATGTTCATAGACTAGAACTGCAAATTTTTATAATTTTTTTGCTGCGCATTCATCAGTTAGACTAGATATAGAGACGAAACTCCCGCATTTCCTATTTTAGACATGGTTGTCAATAATTAGAAATCAGGAATTACGTCTCTATATCTAGCCTAACTGGTCAATGCGCAGCACAAAAATTATAAAAATTTGCAGTTCTAGTCTATGTACATGTTTACATCATATGGTCATATTAAGAACCCGAAATAAAATCACCGATTTTTTGATGATTTTAGCCTGGGCCAGTCCCTTTAATCACCAAGTGGCCCTTATTCTGTCTATCTCTGTAACTCACTACAGTAGGTGCTTTTTGGATATATCCTTTTGGTAAAAGTGAGGACTGCCGCTTTATTCAAATAATTCTATTTGGTGAATTTTTGAGTTCCCCCCACTCTGTGGGGGGACTTTATATTTTTGCTTTGCGAAAATTGTTCGCATGATTGTAGGCGAATACGAACAAAGAGCGGTCTACACACGTTATAATGTAGTTGGCAATGGTCCTGACAATGTACTTGAAACTTCTGAGTACGGTTTATTGTGTTAATCACCAAATACAATTTTAAGCTTGAACTTACGTTAGTAATTCCAGCTTCAAACGAGCCGAAAATACCAAGAAACAATTCAACATGACACAGATTACTTAGGGCTGCACTGCTGTGCAAAACCAGAAGGCACTATCTGGTTACCTGTAGAGTAAGCAGATATGCCTTTTTACTTTGCACGGCAGTATAATTCATACACATCCAGTCACATGACAAAATACTTGATGTAATGAAAGGTGAAATGCCCGATCTATGTTTGAGTCATTAATCTGTGACTATTCGCGAAAACTAAATTGTGTTTATTCTGGATTCATACATTCAGCAAGGAATATCGTGAATAAATTGTTAAAGATTAATGCTTTTTACTAAATAGCAAATGAAAAATACGGACCACAGGCAGTTAACCTTTCATGCTGTTTTAAAATCGATGTACATAGTTGTTTTACACAGAATCAGATAAAGGTTCTCGGTGACTATCAATTACTGCATACTTATAACTGTTTCTTTGTACAGTATAATATTATGGTATATTTGTAATTCTATAATAATTGTATATTGTTTAAATAATATAAAGCTTCAATCACAAAGGTTCGTACGACCAATATATTAATATGGATCTCTATTTCTTATCTTTTTTTAGATTTCGTATGGCGTAACATTTATAAGTCCTCAAAACCTTCCTACGAAATTAGTAGAGTTACCGCTTAATTCCCGTGGGCACCTTACTGCCGCCTAGCAACCACCTTACTCACACCTGGAGGCGTTGGTATGAGCTCCGCACGACTCTCCACATTCATATCCAGCAACCATAAGACGTTGGGCCAGCGCTGGTTTACTGTTGGGCCAACGTCATAGACGGTGGGCCAACGGTAAGCCAACGTTGGACCAACGTCTCATGTTTGCTGGGTAAGGCGGTCATACAAACGCCAGAAGAGGCCCGTAATAAGTTACAACTTGATGAATCATTGCAGCATGCTTCTAATAATTTTAGGAATATTAATATGGTGATAATATTGAGCTCTTTAGTAACATCCTGTAAACGCCTGGTCACAATGGACCGTACGAATGCCGTACTAACCATTTAGGGACATTTTATTCTGTGAAACTCAATGACCTCGACCTCCTTTGTTTTCACCGAGCTGGCTAATACAATGAAGTATGGGGGAGGGTTCTTCTATAACTTTTTTTTCACCGAGTGACGTCACTGCGTTTTACAGAATGAAGTATGGGGGAGAGGGTGTTATATAACCTTGTTTTTACCGAGTGACGTCACTGCGTTAAAAATGACCTAACACGTCGGCATACGCTGGTATACGCAGTTGATCCCAGGGAACACGATTATTTTGACACAATGTTGGGTCAACCTTCCTTGGCCAATTTAACGAATTCACTGACTTATGGGATGATTCATTAGATGCCTGGTTCAATGTCGCTGATAAAATATGCTTAATCGAATAAACACAATGGTTTATTGTCTTTTTCGCTATATATTCAATGTAGGAATGAAACATAATTATATTCGCAACTTGTTTTGTGTATCCATGCATGTGATATTAGTGATGACATAAACTATGACTTTGTTTAATCACAACAATAAACGATATCTCCGTGTTGGGATAGTACCTTTTTTTGACCCCCCCCCCCCATGGGCGTATAAAAAATAAATTGTAATGCTTTCAGATGATTGTCCGGTAAAAAAAGTCAGGAATTATTTAGTTTATTAATTGTTTTTTTCGGTGTTTCTACCATTTCACATTGATTTTTTAGCTTCAAATAAATATGAAATAACCTTAATAATGAAGTACATTTAAGACCCTCTTTCCAGATTTTAGGTTTCAATAATTTGCACAGGTGGATATCATGACTAATTGACTAGATTTTTATACATTCTGGCATCTTGTGGTTGTTTTCAATGGTGGGGATAGGTGAAAGAATATATAATATTGGTCCATCGTCTACCATGTCGGTCCAACATCAACCCAACATTGGTTCAACGTCTCGTGTTTGCTGGGATTTGACCTTTTGTTTCCAGCAGGGCGATATATAACACTAACTAGCGAGCACAATATGCTGAGCCAGCATTGTTTTAACCCTTTAACCGCCAAATTATTCAATTTCAATTTTCACCCACTTGAAGTTGTGTCTCGCTGACGCGATCCACAACTTCAAGTGAGTGAAAATTATTCAGATTTGTAAAAATTAAGTCAACTCTTTTCAAATCTTGCTGATTGATGTCACATTTTATCTTTAACATATTCAAAATGTTGTACTGAATGTGCTAATAAAAAATTAAAACTCGAATATATGCGGCACCGGCGGTTAAAGGTTTAATGTTTGACAGGCGTTGTTGACGGCGAACCAGCATTAAAACAGCATTATGTCAACCCATCATGATTGCTGGGTATTTGCATCTATCCCCAGCATCTATCCTCTTAAATGTCATCACTTCAATGCAACTCCTAAGTAAAACCACTTTATTTTACTAAACTAATGTGATAACCACTGATGAGGGAAAACCTGTATATATTACCATATGTTGCTGTATACGTTACTTTCATTGAATTTAGAAGAGAACGTAGGGGAGAGGCGGGCAAAGGGGGGCGATGGGCAAAATGGGCCAGCAATGATATTTTAATTATGACTTGTTGTATGAAATATTATTGATGTCATAGTTATGAATTGTAAATATGTGAACATACAATAAACATAAATATACATCTCATACATATCGTAGATAAAAATAATAGACGACGGGGGGTTTATAGCAACAATCTTATGAATATAACCTTATATATCTGTATGAATCTCTTGATTAGTTTAAGTGATTTCTTCCAAAAATCCATTGTTTTGTGGGGTATATTATATTGCCTTTGTTTTCTAGTCATTACTTCAGTCAGGAGATTACTTTGGGGAGAGATAATAGATTTAGTTTCCCACCTCTACCCCTTGGGCAAAGGGGGTCAGGACAAAGGGTGTCAGGCCATTTCAATACAAAGACCATACAGCATGGCCCCCATTGCCCGCAAAATTTCAGTGGGTGCATGTTTCACAAAGTAATCCCAGTGAACGAAAGTATTTAGTATATTACTTAGAATTATGTCCAACAAAGCATGTTACCATATACATCAAATCAAAGGGTTTTTATATCTGTTTTATTAAGCTCTCTTCGGTGTACACACTTCTGTATTAAAAAACGTTCCCAACGTGGGGGTGGCCCCCTTTGCCCAATGCGCTGGCCCCCTTTGCCCTAGCTATTGAGAGCAAATATATTTGGCTTATAATTAAAGGGACTGGCCCAGGCTAAAATCATAAAAAAATCGGTGATTTTATTTTGGGTTCTTAATATGACCATATGATGTAAACATGTACATAGACTAGAACTGCAAATTTTTATAATTTTTGTGCTGCGCATTCACCAGTTAGGCTAGATATAGAGACGAAATTCCTGATTTCTAATTATTGACAACCATGTCAAAAATAGGAAATGCGGGAATTTCGTCTCTATATCTAGCCTAACTTGTGAATCCGCAGCAGAAAAATTATAAAAATTTGCAGTTCTAGTCTTTGGACATGTTTACATCATATGGTCATATTAAGAACCCAAAATAAAATCACCGATTTTTTAATGATTTTAGCCTGGGCTAGTCCCTTTAAAATAAGGTATCCCTGAAACACTAAGTGTGTCTGCTATATGTATCTACATTGCATGTAGCCTACATAGAACAGTCATTGGTTTTAAAATAGTTCGAATATTCTCCTTAAATACCATGAAACGTTAAGTGGCCCCCTTTTTCCGCCCTTTCCCTATACAAACATATATGCGTTGCGAACGTGTGGCGTGTGCAACGATCGCGTAGCGTACTTGTTTAGCGTGTTAGTAGCTTATAATTATAGGCCTACGCAACTCATACGTCAGATACTTTTAGACATTTTTATTTTTTAGACGGCCGGGTGTATGACAACGTGTAACAGCGTGTAGCAACGTGTTCATAACGTGCTTCTAACATGGCTAACGTATGCCTAACGTTCTCGACGTATGCCAGCGTACTGTCAATTTTTTATAGCCTGTATAGTGTGACAGGCCCATTAAGCAGTGCTCATAGTTTGGTTTTGGACATGTCTAAGAACCTTTACGAGCGCATCAGAAAATAACCCTCATCGTAGGGTGGACGTACAATCGTCTTACAAGCACCTAAAAAAAACAAATAAAAAACTCATCATAGAAATCCCTCCACCGATTCCTGAAATAGTTCGAATTTTTCTCAAATTTTGCGAATTGTGCATACACATACGTGTTCAACGTGTCAAAATTGACTGCTCTATATCAGGATTAGAAGAGTCCATCTTTAAAACTGATCATGAACGAAAAAAGGTAATTTATTCCAAGGTGCAGAGAGAAGCACCTGGACTATAAAGCATTACCCAGGAAACATGAGATGCTGTCCCAAGGTTGGTTCACTGTCGGCCCACCGTCTACGACGCTGGCTCAACAGTAAACAAACGTTGGGCCAGCGTCTCATGTTTGCTGGGGAGGCACATGTCACCTCCTGAGATTTATGATATTTAACTTTGACGATATGCCGCATTATCTGCTAAAAAACATCTGCAGCAATCCACATTAGTTAAACCGCTAAAAATGCAAATATTGTGCATGATTGAGCTTGATAAGCCTGAAATATACTCTAGAATTATTACTTTAACCCTTTCGGTGCGGGTGACGATTTCAATCAGCTTTTATTCAAAAACAAAAATGATTTTACTAAAACGTCTAGGTGCAACTTTTAAATAAAGCACCACATGTAAATTGTAATTTTTCGTCTAAAAAATGTTACAGTAACATGTTTTTAAACTTGTGAATATTGTTCTGACCAAATAAAAAAAATATGTGCATGACAACAAACCACCTGACTGATCAACATGAACGCAGTATTGTGATCAAAAGCAGACAAGATCGATGCCGCGCATTGATTTGGACAAGAACGGATGTAGTTAACAGTTATTTTAGTCCTCGGCATAGCATGGCGACATGACAACATCACGCGGCCTTTGATAACAGAACACAGTTTATTCTGAAGCTGTATCGTGTATACTCTCTGAAATAAAATATGCCATCCGCAAAACGAACGAAGGGAAGCCAGATAGCAAAACGAAACAGAAAAAAAACAAGTTCTACTAAATATCAGCTACAGTTTCTGAACAGGATATTTTTATTTTGCGAACACTCAGAGAAAAATAGGTTTTTCATCATCTGTGCAGTACGTAATATTACGTAATTACATAGATGTTTTGTTTCACCATCCACCAAATGAGGAATATGTATGCTCATATGTCTAAGGACATGAGCAAAGGTAAAGAACCATTTTAGTGTATTTTTATTGTAAAAAATACACATGATTAAAAGTAATTTCGAACTGTTCTAAAATGTGTACATATGCAAGATGCTAGATTTGTAAAACATAGATTATTTTGAAAAAAACCACAACAGCCTACATGATTTCTACGTTTAAAATCAATTTGTCGCATATAATAATACATGGTATCTAGTAGGCTACATTTAATATGACGCTTAAAAAATATTTTAATGGACATTAGTAAAATCATAAAATTTTATTTAACACTCACCAGGTGGGGAGGTAGTCAATGTTTATTTCATCTATGCTTACCCTAGTAATTCACCAGGGGGTACCACTGTAGCAAGAAGTTGCCATATATTATCTAATTTTTGTAAATGAACACATTTTTTTAATATATAAATTGTAATATGTCAATTATAATTGTGAATTTTATAATGCATGGCCAAAGGGCGACAAGTCAGTGACTGGAGTGAGAGCTGCTAAAATAAACCCATTTTAATGACATATATATATATATAGCCTATGCATGACACAATAGCATATGTGCTATTAACCCTTTCGGGCCTAAATTTACCATTGTCATCTTCATCCACTACAAGCCGCGAATTGCTGTCGCAATTCCCGACTTGTAGTGAATGAAGATGATTTGATGTGGTTTATTTAAATTACCATGTATTGGTCAACGTGTTTAATGGAAATTTTCGATCTAAAACCCTTGATTATAGGAAAATTTAATCTGTTTTCATGGATGTAAAATGATGCTTTAATGCATCGTGAGGGCTCAAAGGGTTAATAGTGATGATTATATTTTAACCCGATCATGTTAATTAAGGTTTATCCAGGTTTGGCGCAACATTACCTAAGTGCTAACCACTAGCTATATTTTGGAGCATTTTGTAAGGTATATCCTGCTAAATTTAGCAAATTAACGTATCATCACAAGTAAAACATTGTGGATATCTGTACCTATCAAATTGATAATCGTTCTCAAACCGCTCATTGACACTTTAAATAGCGTCCCCTTGAAGTTAGAAGGCCATAAACTGCCACTTTGTATGATACACGTTTTTGTGTCGCAGAAAAAAGGAAAATAAGCGAAAAAATACTGTGGTACGTTGATCTGATGATCTAACGTTCTACTAAACATTTTAAGCAATAATCACAGCTAAAATCGTTTTTAAAGCTCTTTTTGGCACTTTGAAACCTCTCATTGACATTTGAAATATCAAATATTGAAGAAATGTTCAGCAATTTGAAATTAGTTGTACTTTGATTTGATGTAAATAAATCATTTTCAACCACTTGGATTTGTGGGTCGCATCAGCGAAACAAAACTTCCAGTGGTTGACAATTTCCACTACATAACTTGTAATTGGTTTATATCGCTATTTGTGATGTGCTGAATTATTATCACATCATTTATCAGCCAAGAAAACTACAGAATTATCGGTTGTAGATGAGGAACTAATGATTTAATTTAAAAGGAGGTAAATATTTACCACTCGTGAAAATAATAAACGAAGCAGGCCCACTGAATAACAGTAGGCCTATCTGGAATCACGTAGAGATAACACCAGAGATGAACAATCTCTGTTAACACTGGCTAGGATTGATGCAGCTGTTACACAATTTGTAGGCCTACGTGGAACTGTATGTGGACATGCATGCCTGGGGTCAAGATAATAAAAATTGAAAAATCAACTTTTTTGGACTTTTGACGTTTTTTTGTCTTCAAATGTTTAACACTGTGGCCATCTGAAAAATAAACTGGGAAAATGCATGGACTGCCTGAAGTCTCCTTTTCCTGTGACAATTTACAAAAACGCAGTTAAAGGGTTAAAGCTGGCAAATTTGTCAACAACTCTAGAAATAAATGGAAAATTAAAAAGGGCTAACTTGTAATTGGGACAAGAGGTGAAATTTAGGTGAAAGTGCAGGTTTAAAATCTGATATCCAAGTCTGAAGACTTATCTGCCGAATTTACATTTCACCCTCTGGTCACTGAACATGTCCATTCATGAACATGTCCCTGGGGAGCAAACAGCCCAGCAGCCATTTTCGACGGTTGGAAGTTATCAAACACATTGCCATCTTTGTCCTACCGGGTACTTATTTATACCTGAGTGAAGTGAAGCATGTGAGGGTTAAGTACCTTGCCGAAAGACACAACATCAAAATATATCACAATGTTGAGAGGGGAGAAACATAATATTTCTCTGAAAACCTACACCAAGAGGGGATTTAACTTGCATGACAGGCGGCAGTTATAGGAAATTATAACGCTCTAACCATTGTGCCACGTCACTCTCTATACTTCACATCATGTTTATATATAATGTTGTTCACACGTTGCTCGAATGGTGAAAAAAAATTAATAAATGAACAAAACTAGTGATTTCTATGCAAATATTTTAATAATTTAAACCCATGTAAAGCTAGGGTCTATAATTCCAGTAAAAATATCGCATCAATGTATTTATAACGTAATAAGCCTATAAAAATTGAGTTCATAAAAAGTTTAACCCTTTAACCGCCAAATTATTCAATTTGAATTTTCACCCACTTGAAGTTGTGTCTCGCTCACGCGATCCACATTTTCAAGTGAGTGAAAATTATTCAGATTTGACAAAATGGAGGTCAACTGTTTTCAAATATTGCTGATTGATGTAATATTTTTTTTTAGCATGTTTAAAAGGTGGTACTTAATGTGCTGATAAAAAATGAAAACCCGCATATATGTGACACCGGCGGTTAAAGGGTTAAAAAGAATCAACACCCTGCGTCACAGTTTGCAGTGGTCATGGGGAGAGGCTTCATCTCCACTTATGAACACTGACGTAGGATACTGTCTAGAATGTTATATGCGACTGTACTGTAAACATACTACATTAATATAGCAATTTAGTGTACATTCCCTGTGATGTTGTAATGACAAACAATTACCGTATCCCCTATTGTATATATAAGTGTATGCACCTATTTTCTAAAACTAAGTGCATCTTCAAATATAAGTGCATGCACGTTAATGCGTGGGGATACAGTAAATGAACCAATAAACTGAGAATTATGTTAAATATATAATTCAAATTAAAAAAAAAAGTATCAATACATAGCGTAACATTTTTCACTTTCAATAGTCATAATATATTTTATATCAAACAAAATGTGTATCCCATCTTTACCCTTACGCTACTTGGACCGTATATATATATATATGCGGTTTCAAGCAAGTTTCAGACCAAATAAAATGCCAATGAAATCGACAAAATAGTGATAGATGCTCAGTTAATCAAAGAAATACATATTGTAGATGACAATTTGTCATAAATAGACAAATTTTTCGTCATTTGAAGCTGGAAATTGCGCTAGCAATTCCAGCTTCAAATGAATGAAAAATAGAGACAAACAATTCAGCAGCGCAGTGGTTAAAACCAATGGGCGATATAATAGTGGCAAATATCCCTTTGATCCTAGGATAAATATGATAATGTCAACAATAAAAACAACTATTACACTGGTTGAAAACCTTTAAAGTGTAGTCACATCTATATCCGTTCTCAGCATTTGTTCTTCATGGAAAAACAAGACAAAATGAAGGAGAAATGAGTGTTTAATTTGCAAAACTGACATTCGTTTTTACAAATTGTACATATTAAAATACCGGTAGGTATTTTTTCCCCATTTGAAGTTGTAGGTCACGGTAGAGAGGCACAACTTCAAGTGGGTGAAAATTGTAATTCTACAATTAAGCACTTTAAGGGTTAGAACATCTGTACAATACCATCACTGCCATCTAAGTCAGAAACACAAATAAACAGTCAGATAAACAAATACTAATACTACTGCTCGGATTTCATATTATACCAGAAACATATTGATGTGAATGGCAACAGATGTGGCAATCACCAAATAATACCATGAGAATAATTGCACTGCAGTAATACCATATTAAAAAATATAATTCAGGTACTTATGCATTGAGTAGTAGGTAATAAATACATGTATATAATTTTGCAAAATGTGAGACCATTGTGACAAAGTACATAAGTAATGTGTGAATAACATTTGACTAGTCTGCATGGAATACTTACTCTTAATATAATTGGAATAGTTGTCAAAGCAGCTCTTAAATTATTTGAACTGTGTCATCTTTAAGTGATACATTTTCCTACTATGGTATAACCTGATGTAAATAATAAATCAACACAAGTAATGCTGCCAATAAGTCACTGTTCAAACGAAATTTTCCATATCATCATGATCTTATTGTCACAGTATTCAGATGATGTGGCACTTTCATGTGCCTCAGACCCAAAAGTGGCTTATCAAAGTTACTGGTCAGTTACAACCACAATCATTAAACAGGTGAACAAAAAATACAATCATTTCTAAAATTATAAAAACGTAATACAGTAGAACCTCAGGATCGGGACACCTCGAAATTAGGGACACCTCGCTAATTAGGACATTTTTTCTCGGTCCCGAATTTGCCCCATTGACTTAATGCTTAATTAATCCCACCAATCGGGACACCTCGCTATTCGGTATACGGGACACTTTTTCTGGTCTCAACAGTTATTTCACCTCCTAATCGGGACAATGAAATATATTTAACCAACAAAAGCTAGTACACAACCCACCCAGCAAACACGAGACATAGACCCTATGTTGTTTTAATGTTGGTCCACCGTCTACAACGCTGGCTCAATTTTAATCCAACATTGGATCAACATCTCGCTGGGTATCTACTCAAAATATTTCCTCAAGGCTGGTAAAAATCTGGGCCGCCATCGGGGACAAAGAAACAGCACTGAGCCAATGTTCGTCTAGTGTTAACATTCTGGTAGTTACACCTATTGTCCCCCTGTCATAGTCAAGACAAGATAACAACAATGACATAATTAACCCTTCCGTCACGTCAGTCCAGCCTAACCTTTCAATTGCTACAGTAGAGATAAACTAATAAAGGCATAGTTATGATATTTAACCATAGATACGCTTTAATGTATAGTTTAATTTACTTTCTTTGCAAATGTTAACTATTGATACAAGAAGTACTAAAGTTAGATGAAATTTAGTGATATATTTAAGACTCGGGTCTTAAGGGTGTCAAGCCCTTAGCTAATTGGTAATACATTTTGATCTCCAGGATTATTTATTATGCCGTTTATTCATCAGTTGAATCTATTTAATGCATTGTCAAGGACATAAAGCATTTTACGATAACACACACAAAAAAATGGTTAAATACTTCATAAAATTGGGCTTTAGTCCATGGTATCGCACCACGCGTAATCCCTCTTCAATATGTATGCTTTGTGTCATGAATTGCTCCTGTGTGTCTCTGAGTGTGATGTGTTTTTAAAGTTGAATGGAAATCCGTAATGGTGGTGATGCGCTATCTCACCTCTCCTGTTTGATTTTTATTAGTAAATATCACACCCTGATTAATCATAAGGAGTATAGCGTGAACATTAGACAGTTTTTTTTGGTAAAACATAATTATTATTTGTCATGACATCGCCTAGAAATTGTATATAAATTAAATGCATGTATATATAAAAAATTGATATACAGATATATTACAATAAACACCATAGTCTATTGAAAACATTGATGTTGTGTTTCCCTTATTCAATCTAGCGTTTTCACTAATAGGGACACCTCACTAAACGGGACACTCCAGGGCGGTCCGATTACTGTCCCTATTACCTAGGTTCTACTGTATTTGAAATTGATAATATAAGATACTTAACTCTTTTCCTGATAGGCCGGAATCATTTTTATTCAAAAAAAATACAAATGAAATGATAAAGTACTGTATTTAACAGTAGAAGCCCAGTTTATTTAAATTTGAAAATATGTATTTTTCATTAATAGAAATACATGTATTTCTATCATTTGAAATTGGAAATTATGTTGACAACTCTGGTTAAAATGAAAGAAATATACTAACTGACATCGCATCAGAACATAGATTGCTGATTGCCTTTATATTTATTTAACTATTTGCCTGCTAATCACGAAAAAAGTCGGTTTAATCCGTTTTATTAGCCGATTTTAAACCACTGTTATCAGGAATGAAATGACTGTTTAAACATCAAGATTTGTAAATGTTTGGTCTAAAATGAAACAAATATGCGTAATTTTCAAGCACTGGAGGTTGCTTGAAAATGTAAATATATTAATCATGAGAGATATTTCAGAGGAGCAAATTTAATTTTCAGAAGAAAATGATTTTATATACCTAAACTAGGAAAAATAAAATGTTAGCTGTACAATTGGACGGTGACTGAATTTTTAAACTTTTAAGCTAAAGATTTGCTAAATCAGTTCCAGGTTCATTCGGAAGAAAAAATATATCACACAACCTTTGAACTGCAAGTGGGTAAAAAATATTTAGGCTTGTCAAATCCGATGCCAAGTATTTTTGTTAATATTGCTGTCAATACAAGACATGCTTCATCTTCAAAATGCACTATTTAAAGTGTTCATGGAAAGAATTATAATCCATTACATATACATGCCGCCTACATGCCGAATTGCTGTTTTCATTTTCTAACATAGCCTCTTTTAGTAGTTGCAAGGGGGAGCTGAACTCAATTATGTAACATTATACATTATGGTAGGTAATTCCCCACAGTGAACAAGTTATTGTAGCAGTGTACATAACATGCATGTGGTACCAGTAAACACAAGAAATTAACCCTTTCAAGCCTGAATTTACCATTGTGATCCTCATCCACTACAAGCCGCAATTGCTGTCACAATTCTCGACTTGTAGTGGATGAAAATGATTTGAAGTGCTTGAAAAATTAAAGAAAATTGCAATGTATTGGTACGCGAGTTCCATGGGAATTTTCATTCTAAAGCCCTTAGTTATAGGGAAATTAAATCTGTTTTTTAGGGAATTAATCTGATGCTTTAATGCATTGTGAGGGCTTAAAGGGTTAAACCAATGTTGTTTTACTGCTTAGAGCTCTGAGCTATCCAATTAAAATTATCAGTCACTTGAAGCTGTGTCTCACTACTACAATCCGCAGCTTAAAGTGACTGAAAACTAATCGGCTTCGTAAAATTAGGTCATATCATATGTATCAATTCCACAGATACGAGACATTTTTTATTTCTAAAACTGGTCACACAAGTGTGAATCAAACAACATGAATATCACTACATCAGGGAACCATGTGTTAACCCTTTGCCTTTTCATCCATTTTATTAGCCGATTAATTCACTGTTATTGGGAATGAAATTACTGCTTAAACATCACGATTTTTAAAAGTTTGGTTTCAAATTAAACAAATGTGAGTAATTTTCAACAAATTGAGGTTGTGGATCGCGGTAGTGAGACTCAACCTCAAGTGGTTGAAAATACTTAGCAGGAAAAGGGTTAACCCTTGTACTGTTAAACCTTGTAAGTTACTGCTGAATTGTTTGTAAGTTTTCCAGCTTCAAATGTATGAAAAATAATTTTATTTTTGAAAAATAAACATGTCCAAATTGAATTACATGTATTTGACTAACTGAGCATCTACCAAAAGAATATTTAGAAAAATTTAGAATATTTAAAAAAAAAATAGGGGTATTTTATTAAGTCTGAAATATGCTTGAAACCAGATATATATGGTTCCCGCGGCACAAGGGTTAATATAGGCTCAACATCACAGACAGTGGTTCATCGTTGAAACAGCATTGCTTAACCCTTATCCCGCTAAGTTAATTTATTAACATTTTCATCCACTTAAAGTTGTGTCTCGCTACCGCGAGAGACAACTTCGAGTGGGTGAAAATTACTGCTATTTGTTTAATTTGAACATTTGAAAATCTTGAAGTTTAAACGCTCATTTCATTAACAATAACAGTGATTTGATTGGCTAATAAGAAAAACTACAGTTGTGCTTTTGAACGTTGTAATGGTAATGTTTGCTTTGTATGCTCGGAATGTGGATGTCACCGATCAGCAGTTACACATTTTCTAGCAAACAATTTGTTAATTGCCAGTAGTAATTATTATGTTAAATTTTACAAATACTAGTAGCAAGTAGCAAGAGTTTTCTTAGAAAAAAAAGCAGAAACATGAAAGTGAGATCAACTACATTTGTTGAGCTTAAACACCTCACGCACAAGATTTACTCTGAGTCTGACTAATAATATAATTTGTGAGAAAAAAAGTGAAATCAGCTACATTTGCTGAGTTAAAACACTCACTCACAACATTTACTCTAAGTCTGACTGATAACCACTACATATTCTTGAATAATATAATTTGTGAAAAAAAAGTGAAACCAGCTACATTTGCTGAGATTAAACACTCACTCACAACATTTACTCTGACTGACACTACATAATTCTTGAATAATATAATTTGTAAGATAAAAAGTGAAATCAGCTACATTTGCTGAGTTTAAACACTCACTCACAACATTTACTCTGACTGTTGACCACTACATAATTCTTGAATAATATAATTTGTGAGATAATAAGTGAAATCAGCTACATTTGCTAAGTTTAAACCACAGACATGTAACATTATTGGTCCGTGGTAACTCACTCACAACATTCACTCTGACTGTGTGAATGATAACCACTATATAATTCTTGAATAATATAATTTGTGATGTTTGTACTTTCTTGTACACTCGTTCAAGTTTAAAAGAAAAAATGTTTCTTCCCAGTGGCAGTGCCTTCAGAAAGATTCAGTATCAGAAGGAGCCTCAGTGACTGAGAAGTAGCATGCTCAGCCTTGGACTGCTAGGGCAGTGTCTGTCTGTAGGGCAGTGTCATTGGATTTATCTCACCATTCTCAGAAGTTCTCATGGCCCAACTTAGCTTGTATGTAATGTAAACTAACACTCTGTTTTTTATTTTTAGATCTAAACCTTATTATGCTGGATAATTCTAAACCTGAGGAGTCAAAATAGCAAAATTCATTATTTGAATGTTTGAAATTATATCTCACTGCTGTGACACACAAACTTCACCTTTTTGAACAATTAATGCTTAGGTTGCACTCCTTTCAAAATGTTAGCATTCTGATATTAGCCCTTGAAGTGCTATATTTTATATTTAACCCTTTCAAGCCTGAGTTTACCATTGTCATCTTCATCCACTACAAGCCGCAAAATGCTGTCACAATTTTCGACTTGTAGTGGATGAAGATGACTTGATGTGGTTTGAAAAATAAAGAAAATTACCATGTATTGGTGAACCAGTTTCATGGAAATTTTCGTTCTAAAACCCTTGGTTTTAGGGAAATTAAGACTGTTTTCAGGGATGTAAAATGATGCTTAAATGCACCATAAGGGCTTAAAGGGTTAAATCTTCACACACTTGAAGTTTTGTCTTTATACTGTAACCCATAATTTCAAGTGGGTTAAAATTGTATTTGTTATAGTATATTTCTATCTAAAATTGTATAAATCTTGCGGACCTAAGGCATTCTGTTTTTAAAGCACAAATAATGTGCTTGAAAAATGACAATCACTTAAAGGGGTAATAAACGGCCACGTTAGCAACCAGGAAATCTGATGTGAAACAGGAGACAATAAATGATCTGAGTTGATACAAGAGTTAAATGTGTCAGTCGATGATCTGTAGTTTGAGTTGTCCTTCCATATGGTCCACTATGGTGGAGAGGAATTGACCTCTCAAGTCACTATCAGACATCACCATGGCATTAAGTGCCATTAAATCTGTCACAGAAAGTCCATTGAGCAGTGCTATCACCTTCTCATATAACTGCTTCTTACTGGTTTCGTCCAGATTGAGTATTACTTGACTGACAGGCTGGAACTGTCCCCAAGACATGTAAGCTGCAGTGGCTCCACCTAGTGCTCCCCCTAAAACACAAGGAAATAAAAATAAACATATAGTAGTTTTGCTTGGGTACCTTTACTGCAAAAAATAATGCTTTCTCGCTAAAAGTGTGCGTACTTAAGATGATATATCAATATGCTAGCTTATTATAAATTCACCATGTTGAATGAACAGTTGCCAGTGAACGTGGTGAATGTCACTTGGCATATCACTCCATAAGTTTTTAATAACAAGCTGCCAGTGTTTAGTAGTATTTGCATATATGATAATCAAGGCTGGTTTTCTCAAATTAGTTGACCTGTATCTTAGCCATGTGATCGGTTGAGATAGCAATCTCAACAAATTATATGGCTAACATCTTGGTAAGTTGCTTTAAGAAAACCTACCTGCAGCTGACCTGTGCTATGATGCATATCCACTGGGGTAAGTCTACAAGTGTGTCTCCTTTTTTCAACATGATTGATGTACTTTTAATTCTTATGACATTATTTAAAGGGACCCCTTGGGATGAGACATTTTCAATAATGTCAATTTTGAAAATTCAACTTATATGAAGTTATATAGCCTACTGATCTTAAGTAAAAAAACAAAAAATTCAAAAAACAATTTTAAAGCACCGAAAAAGAGTGGAATAGTTATATTTCCAGGTCGTATATTGCCATGTAAACAAAACAAGTCAGCAATATACAGCACTTCACAACACATATTCCCACGTCTTGGCCGAGGAGATCAAAGCAATCGCCGCTAATTGGTATCTAATTGGTGTCTTATAGTCAGGACATGAGGTGATACACCTGCAACACTGATTGTCTGCCCAATGCTGGGCCGATGGCATCAACATGTGGCCCAGTGCTGTAGGAACATTCAATCGTCCTTCAGCATGTGTTTAGGTATACAAAAAGTTTGTTTGGGCTTTTAGCAGTTTCATAGAAATAATAATAAGAAATATTTTTAAAAATCTAAAAACTCTGAAAAAAATAAAATCATGATCTGGGGGATACGCTACTTCATTACAAAACTAAAAACGAAAATTGATGTCATCCCAAGGAGCTGCTCTAATAATGCAAAAACCTATTGAAATAGGCCTAGAGAAACCATTACCTGCTATTGACATATTATCCTCATAGGCTGACATTTTTTGTAAAACAATTGAAATAGAAAATAAGACTACACATTAAAATCAGAACATTTGGAGCTTCAATATGATATGTACTATTATTGTGTGTATATTTGTAAAAGTGTGTAATTTTTATTTACTGTGAGGCGATGGCAGCACACGTCACAGAAAATTAAAAAAAGATGGAATTTTCAAGCCCTTCAACCGCCGGTCCCGATTATATTCAGGTTTTCATTTTTCTAAGTACCACCTATTAGACATGTTATAATAAATATAAAATGTAACATTTATCAGCAAGATTTTCAAATAATTATCAAAATTTTGTCAAATGTGCATAATTTTCAGTCACTTGAGTGACGCGATCCACAACTTCAAGTGGGTAAAAATTCCAATTAAATAAATAACTTGGCGGGTTTAGAATGGAGCACAAGCCTGGTGAACTCATACGCATCCACCTGCTATTGAAGTGTAGAAGGAAAACTGCGGGATGTAGATGAATTGCAGAATGTGGATACTAACCTGCTGCCATTCCTATGGGGCCCGCCAGCAGGCCGCCCACAGTAGCAGAAGCTCCGGTGATGAGACCTCCCCTCAGGGCGCCCGTCACAGTAACCTTCAGCTTCTCCTCGTCCGCCAGCAGACTCAGAAGCTCCATCACATCCTGCAGATTCACAGGCATCCCAACAAATCTGTGATGGAAAGATTATTCATTAACCCTTGACCCTTTAACCGCCAAACTATTCAATTTGATTTTTCACCCACTTGAAGTTGTGTCTCGCTGACGCAATCCACAACTTCAAGTAAGTGAAAATTATTAAAATCTGACAAAATGGATGTCAACTTTTTTCAAATATTGCTGATTTAATGTCACATTATATATCTTTAACATCGGTAAAATGTGGCACATAATGTGGTAATAAAAAAACGAAAAACCGAATATATTCGGGATTGGCGGTCAAAGGGTTAAGGTGTTGAAATATTTTTATATAAACCCAATAGGTTTTTATCAATTTAAAATCATCATAAATCTCTTAGTTAGCCTACAAGTTCCACTTTATTTAAATACCTATTATTATGGGTCTACGACCATATTAAAGGGACTGGCCCAGGCTAAAATCATCAAAAAATCGTTTATTTTATTTCGGGCTCTAAATATGACCATATGATGTAAACATGTACATAGACTAGAACTGCAAATTTTTATATTTTTTGTGCTGCGCATTCATCAGTTAGACTAGATATAGAGACGAAATTCCCGCATTTCCTATTTTTGACATGGTTGTCAATAATTACAAATCAGGAATTTCGTCTCTATATCTAGCCTAACTGGTGAATGCGCAGCGCAAAAATTATAAAAATTTGCAGTTCTAGTCTATGTACATGTTTACATCATATGGTCATATTAAGAACCCGAAATAAAATCACCGATTTTTAGATGATTTTAGCGTGGGCCAGTCCCTTTAAATATTCTACTCTTTTAGTGCGGGGATCGACTTTAGACGACGTCTAAAGTCTGTCCCCGCACTGTAAAGTGGTAAACTGCCAAGCACAACTATTTATTATCTTTTTTAATCCATAAATTTGATTAGTTGATGAAATCACTGTTATTGGGAATGAAATGGGTGTTAAACCATCAATATTTGCAAATGTTTGGGTGATTTTCAACTATGTTGAAGTTGTGAGTCGCGGTATTATTGCATTTCAATAATTTTTTTCATTAGATATTAGTATTGCATTGTACTTATTAAATGGATATAAGCACAATTACCACTTCATGTGATTGATCGAGGTCTAGATTTTTTATATTTTTAGAAATTAGAAAATGTCCTGCTAGTATGTATGACGTTAAATTCTATGGCTACTAAAATTGCCTGGGACAATATTGCCTGGCAAAATATTTTGGATGCCAAACTTGGGGTTTAATATTAAAGAGTTAAAGGGAGTGAATTTCCCTAGATCTTACTAAATTCATACAAAATAATGATATACTTAGACAAATCATGTTTTGTGAGTTTTAAAAAGTCATTATTTAGATTCTAGCAAACTTTCAACTTTATATTGTTTTATAAGACTGTCTCAGTGGACTGTTTAGACTAAACTCCAAAATCATGTAATTTATAGTAAGTTGCAGTCAGCTTCCACCGGCATTGGGTGTTTTTTGCTGATTTCTCACTTCGGTCAATCAATTTCCATGAAATTTTGCATATCCTCTTTGCAAGTACCAGTACACATACATGTTTTACAACGACTTCCCTAAAATTTCGTGAAATTGAAGTGAGTATTTCAAAAGTTAAACCATAATGTAGTGGAATTGTACGACTTAAAGCTGAATGAAATCAAAGGGTTTATAGAGGAGCGTCAATTAGCAATTTACTGGCACATGTATCTTCTTCTTTGTGAGCAGAGCGGAAAACTTCCAATGGATGGCTAGTTGCTATGATGAGTGGTATGTGCTAGTAATTTAGTGTATCACAAGATCAGCATATAATAGAAAATATTTCCAGATTATACTGGATATGTTTCAGCTTAGGCCTACATATAATACCCATATAGTTAATGTGCATAATAATATTGGTATGAGGAGCTGCATAAGTTTAAATATTAGGTGCAGAACAAAAGTGTTGAGGGGAAAACTACAAACTGAAAATTAAAATAAGGTCTACACATTGTAGTCTGCCAACTTGTCTATCTTAAAAATAATAAAAACAAAAAAATAATAATGATTGTGAGTTGGTGATGTTGGAATGATACAGTTGGGAGACTGCAGATGTGTTGGGCAACTGTTCTGGTAACAGACTATGTCTGATATGCTACTGGTGTTGCGGCAGCGTCTCAGGACATATCTGGCTGCTCACCTCTGTACCATCTCCACCCTTTGTACTGAAACTTGAGTAAGCTGGATCCCACACACTAGCACAGTAGGGGAGTGGAGGGTAAATTCGATCACCCTCAACTTCAACTACCTAGTTACTGGCAGCATAACATTAGACATATGAGTAGATTTGTAGTTTCAATGTGTAAACATACTATTTTTGCTAATACTAATGTCGGGGCCATACGTTTAAAACCTTAAATCAATAATATGGATAATATAATTATATAAGAGATATAGTGAATGAGGGCAACTTCGATCAGGTAATGGTGGGCAAAATTTGGATCACCTATTAGATGTTCATTTAAAAAAATATGTCTGTTAAATAACATTAATTGTGGCTAGTTAATATCTTCTTGTCTTCTGTTTAGAAGGCCAAGGACACAGTTGATTAAAGTTATTGTGGTTAATTATGAAAATGTGCTGGGCAAATTTCATTTGTGAGCTTTCGGTATAACAACTGATCATCGACTGACAAAATGATGGTTCCAGCAATTTTAAGCTCTAGAATAACTTTGCCAATACTTCCCCACTTATGTTGACAATTTAGAACGAAGTTTAACTTTTCAATTGATAAAAATATGTTCATTGCTTATAAATCCCCCAGTTTAATTTTTTTATAGTTTTTCTTATTTTGTTATGAGCCAGCCAGAAAATGCAAAAAATGTTGTATAGTGACCGATTGAAATTGTCCTCCAAGCACCAGTGACACAGGAGGACAATTTTGATCACAATGAATTGTTGATTTAATTAATAAATAAAGATATACAGTCATTTTCTTAATGCTAGACTGTTGTAACTAATATTTCAGATACATGTATATTCAAAATGTTGGATATCATAACACACTTTGAAGCTTTGTAGTTTTATATTTGACACATTTTTTTGGTGACTGCTTAGAATAGAAAAAAAATCTATATGAATTCTGGCTGTAGTACTTAAAATGCTAGGGGATCAGGATATCGTTCACACAAAAATCACAACTACAACATCAAAATATAAATTTCTGTGCGTGATTTTGTTTATTTGCTTTGGAAAATAAACTCAAATGAAAATAAAAAACAAAATATGTCAAATACTTTATTAGTACCTGTCTTCTGCAGTAGCCTAGGCCAGCCCGATAAACACCAGTTTACAGATTAGCTGTTTCACATGCAGTAGTCCGTACTGTATTTCCAAAGTTTGAAGAACATATTTCACCTACCCTTAATTTCTTTTCTATGTAGTTCCAAAAAATACATTTTTAATGATGCAATAAAAAAATAAATAGACCTAGTGCTAATTATTTTTTTTATTGGAATTATAATTATATACAAATTAATTACAAGTAAAAAAAGAGATTGGCCAAAACTGCATGTAGACTATTTACCCAATTAGTGCTGGTAACTTTGGCCAATCCCTGTAGCCCATCAACTAATGTATGCCTGTATACATGTGTAAAAAGGATTTGTAATTTTTTTCAATCTTTTTGGAGAATATTGCCAAAATAGCTAATCCTAATTTGCAGTTCTCGGATCAATACTGGTAGTTTATCTATTTCACAGGCCTGCAATAAAAGTCACAACATTTAGCATACTAGAAGCACATGAAATTCTAATCAACTATACAAAACACACAGCGTTCCCTCTGTGTCCTCACCTGTGTAGGTTCTATAAACACATAAAATTTGTTTAATGAGTTGACATTTATTGTAAATGATATATTTTCAGTATACTTAGTTTTTTTTCAGAATTTATTAAAAAAACCTATAGTGTCCTCAAAATCACAATCCCAGAATTAGACAATTTATCACTTTTTGCCGATGATGCTACAGCACATCACAGTAGTAAATGCAGTCAAACTATTACACACAAACTCCAAGCTATGGCAACATCTGCTGATAACTGGTGTGAAGAAAATAAAATGAAATTGAGTATTATTAAAACTAAAGTAGCCCTGGTTGGTTCGAGACAAAGATTACATAAAATGACTGACACTGAAAAAGAAATCAATATTTTTATTAATGATATCCAACTTGAACAAATTACACATGGTAAACTTCTAGGTATTCATATAGACGAATCCTTGACATGGAATTTACAGGTAGCAAACATAAAAAAGATTGTGGTGTATAAATTGTTTCTGTTAAAACGTATACGAACCTTCCTTCCAACCCAAAGTCGAATCCAGTTTTATAACTATTATGTGAAATCTTATTTAGAATATTGTTGTAGTATATGGGGTAGCACATCTCAAGAAAACATTAATACAATTGTAAAGCTTCAAAAAAGAGCAGCTCGATTAATCTTAGATGCCGATTTTTCTACTCCTAGCGCAATATTATTCCAGGAATTGAAATGGATATCCTTTTCTGACATTGTTAAATTTCACCAGCTCAGTTTAATTTTTAAGTGTATAAATAAAATTGCTCCCGTTTATTTAGAAGATTTGTTTCACCAGAAATCCAATTCTCATTCCTATGTGTTGAGATCTTCCAACACTGACCGATTAGATGTACCAAGACAACACACCAGAAGTTTGTCGTTCAAAGGTCTTCAACTGTGGAATAAATTAAACAACGAAATACGCAATTGTACAACCCTAACTAGCTTTCAATCCAAACTCACACAGCTTCTTTTTATGCAATCTCTTATAAAACACTGAAGACGTTTTTCAATAGCTATATTGAATTATTACATTTTAATGTACTTTGTCATAATAATTCTTATTTGCACGTTTCTGTATATATGTTATTTTTATATCTATGTATAAAAAATTTATTATTTTGCCATGTATATATGTATGTATGGATTTTTAAGAGGGCCCCATGGCAGATGAGCGAAAAGCTCAATGGGTCACCCTCTATAAATAAAGATTATTATTATTATTATTATTATTATAATCAGACCGTGATCTGGCTGGTTTCTGTAATTAGGAGAAACAATCCTGTAATAACAGGGAACAACCCTTTAATCACAAGCCTCAACAAAAATAATTACTTTTTATATAGATTTAGACTAGATGTCAACTGGATATATTAATTTGATTATCAGTTCAGTGTATTCATGCAGTTAGCATTTGCAGTATAATTGTGTACCAGGGCCTGATTGTGTACTAAATTTAATGATATATATACCGTACTGCAGTAGTACTGATGACTGTATTGTTGTAGCCACTAGTCTTTTAATTGCATTTTTCTCCATTCCACAAGTTTATTTTTTATCATTATCTTTCACAAGTTTATATTCTTAGTGATATTCAACTTCACTGCATGTACAAATAAATAAAACAAGTTTTGGTGGTCATTTTGATACCCCGTAAAATAATATTAGGCAATAAATAAGTGTGCAGGATCAATTTTCATGGAAAAATACTCAATTTTTAAATCTTTTTTTCCCCTACCCCCCATTGATTCAGTGTACTTTAAGTATTATCCTGGTCTAAAAGGGAAATTGAATGACACAGCATTTAAAGGAGCGCAAAAATACCTTTATTTCGATATATTTAAAAGAAAATATTGGTCAATTTTTTATTAAATGCCGGCAATTTAAAGACAAAATATGTCTTTTCAGGCCATTTTTGTCGCCTTTTTCTCGTGTTTGCGTAAAATGGCCTTTTCGGAATTTTCGAACGCGCATAACTTTTTCTAAAATAATTTTTTTCACATAAAAAAAAAAATACTTTTTTTCTGGCAACAGGTAATTGCTCTGAAATAGTCATTTTTATCCTCACATTTATACATTTTCTTATATAGCTTCGCAGAAAGTGCCGATTTTGTCATTTTTTTATGACAAAGTCGAAAAATGGAACACGCGAAATGAATATAATAGGGTTTTTGAAGTGGTATATTTTTTTCAATTTTTTTCTGATCAATTTTGTTTTCTTTTTTTCTTAAAATATGCCAACCAGAGATGATGTACAGTGAAAATTAGTGATTTTTAACAAATATTTGTATCTGAAAAGATACGGTGAAAATTGGACAAAATGTAGTGTTGAAGTGAGCCTCGGGCCAGCCTCTGAAAAAGGGTCATTTTTTGACATTTAAAATTGCCATAACTTTTTTAATATTCATCCGATTAAAAAAACTGAAACAGTTTTGCAAATCGCATGGTAGGCTCCATTTGATAGATTGAAAAAAATACCCATTTTGTCAAATTACTTTTTTTGCCTGGCCACCCTAGCTTAGTATAACGTTACAACCTACATTAAAAAGATTTTAAGTCTTAACTTACCAATTGAATTGGCGATACCAGATCTATCACACTCACAGACACAGTGACAGTAACGTGTGTTACTCTGTAGACTGGGCCTAACACTAACACTAACACTAACAGGTGTTTGTTTTTTAAATTACTTAATTATTAACGTCATTGATTAGAGCCTCAGGCTGTCAGGGGACAATGAATCATGGCATGATAATCTAGGAATTTTTTTGTAAACTCATGCTGTCGTCGTACACCATGATGGATTAGTTAACAGTACATCAAGCGTATCACACATGATCAACGTGTGTACAGCGAGTGATAAATGTCAAGGACGGGTTAATGTTGATATCACGTGACGTAAACAGTAAAAGAGCACGCGCAGAATCTTATTAGCATAATGTTAATGAGGGCTAAATTTAGCTGCTTATCCCACCTCGCAACCAATCACAGCTCACCACCGACCGAGGTAAACAATATCAGCTGCTGAATGTTTGTTTGTGCTGAAAAATATCGCATCTCTCTGCAGTTGTCCGAAGTTTACCAGTAAACTATACAAAAGATCCGCAACCAGTGGCCAACCAGCAACACGCAATCGACGCACCAACAATCTTGGAACAACCTCAAAGGAAAAGGTAATTTGTGTTACTGTCAAATTATTGAGATTTTAAAGCGTATTTCATCGGATGGGTGAATAGATGCGACGCAATTTTTGACAGCCGACCCGCCCTGCTTATGCAGGCTAGCGCAGCTGACGAGGGAGAGTTTGAAGGAGAGGTGGCTGGACCGTGGACGCCTGTCTCCCTCCGCCTCCCGAGAACAATAAGGCTAGTGACCGTTAGCGTTTCGTAATCTACCCCTTTGTTGTGTTTTACCTCGTTTTGAGGTCTATAGGGTGCATTGTATGCCCACACACACAGCTGTCTGTCACTCATTCATTGTGGCTTCATTCCCTGTTCTGCAACGAAAAGGTGCAGACGTAGCACTGGTTGATAAAGTTTTCTGAATTTGTGAGGTGAGGTTGTTGTTTGACTTGTTTATCAAGGACATTTTGCTCTCTTTTTAGGTCTGATTTGTTATAAAAACTGGTTGTTGTTTGTCTTGAAAGGACATTTTGCTCCCTGTTTTTATTTGATCTAATTTAGGCCTAAATATAGTCTATTTTGTAATTTTTTATATTCAGAGTTAGAGTCTATACTATAGATAGTATAGTAGGCCTAGACTATAGAGTAAACTGAGATTACCATTGATATTTATCACTATAGTCTAGATCTATGATAAACTAGATCTATATCATATGCCTATCTATTACAGATCCTATTTTAATTCGTTGATTGATTATTTTGCTGTTCAACTGATAAAACAATGTATGGAAAAAATGACTTTTTTTGTCAATAGGTGAAAGGCCTATATATCCCTATAGGCCTACATTTGATTTATAATCAATGATTCGTTGATTAATTATTTGCTGTTCAACTGACAGAGCAATAAATTATTATGGAAAAAAATATGATTTTTTTAGAATAGACCTAGGTCCGACTAGGACGGTCTTGATTTGAGACAGTTCAATTAAAACTGAGTAAATAGGATTGCACACTTGCTGCACTCAAAATTGACATTAATAAAATGTGTTTTAGTGATCCAGGGTCTATTAACAGCTAGTGTAGCCTGTGTATGACAGTCTAGATCTGGATCTATATATTGAAAGATCTGTTTTAACCTTTTCAGCGTGGGGAACGTCTTTATACGTCAGAATCTGATCTCTGTAGATAAAGATGGTATACCCACACTGGAAGAAGTAAAATATTTATAATGGCTGTAGACCCACATCATAGGTATTCAAGGCAACCGTAGGCCCTAACTAGTTAACCAAGACATTTATGATGATTTCAAATTCAATAAAACTTTCGGTCTCCATCGTTAAATACAAAAA
This sequence comes from Flabesymbios commensalis, assembly GCA_964017125.1. NCBI lineage: Eukaryota > Metazoa > Annelida > Polychaeta > Terebellida > Flabelligeridae > Flabesymbios > Flabesymbios commensalis. The sequence goes on along the minus strand of OZ024909.1, from coordinate 59,710,908 downwards.
TATTTCAGCGTGGTAAGGGTTGAATTGGAAAGAGTTTTGTTATTCCTCCTTTAAAATGTGGATGGTGTGATATTTTTCTTTAAGTTTAGGTTAAGGGCATTTTGCTATAAAAAAAAATTAAATCAAACTGGCGTATGATATGTTATGCATTTTAAATTTGATAAAATCTATAGACAAATAATTCTAACGCAGGAATCAAGTGCAGGTCTAAGTGTATTATGGCACCTAACTCTATTGCATAATTTGTGTATTTTGGGTGTATTTTATAAAAAGAACCTTGTACTGTATTCTGATCATGCAGTATCAGTATCCATAGTATGTACCGGGTACAACATGTACAAGAGTGTGGACTGTTTACTTTCCAGCTTACATTGCCAGTTTATATGATCACAAAATTAATTATAAAGTGTATGATAACAAAATCAATTTTAAATTGTCAATTTTTTTAATAAAAACATCACTTACAGTAACTAGGCCTATAAAGGATATCGACTATAGGGCCTAGCTATTTAAAATGGGTGTTATTATAATTTCCCATCATTACCAGTGCATTAAAACCTTTTCACCACCATTGCCCTCTGTAGAAGGCTGGCCAGCTTCACCACCACTGCCCTCTGTAGAGGGCTGGATTGCTTACAGTTGAAATAAATACAGAAACACATAGGGGCCTACTGTTCTGTAAAGCAGCACATACATACACACATGTGTGTGTATGTATGCATACTGTAATTATGCCATAATACCATAATTACCAGGTATGGCATTTGTGTTTATAATATAAAACTTAAACTTGTATTTATAAACACTTGATAATAATAAACACATTTATGCATGCCATCACATGATATTATAATATTTCTTCAATAAATTGATCAAAGTGTAGAATTTTTTTTTATAAGGAGCTTTCACTTCTGTATTTATTTATATTTATTCAAGTAATTTTCATTCACAGCTTATATTCACATGCTATCGGTAATGAAATGGGAGCAAAATAACCTTGTGTTTACAAGGATAATATGGCATATAATACATTACACTGCACATGTGGGCCTACATGTCATGCATACACACCCTTTACAGGTTATACAGAACCCAAATGCACAAAACAAATTCTATTGCTTCCACATTCACATAGTTGGACTTCCTATGTACACACATGTACATATGAAGGTATGAATAAATGTTAAATTATAACTACTGAATTGTCCAGTATATTACTATATAGCCGTCAAATCAATGTTACAAACCTATTTTAGTATTTTATTGAAATTTATGGAGTAACATTTCTGAACATATTACCACAAATGGTTTTTTTCAAATGTGTGCACTGCTGGCCACATCATCCCCATGTCTAGATGGTTTTTTTCTGTAAGAAGTAGGCCTACAATAATTACTCATCTATTATGTCCATAGTCACCTTACAAATACAGGGTCATGCAGGCCACTTAAATGAATGACAAGTATTACAATAATTAAATACTTCCAAGAAGGGCAATTCTAATGCTGATATAATCAGCAGGATTACTAGCAAACAGAATAACAGCTGATGTAAAATTTGATATGATATATAAAAATGTTTATCACCAAAATGATGATATCATGATGATATCATGAAAGCTCTGTATATTGCAGCCACCTTGTGAAATGATATTGTGATGTGACCTCACTGCTTGGCACTCCATTCCCCATTGTGCAGACCACCAGACAGCACTGTATTGTACTAGGGCCCAGCTAAACCATTCCAGCACCAAGTTATTTAATTGAATAGGCCACCTATAAGGCGTGTCTCGCTACCACCACCCACAACTTTATTTGGGTAAAAATATTACATCAAGCATTTCAAAGCAAACACAACACATTGACTCAACACTGGCCCAACATTGTCCTAACATTGGTTCAACGTCTTGCGTTTGCTGGGTTGCACTGACTGCACAAAATGTCCTTTGCAAGAACTTTTTTTGATTGTGAGGAATAATAATTAACGGACTAAAAACGATTATTGATTATAGATCGGCTAATCAATAATTAATAGATTTTGTAGACAACACCTAAACTTTGGCCCACTTGAATAATGAACCAATTAGTAAGTGTGATCTCCCGTGTGTAGGCCTATTGATCGTAGAACCAGTAATGCATAACACAATGTATAATGCTTTTCTGATAGAACCCAGTAGACACGAGACGTTGACCCAGCGCTGATATGATGCTGGTCCACCGTCTACGACGCTGGCCCACCATCATACCAACACTGGGACAACGTCTCGTTTGCTGGAAAAAAACTCTTCACCTTAACATCATGTAGCTGAATAGTTGTGAGCTTCATGAGATGACGCAGACAATCCAATTCAATTCACTACCCAGCAAACACAAAACATTTGTATAACATTTATATAATGTTGGACCAACGTCGAAGACGTTGGGCCGACGTTGTATAAATGTTATACAAATGTTTTGTGTATCCTGGGTCATTAAGGTTCAGGTATACATGACATCACTTGAGGATGATGCAATATATTAGCGGCTATTCATATTGTTTGTTGACAGTAACTAGGCATGTGTAATTTAGAAGAAAAATAATATTAGGCCTACGCCAAACAATATACCATACGTAATGATTTAGATTAGATACATGGCATATAACTAGATAAATTATAATTTAAAAACCTCACATGTATACATGTATAAGTATTGCCTATGTATACTACTTATTTAAGATAGTAACATGTACGCTACTAAGTTGTTTTCGAACACCCTTATGAATTGGTCTACACCCTTATGAATTGTATGAAGTTTGTATACACAATTTAATTACTTAGGACACACATTGAGTCGTGTGGACCTATGTGTGTTCGAGAATTAAAAAACCCCTGGTGTTTGATAGGTCTGTATACATGTACATATTCCATGCATAAGAATAAGATCTAGAAAATATTACATGTAGACGTGGTCTTTATCAGTGTTTATTTTTTCTTGATGAAGAGTGTTAACTACATAATTATCAAAGGCTTTGCTCTACTCTGGATTAACGCCACCTGGTGATTATTTAATAAACTATAAACACATTTCTCTAGTGTGGTTGGTTCTCGTTTAATACCCGCGCTGTGTTTTCTGGGTATACCCATAACCTGGTGTTCGTGCACAGATCGCACGACCACACAATAATATTACACTTTTTACTCTTTCCAATGTTGTACTCAATTTCATCCATGTATAATATACAAGTCAAGTTATACACAATTTTGGTTGTGGCGGTGGGGTTCATCTTTAGTAGTACGGTAGTATTATCATGTCACTGAAGTATAGAAAGTATTGCATTCGTGCATGATCTCTGTATTAATATCTCCCTAAATGATTGACAGTTCACCGTGGATAATAATGTATCAGTTAGCTAATCTTGTTAATTGGCTAGGCGTGTGAGTTGGATTATGAGCAAAGTACCTGTGACTTGTAAGGCCATCCCTGACCTAACAGATATGATAGACTGAGCAGGTAAATCGGTTTAAGCCTATTAACCATGTATTCGTGTGTGAAAATGTTGCAGTACAGAAAAAACACTATTCAATCAATTTGACCAGCAGTGTAATAAGAAGTGTGTTTACCACCGGATGACCTCAATTACGTGCACAACATTTTGGCACTGATTGAGGTGTGTAATGAATATCATACATTTTATTTGCAAAATAAGTGCTAATATCGTTTATAAAAACGTCTTTAAGTGGCATGGGTTATCTACAGCTCAACTCGGGGCCCTAACATAATTTATATTCAAATTAAAATTAAAGCAACATAATGTATCGTGTTTGAGTTCAATTGCAACAATATATTTTGGCAACTGTTATCTAGGTACTTAATGATGTTAATGTTATTGTAATGGAAAATGAATTAATCTCCAACTCACATTTTGCCACGTGAACAAACTGATGAGTGAGGCGTTCACGAGTGTTAATAATATATTTTTCGAAAAAGATGACATTCTTCCCCTAACCAATTGACAGTGACGACCGCACCAACTAATAATCACAGCCCGTCATTTCTTAGTTGATTGTATAGCATGGAAATGGGTAGAGTATGAAGGTACCTTTAGTTTACTATATCCATGGGTAGAATGTCACACATTACAAACCTATTTTTTGGACAAACAATTTTACCAGTATTTAAGGGGCCTCAGTACAGCTATCTTAATTGCCACGATTTCCGATTAGGAGGGCTTTTTGCCTGATATCATGGTGGGAGAGGTGTTCTTGGATAAGATAATTATTATGATGTATCAAAAAAAAGAAAATTAGATTCTATTTATAAATCTTCTTTTATTTTATTATATACACGGGGTACGTCGTGATAAAACGAGCCATTCCAGCAAACATGAGACTTTCACCCAATGCTGGTTTAATGTTAGTCCAGCGTCTTCGACGCTGGTCCAACATTAAACCAGCATTGGGTCAGCATCACTTGTGATACGGCCTCACACTGAGTGAGCCCATGAGGTGTATGCCCTGACATACAGGGTGAAACCCAGTGGACGGGGTAAATAGGTGACCGAGTTACTACGGGACATTGAGCCAGCGACTGATCAATGTTGGGCCAGCATCAGAGATGCATTAAATGGACGTTTGACCAGCGTCCCGTGCTGACCTGTCCCCATGTCTATCCGTGAGATGAGGTCACCCTCTATTATCTATTGTCATGACGCGGCTGGCTGAACCGTAAGCAAGTAATCATAGGTTAGAATGCAGGGAATCTCACTTCAATTCTTATCCGTTAAACTGCAAATGAATTATTATTGCGTACTACAATTTAAAAATAATACTTTTTTTCACAGTTAGTGCACATTGCTCGTTTGATAGGACTTTAAACCCTCTGTGAACAGGTGCTTCAAGCTTAATATATAGGTTTAAACAGACAGGGTCTACATACATGGAGAGAAATTTTGTGCTTTTTACTCAAGGTATATATTTTGATAATGAACTATGAAAAAATCATAATTACACAGATATAGACCTAGATCTATATATTGTAATTATTATAAATATTCAGCGAGCATACAACCAGGGGTTCTTGATAGAGAACTTAACATTTTTAGCAATAGCATAATCAAGCAACCTTAAAAAATCACTCTTTAAACATGATAAATACGGATTCGATGAAATATTAGAGCTTTTTATTCAATCTTTAAGTGGTGTAGGGCAGGCCCACTACAGATGTATATGCTCGAACCGCAACTTTGTCGACAAACGACATTGTATCAACGTCAAATGACGTTGATTCAACGCTGGTGCAACGTCATTTGCCCACTGTGTGTTTAGCAGTGTTTAGATTGTACAGGAATGTGCCTGGCTGATATTAGACATTTGAAGGGCGTTTTACCAAGGGTCTTCTCTCTCTCTCTACCTCTCGGCGGTTCACATCTGATGGAGGACGCTTTTCCTCACAATTTCAGGGTATTGATCGGGAATCTTTCACGCCCCCTGCTGCCAACAGCCAGTATCGTGTTGCCAAGGTCACGCGTACACCGTACAGTATGGCGTCCCGCGCAAACATGGCCTCCAGCCAAAGCACCTAATTTACCTACAGTGGCCTCAGCTACCAATGCCAGCTATTTTCATATAGATATATATTGGACTTGGCTCGATCTTTAGTAATAATATGGTACGTAGTTATACCGGGTGGAATAAGCACAGATTGATCAATTTGCTTGATCCAAATACCTCAATCTCCGCACCAAACAATACAATAATATTCTGTGATTAACACTGTCGTTGCCATGCCATGCAGACATGGAATAGTTTCATTGATATTTAAATCTTACATCTATATCATGTATATGCGCCTATTCTGTATATATCTCTATATCTAGCCTAACTGGTGAATGCGCAGCACAAAAATTAAAAAAAATTGCAGTTCTAGTCTTTGGACATGTTTATATCATATAGTCATATAAAGAACCCGAAATAAAATCACCGATTTTTTGATGATTTTAGCCTGGGCCAGTCCCTTTAAGCTATGAATTCGGTAAATCTGTGGTCGAGTAGTTTTTAAAAGTGCCACCTATAAAATGTGATACGTTATTTAAAGAGTCAATAAGAAAGGATCAAAAACTGTTATCAATAGTCGTCCTTGGTATTTAACCCTTTCATCACAAAAGCCCGTCTTTGTAACATGTGTAAGGTGAATGTTACATTGTATTTATCTGTCAGAAGCGGACATTGATGTTCCAATACTAGCATTAGTGTCAGTGCCCGATCACATATATGAAATGCATGCTAACCATTTTGTACGTTGATTCTGTATTCACAGCATGGCTTACCACTGCCAGAACGAATTATGATGTGGTATGTGGCTTGATTTTATCCTTTTGTTTAAACTGTAAAATCGATGCCGAAGTGTAAGAAAGGTGTGCTATGATGACAACGACACACGATGTAAATGGATTAGAATATTTTTAATCTGTTGAGATCGGTTCTCAAACCAAAGATTACCACTCCTGGATGGCACTGTGTCAACTGCTGTCAGGCCAAGGCCGGCACCTGTTTGAGCGAGTAAATTGTCCTGGCGGGCTGCAAGTATAATACACAATCATGTTGTGTATTACAGTAACACAGCACATCGTTTTATGGTTGAAGATGGACGTGCCTGGGTTCCATGATAAAAAGTGAGGTCTTCGTGAATATGACCTGATCAATACATGGCCCTGAATGTGGTAGAACACGCATAAAATGTAAAGCTATGTTCTCCATGTACATATGATATTATGACCATTATTATTATATCAACTTTATAAAAAGAGGGACATGACCAAATTTCCGCTTTGAAAATGTACTCTACGCTTTCCACTGGGTGCCCAGACCAAATCACATAAATGGGTAGACATAAATATACTACAATGCATATAACTAGTATCTCTTCAGGCATAGAAACATAATTCGCCCCATGAAGAGTCTCTGTTGTGTGGCAAAGTACAGAAATGTTACACAGTCTACATACGAAACTTTATTGTACAATTAATCAGGGTTAAGAGCATTGAATAACATTTTTGTCTTTGGGTTTTATACCAGTTGTAATATAACTGGTCAAACGCATCCTGGGCTAATGTCGATGGGCAAGGATAATATCATACCGGTTTAGACAACTTATGTTAAAGAGACTGGCCCAGGCTAAAATCATAGAAAAATCGGTGATTTTATTTTGGCTTCTTAATATGACCATATGATGTAAACATGTCCATAGACTAGAACTGCAAAAGTTTTTAATTTTTTCTGCTGCGCATTCACCAGTTAGACTAGATATAGAGACGAAATTTCCGTATTTCTATTTTTTGACATGGTTGTCAAAAATTAGAAATCATGAATTTCGTCTCTATATCTAGCCTAACTGGTGAATATAGTTCTAGTCTATGGACATGTTTACATCATATAGTCATATAAAGAAGCCAAAATAAAATCACCGATTTTTTTATAATTTTAGCCTGGGCCAGTCCCTTTAACCTATAAGTACTTTTCTAAATACCATGTACAAATGTAGGTACCCGACCGTTATATATGTACATATATTGAAATGCTAAATATTATATTTTTTATTGCGGAACAGCAAAATATAAATAATTATGCATGTCTGTCTTCATACATAATTAGGCATACATGTATTCTTTTATTATATAATTATATATCAAGACAGTGTGACATTGCCAACCGCTTATAAAACTATCTAGATACATTCATTGTTATGCATTGCAAACGTTTTGAGTACTTTAGCATATATTGTATTATCTACTTGGTGACTCAGCGCCGTATACATGTACATTACATGTTACCTACATGTAGTGATGTTGTCTGGCAGTACATGGTACAAGCTCACAGGCACGGTATATTTGACTGAATCACGCATTTTCAAAGTCAAAGTCCTCCAGACACATTATTCGAAATTCGAACCCGATCGGTCTGAAGTCGAGCATGTAACCTCTGCATACACCACAAGGTGACCCATAGACAATATCTATATTTGTGGCAACCTGGCAAAGATCGCCATTTCGTCCTACATAACAGTTAATTAGTAAGCCACACTCTGCTGTCGGTCGTTTTCGTTGGCATGTCGTCGCGGGCCAATTTTCTAGACGCGCAGCTGTGTGCATGGTGTGTTGTTTTGACTTGGCGACTCGTACGCTCGTCAGAATAACGTTTTTTCCATTACATATTTTACAGGCTTATTTTCATTCACAAGTTTTGAGTTGGAGATAGTGGGGGCCCGGTAAGGAGATTTTTCGGGTGGTTAAAATGTAATTGATACTAGCTACAACCCGTGTCCTACTGACTTCTCAGTTATCATTTTCCTTCATTTGATGAATGACATTGATGACATTTGATGAATGACAAAATGTCTCTTTTTCAAAGTTAAATTATTTAATTAGAGTGCCTGCCGCGAAATATTAAAACAATTTCAGACGTATTTGCTTGAAACCGTATCAATACGGACCTAGCATGACAAGTGTTTAAGGCTGGGGTTACCGTTGTTCAACATGATGTCATTATGTCAGAAAACGTACCACCCACCGCCAAGCTGGCCATTCATTCTTACGTCATGAGAGGGGTCCAGCCCAACAGACACGAGACATTGACCCAATGCTGGGTCAATGCTGGGAAAGCGTCGTAGAACCATCATTGATCCAACATTGGGTGAATGTCTCGCTTTTGTAGGGTCGTACCCATCAAACACGATACATAGATCCAATGTTGTTTTAATGTTGGCCCAACATTAAAACAACAATGGATCAAGGGGTCGTGTCCGGCGGGTATCACCATGCATGTGTTAATAATAATATCACGCACGCATGACTTGATCACGCTCATATCACGCTGCACTCTGTAACCAATAATTCATATGCCCTTTCCTTGTCTTTGAATTAGCGCACTTTGCCCAGCAAAACACATTATATTGATCCAGTTCTGGTCTAATGCTGTTCCACCGCCTGGGTAGCTACTGTAGTTACATAGCTAAATAATTGCGAAAGACTGCCAGCGAACCTTCGTTGGTCTTAAATATAAATCAGATCATGGCATTTGCACCCGGTTCGGTAACGCTGTCCATCATGAGCCTAGCGATCCTTTGTTCGAGTGCCGGCGCGAACGGCATTGTCTGCTTGCGAACACGCGTACGTATAATTTCGCCTAAACACGTAGGCCTACAAAGATGAAATACTGCTCGACTGTATTGATATAATAAATTAACTAAATAACCAACCGTTATGTGCAATATGACTTCATCCATCTGCGATCAAATTGTCATTATTATTAAAGTGTAAAAAGTAGACATATGTGTACATTTTGATGCATGACCCATCTCTGGGACCTAAAGTCTCCCAGCAAACCCAATGTTCGTCCAATATTGGGCCAGCGTCGTAGACGGTGGACCAGCATTGGACCAACAATGGGTTGATGTATCGTGTTTGCTGGGGAGTTTATAAATAGGTATAGATGACGCAGATTAGAAATCCTGGATGACGCAAGCGTGGCCGAAAGAAAACATCCCCGCTGAGCTCTACCTGGTAACGCCATAGTCACTGGTCCAACGCCGTTTTGATGGTGTGCCAACGTCCAAGTCGTTGGCACAACATCAAAACGACGTTGGGCCAATGTCTTGCGTTTGCTGGGTGCTTCTAATTGATTGATCAATGCTAGTTGCCATCTGTCAGGGTTACCTTTTGCAGCTTGTATGGTTTACAAGCTAGATGGGAACTACAGTTTGTATTATCGTCCCCTTGGATAATATGGAATGGTTTGTGAAGTTGCAGATGCACCCTTTTATATCCAAGGGGGTCAGGGCCCGGTGATGTAGTGCGTTTTATGATCATTAATAATTAAAGCCATAAAATGGACTAAACGTCCTAACAGGTAATACTGGGTCATGTTTGGTAAAACCAAATATTGGTTTCACATTAGAACTAGAATAGCGTATATAGCAGGTGAAAACCACCAATGATAGCCTTTGGGCTCCGAAAAAAATAAATAGTTACCTACATGTACCTCCTTTCCCAGCCAACACAAAACTTTTTATAACATTTAACGTCTGCCCAAAGTCTTCGACGTTGGTCCAACGTTGTCCCAATGTTATAAAAAGGTTTTGTGTTTGCTGGGTGGTTATTGTCAGTTGGGTGCAATCATCAACCATTTTTTTGTCCTCACTCACCCCAGCCGTACGCGTACTCTGAACACAAAAAACATGGGACATTGAGCTGGTGGTGGGATAATGTTGGGCCGACGTCGTAGATGTCTCATGTTTGCTGAGATGACATCGCAAGTAATATGATTTATAACACAGCTCATAACCACACACTTTTCTTCTCGGGACCAAAGTACAATCAGCTGGGGCGATGTAGTTGTTCATATGTCGTCACTTAGAGATCAAACAGTCCTATTCTCCACAAAATAGGCCTGTATGCACTCTAGGTATCTAAATAACCAAAAGCTATAGGGCCTACATAAAAATATTGATTGCCTCTAATACTTACTGTACATGTATATTGTCTATGGAACTATTATGGTGTACACATTGGGCTATCATTTAACTATAAAGTATAATTGGTTATCGTATAAGTTTGCATAAAATAAATAATTTACTTCAAGAACTGTTCTCTATAAACATACAATAAAATTTAATATTTTCAGCGCGCCGCCGAGCCGGGTTGGAATAAAGAATTTGTCCGCGACAAAAACTCCAGTCCACCCCCCCCCCCCCTCCCCCGGCGATTGAATGTTGGCCCCCTTGGGTCTCAAATATACAATTGCTCTGAAGCGTGAAGTAATATAAGTACCCCACACTGGTCCCAGCAGGCAGAAGACGTTGACCCAATGTCGTTTTAACGCTAGTCCAACGTCTTCGCCGCTGGCCCAAAGTTGTATGAACGTCTGTAGAGTATCGATCCCAACAAACATTAAACCAGTATTGGGTGAATGTCTTGTGTTTGCTAGTAGTAACTGCATACATACACCTGGAACAGCTGATATGGTCTCACCACCCCAAATGCCAGTCCCATTGAAACACATGTAAACTGCCTCAATTCCGCAGGCCGATTTCACCATTTTTCACCCTATTAGATATTTAGTGTGACATATCAGGATAAAGCTTGAGATGTCCTTGTTCGAAAACAGGCCCGCTATGGGTATGGTTACCAGACAGATTTTGAGCTACGCCCCCTAGAGTGTAAAAAAGTCAATACTGTTAATATTGGGCTATAATCCGTGCTCTCTTTCACAGAACAGACACACATCATTTTAACCCACTGTATCCCTGCGAGGTTATCATGAAACAGTTATATCTGATATCCTTGACAAAGAAGATAACGTGGGCTTATTAAATATTCACAAAATTATTACTTCTTTGTATTTTATTTTGTTTCAATAGAGGTTGGAACAGCCGCATTAAAAATATTTTGTGTGATGATTCCATCATTAGTATACACCTCCCTGGATTTCGGCTTATTTAGGGTGGTGAGACCATATGTAGAGATATAATTTTCTTTGATTATTTTATTTCGGCCTGGTATGATGCTTGAAGGTGTTCTGAACAATATAGTTTTTGAATTAGGCAAATATATTGAAAACTGTTGCCCTCGGAGCCCTTTGAATAATTATTGATATCATGAAAATCGGCCTGGTTTCCTTGAAAGTCGCATTGAATAAAACAGTTAAATGAAGTGGCTATTCCCGCCTCTATTTCGTCACACAAAGTCGTCATGGTTACCTTGTATTTCGAAAATTGTTGTTGAAATATGCCACACATATTAGAATGGACTGCTATTAGTAGCATCCATACTTAAATTCACTATTTTTTATTTTCATTTGGGCCCGTATGACAATCAAACTACCAACCAGGCATTCCATCTATGACTTATATCACCGAAACACGGCCTCTTCTGGTCTTTTCTAGACATGGTTATCACATTTATTCACCAATTATATACTTTCTAATCAAAACTATTACACTTAGATTGTTACAGCGATAGTAAAACTCAATAAAATATAGATATCAAGCTGCAGATTTTTTATCAAGCAGCTGGAATATGTCAAGAGAGGACCAGAACATGCAAACCCCTTGTGTCTACTGATGGTCTCACCACCCCAAATGCCAGTCCCATTGAAACACATGTAAACTGCCTCAATTCCGCAGGCCGATTTCACCATTTTTCACCCTATTAGATATTTAGTGTGACATATCAGGATAAAGCTTGAGATGTCCTTGTTCGAAAACAGGCCCGCTATGGGTATGGTTACCAGACAGATTTTGAGCTACGCCCCCTAGAGTGTAAAAAAGTCAATACTGTTAATATTGGGCTATAATCCGTGCTCTCTTTCACAGAACAGACACACATCATTTTAACCCACTGTATCCCTGCGAGGTTATCATGAAACAGTTATATCTGATATCCTTGACAAAGAAGATAACGTGGGCTTATTAAATATTCACAAAATTATTACTTCTTTGTATTTTATTTTGTTTCAATAGAGGTTGGAACAGCCGCATTAAAAATATTTTGTGTGATGATTCCATCATTAGTATACACCTCCCTGGATTTCGGCTTATTTAGGGTGGTGAGACCATATCATCAGCACAAATGATCAGGTAGAGCCTTACACAAGCATTACTGTATTACGCCAGGTTGAATTAATACCTCTTATAATAACGGAGATCTCTATATATTCAACTCGTAATAAAAACGTTGACGTTGAGATCACACGTATGTAAATTTAGGAAATGTTTATTGTATTGTCATGCTGATGTATAGACCAACAGTAGATACCTTGTTATGCCTAGCGTTGTTATCTGGGTTAGCCATAGTGCCTGACTCAATATTTCACAATCATATGCAACTGTGACTTATTGCATTTCTGACATTAAACATGTTAAAGTACTGAGTTAGTTTAGTTTGAGTCTGTCGTCAGCTGTTGCAAACGACATGCTCACCAAGTCTGCCATTTGTTAAAAACGAAAGCTAGAAGTTCCACTTGAAAAAAGATGACGAATTTAATGGAAGACTGGGCTTAAAACAACACAGACTAGGGCTTTTTAATCTCTTTGCACAGACTGAAAACTGTCAATAACATTATACTTTTGTCACACGACGTTGTATGAACGTCCATGATCTTGATTGAACGTCGCTACAACACAGTGTGCCCTTTACTTGCATACGGAGGGATATAAGCCTATTCTACCTGTACGTTGAATTATATCTTGCTTTGTTTCAGAAACCAATTGAGAACTCGGGGATCGATTTGTGTGCGTGACAATGTTTAGCAGCATTACTAGCTATCTGTGGGGGAGCGGTGAGGCTGACCAGCAGGTCGACGATGCGGATGCCGCCGGGAGTGACCAGGTACAGCCGCTGTCTGCAGACAAGCCAGCAGCAGCAGGGGTATCAGGTCAACTCAAGACGAGGCTCACGGACAATGAGGCAGACGACGACGACGACGATGACTGGCTGCTGGTGGATCCTGCGTCCAGTAAGTCCACATTGTAATTCAATTTTTTGAGAGCAAAACCCAATATTGTAATCGTTTTTAACTTTTTAAAGCACGAAATTATAGAATTTTAATTTTTGCCCACTTGAAGTTGTGGGTCGCGGTAGCGAGACACAACTTCAAGTGAGTAAAAAATACGCAAATATAATATCTAAAATTTCAATCATATGCGAATCTAGCAAATTTAATTCACATTTCTCTAAAAAAAGTTTCAAAATTTCTTGTTTGAAGAACAGATTGAAATGTAGTACAAAAACGAAAAACAGGCAAATGTAGGCTAAAACGTTATTTTAAGGGTTAAATAAAAATAGTAAACGGGTAAAATATTTGGTTTATTCATGTTATTGGCAAGCACTGCAATATTTGTCACAAATTCAAGACATAAGCCATAAATAATCAAGTCTCATAAAATTATATGTTCTGCAGGCTTGCATAACTATCTTTTACTCTTTGCTCTTATATTTTGTTCTGTGCAAGTTGGTCAAATAACATCTAGAACTATATTTATTAGTATGTGTACATGAAATATGACCGATATATATATTAGTCTTATTAGACCTATATATATTAGTATATGTTATTTTATGTTTTATATGTGTTGATTTTCCGTTTCGTGTATGTCTGATGGAGTTATTTTGGCACTCCCCGTTGTTCTTAGGTTTTTTATATTAATATTACGGTATTGTTTTACCACTTATCTCTAAATTTGATATAAATTTATAGAATGACTGTTGTTAACCCTTTGAGCACCAAACATGACTTTTGTCGTTTTCAATTTTTTATTTGCACTTCAGATAGATCATTCTGAAGCTGACACATGACCTTGCATTTAGTAAAATTTGCAAATATTTTTGTTTTGACGAATCTAACTAATTTGCACCCAGTTGAAGTTGTGGATCGCGGTAGCGAGACACAACTTCAACTGGGTGCAGATTCTAATTATAAAACTTGTGCCTAAAAGGTTAAATGATCATATCAAGGAATTCGTGTTTTCAGATTATGATCAACACAGTGACAGAACATGCTCTGCTCAAATACTAATTGTTTTTTTCTGCATTTTCAGAATCCTTGTTTACTTTTTGCATCATAAATTTCATTTTTTTTTTATATTCTGTTACAAATAAAAAAGACATGCATTAGACAATGTTGTTTTTCCTAATCTGTGAAACTCTGTGTATTTTACAAGATTAACTTTAAATAACTTAAAATGTGTCTACATACATTTGTGGATTATTTTTTATTTCTCCTGTATTTTCGAAGTTATAATAATGTGTCGGTATATTTATATTATCGCACACATACAGTGAAAAATTATTTGATTTGTCCATTTATAAATTTTAAAATAATTCATCCTTATGTCGTGCTTTTCCCTACACTTTGTATGTCACTTTGTTTGTCTATCACTTTCAGATTAAGTGGAGCGAAAAAATTGTGTGTTTTCTATGTTCGTTATAAATACAGCACATCTGGAGTTTTCGAGGAATCCACTTTCTAATATGTCGCTTTTTCTATTATCAGGTCGAGATGCAAGTCCTCACCACACTGTGAGAGAGAGATACCGTGGGTCCAATGATAGCCCACCTAATATATGCTATGACTATTTTGAACACAATTCTAGTGACAGTTGCCCTTCAGATGGCGGTGCGCCTTTTTGGGCGTCCGCCGCTGCGGGCACAAGGCCAATGGGTTTCCCCTCGGACAGGTTCAGTCCTAATACCAGTGGGGCATCCACTCCTGTACACATTGTGTACCCGAGTATGGAAGAAAGCTGGCTAGTTACACCACCCCCTTGTTTCACTGCAGGAGGCAATTCACCACATCGCATGGAAACGTCCCCCTTGGAGAACCTGCTGATCGAGCATCCCAGTATGTCCGTGTACACCAGTAGAGGGCGCCCGCACAGCACCGGGGTGGAGAGTAGCGACTCGGAAAACGAGGACGTTGACGAGGCACAGCCTGAGCGGGTTGTGGCCTCGGTGAGACAGCCCCCTCACCAGGGGAGAGCGGTGGCCGCTCGCGTTGGACTAGCGGCTCAGGGAGCTATGGCTCGATCCATGCAGGTGAGCAAGCAGAGACAGGAGGCTCGCCAGGTGTGTCGCAGCAAGCTGCAGCGTAGTAACCAGGCGCTGCACCAGGCGTCTGCCAACAAGCATCCCCGCCGCAAACACTACATGTTGCGATCCAGCGGCCGTAGCAACAACCGACACAACTATACCTGCTAGAAAAGAACTACATTAGGCAGTCCCGTCCCGGCAAACACGAGACAGTCACCCAATGCTGTTTCAATGTTGGGCCAGCGACGCTGGCCCAACATTGAAACAGCATTGGGTAAATGTCTCACATTTGCTGGGGTCCTCTTTTGTTACATCATTATCATTCTGTCAATTTTGTGAATATTATCTTCAACTCATCCATTCATTATCTTGACCTGGCTTATCCCACCGGACACTGAGTATTGGTACACGATTCGGATTCGTTTCACAACTGAACAGTTCACATTTTTTATCTTAGGCTGTTTAATATTATTACCCACGTGGTATGCTGCTCCACTTTGAATGTTAGACCAGAGTGTTAGGTGTCTGTGTTTTTCTAATGATTATTCATATTTATAATGATATTGTTACGTTTTTCAATCTGCAAAAACCTGAAAGGTTCAGGGTATGTTATACAGTGTAGCTAGCGGCTTAGAAAGGGTGCGGGGAAACTTACTTCAGCACTCTCGCTTGGGAATGTTCTTATGTTTATGTAATAACAATCATAATGAAAATATTTTGTAACAAAATAGACCCAAGAGTCCCAAAAGCGCTGTTTAGGTAAATATTATTGCGTTGCAAAAATGCACACTTCTCTTATATTGTTCATGTATGGTCACTTGGTGCATTACCAAATACTATATTGCTTAAAGGTTCATTATTGTCTAGGATTATACTACTTGTATTACCACTGCATGGTCACATAGGATTACAAATGTGCATATTATTTTCTGTCCCTCCCCTTTAACTTTGACTCCCAGAATTTCAACATGTTTACATTCACTGTGAGATGGGAATTGCTAAAGCACCTCCTACCTCTCAGTGAATTAAAATAATATTAATAACGAATTTTATAAACTGTCCAAGTGTTGACTGTATAATTTCATACGAAATTACTCCCAATAAACACAAGACGTTTAGATAATGTTGCTTTGATGTTGCGCCGCCGTCTGCGACGCTGGCCCAACATTAAAGCACCATTGGCTCAAAATATCGTGTTTCCTGGGCTCTCTTTGAAAATATGCCTCATGACCCATATAGATGCCCCACTAGCAGGTAAAGAGTAGTAAACGCAAATATTTCCCACTAGCACGTAAAGGGTTAATGAGGAAAACATATGACATTTCTTGCCTATTCTTGGTATCATTCAAGTCGCTAAAACATACCTTGTGCCGATAAAGGTATATAGCATTAGAATTAAATGCATTGTAAAGTTATTGGCGATGCACTGCAATTAGAGGAAAACATTGTCTAATTATTGCTGGCAGAGTGACATGTTTTTTTTCCACTATTATGCAAATTTACACACAGTTGTTGAATGTGCAGTCGCATATATGACCTTTTATTATTTACTCGATATACAATTCTTGTATTTCCTAAAGGTATGCCATTCCTTTTACCGTATTTATTTGACACTGTTCTAACGTACATTGTTGTGTATTGAACTAAGGATCTGACTTGGCTTACTATTTAATAGTATACATTTAACCTTAACTAAATATTCATATATATTATGCTTGTCATGGACTGTTCTAAAAGGTTATCAAATAACTAAGTCCTTATTCATGTTATTTGATAAGGTCGATTTTTTTTCACCAGAAGTTACGTACTGAGATGTTTATTTTGAACTCGCATTACTGATATGTTATCACAATCAGTCTACCTTCATTTATGGCTGTCTTGTCTTTAAAAACTATACTGTCACTTTACCTAACATAAAATTTCACTTTTAAAGTATCGATTACAATTTTAGTTGTAAGGAATTAAAACTTGAATATATATATCGTTGCAACAACATCTAATTTACCTTTAGCCGACATGGTTAAACACTTTCACTCACTGCAGGTAACAGCTACGTCATAAAGCAGGTAGGCCTACTTGGACAACAAAGTACACCTTTAACAATCAATTGATCAGATAAACTGATATGCATATAGGGTGGAAGATTTATAATTTACTTTTGTAAAGATTCACATTTGTAAAGAGAGCGATGATTTTTTCATCCATTTGAACGCGATTTCCAGCTTCAAATGAAGGAAAACCACAGACTGGAAATCGAATACTTAATGCTAAAATATGCTTATACATATGAATGCATATTTCTTTGAAGCGCCTTTTCCTGTATTGGGTTTCAATTAAAATGCTCAACGTACCGAGTTTTCGGGATTAATCCTCCCATGAGCGAGGTTTGTCTGGTGTATAGATATATATATATATATATAATTGTGCATCGCTGCTGTGCCTGATCTATAGGCATTTCAACGATAGATTGCCCAACTGACAAAATGATGTAACGTGCTTTTAAATGATCCATGGTGAAAATACCAATAATTTCAACCAACGTTTGTGCGATTTGATAAAATTATTGCATAATATACCAGTAAAAAAGTCGCAATGAAGAAAACACGGTGTGCCGTTTTTACAATTCCGACATAGATATTTTAAAGTCACTGAACTAGACCTGGCGACCAAATGCAATATTTTGAATTAGACCGGTTAAGATTGACATCTCCACCAATGTGGTCAGTGCCACAGATATGGGTGAACAACTTCTGGGTGAATATCTGCTTTGGAAAGCAGATAGTAGGCGTGTGAAATTATTTAATTGAAGTCACTGAAACAATGTTGTATGTCAGCTGCTGATCCATCTGTTGATTTTGTTCAATCAACATTTTGATCTAAATATAATAGAATACCACACCACACGACTGTAGATCTCGCATTATGGATGGCATGAATGATTTAAGGACTGTTACCATGATTACGGGTCTGATTCTTCAACATTTACTGGATCTAATAGTTTATTATTTTATTAAACACGCCAGCTATCTTGTGTCATATTTAGTGTAGTTCGTTAAATTAGAATTCGAAAGTTCAAATGTGCCTTTGTGTTTTTAGAGAAAAAGAGACCGTAGATATAGTCTAGTTGTGATGTAGAAACTACACCGAGAGTTGGCGCATGTATGTTTTAATACAGATGAAACACACGACGTTGACTCTCAACAAGGCGACCCAATATTGTTTCAATGCCACCGTCGCAAACGGTGGCCCAGCTTTAAAAAAATATCAGATCGCCTTGTTGTGTTTGCAGGAAAGAGGTGGCTAGTCTAGCCTGACTTTGGCTCGGCCTCAGACAAGCCCAGGGACAATGGCTCGTGCTCTCTGGTTACGTCATTTTAAAATGTGTAGATCTTTTGAAAGTATAATGGTGCTGATAGTGATGGGTTGCTTTTTATAATCATAACTTTGCGTGTAGCAGAATATTGTTTTTATAATTTTGCACTATCGGTACACGACATGTGTATGGTCTAGAAGTGCCACGAATTAAATGTATTTTCCAGTTAATACACACTTTGCCATAATTGACTTGATGAAAGTAAATGTTAGAGATTAGATGTATTTTAATTTATTTGGTATCGCAATGCTTTTATTCGGTATTCTGGGTGAAATGGGTTTTGTATTTTATTGTTTAATACTGTTGCTATTTTCCAGCTTGAAAACAAACAAAAATATTCTGAATAAGAGCTGGACAAATTTGTGACGTATTTAAATTGATCATGCACTTGTTTTCACAAAATGAGCGATTCCACGAATAAAAAATAAATCAAGTTACTGAAATGTTTGGCGGTTTAATTATCCGTGTATTTTATGAAAATAATTGTCAATCCTGACATTTTGCATCCCACAAAGGGTAAGTGAATGCTTAGGAGAAAAACTTGTTATAATTTGTCTAACGTTAGTTGGCTGCTTCTACCCATTGTAACATCAAAATATATTGGAAATCTAGACTAGACAGGTGAAATATACGCTTATTTTTAAATATATCCTATAAAAATGTGAAAATAGTACAAAATTGAAAATAGGATAAAAATGTTCTTTTTTTTAACCTTCCGAAAAAATTAAACATGCTTTATTTGAAAGTTATCTGATATATTTTGGAAAACTTTCAAAATGTAACGCTACAGTTACACTTCGTGAAAAATGATGTGGGAGATTTTCATCGTTTGTTTGTATGACTACCCACCAATTATCTAATCTCGTATTTTAATATTGCTAACGGTATTTTAGCACAATGGAGTTTTATTTATGCCTCACTTGAGCTTTGTTGAACCATTATATTGTTTGTGTATTCAGTGTTAAAATCTTTAGATGACACTTTTAGATAACTGTTGTGTGAATGGCTATTCTTCTGGTCTGTGTGCGATAAAACTGTTGAATGGAGCAATAAAATACCACTTGAAATAATATAACCTTGTGTTACCGTTTTTTTTTATTGGCTTAGACCTACCCAGCAAGCACGAGATCTTGACCCGCTGTTGCTTGTCTATGACGTTGGCCCAACATTAAAACAGCATTGTATCAATGTCTGGTGTTTGCCCGATACCCATCGAGCACGAAACGCTACATGTTTGATCTATAATTAAATTATCCTTGTGACAGCTGTGATGGTCATGTCAGAAAAAAAATTGAAATGATTTTTGCTAACATATATAACACCCATCACTGCCATAATCAACATCTCGATGAACACTACAGATCCTGGGAGTAGCCTTATTGCACTGTTCTCAGTTGCTTTTCAATTTTTTTCTGTAAAATCATTTTTTCATCTCCCCCAAACATCGCTGAAAATTTGGTTGAATTTTGTTGTGTATTTTGTAAATTAGACCATTTGAAATGTAATATATTTCCTATTTTACGGAAATGAGAGCTGTCATTTTAAAATTTTATTACATGCCAAATGGTCTAATACACAACAAAATTCCACAATTTTTTGGGGAATGTTGGGGAAGATGTAAAAATGAGGACAGGAAATTTTTTTAGAAATTTTTAAAGAGCGACCGAGCAAATTGAAAAAAGGCTACTCCCAGGATCTGCTGAGTAAGTAAGTACAAATTTTCTTAACGTCACTTTTCGGCACTAATGGTCATTTAAGTGACATTCAACAGGAGCACAACAGAGCGATCACAAACCGTGATAAGACCATAAGTCACCACAAGCTAATTGTATGGCAATGGCTTCTTTCTGACACCCCGCACCACCCACCAGGACGCCACAGAGAAGCCATTAAAACAATGAAATGTATGAAAAAAAATAATGAAGAATACAAAGAAATTAAAGTGAAATTCAATACCAAAGACTAGAAAGTGAATAATCAACTAGCTTGAAACAAATACAAGGCTCCAGAAACTTAGCCATGCATTGAGAGCCAGAAATCACCTTGGCACAAAACACAGAGCTATTGGAAAATAAACATAACAAGAGCACACTCGTCAATAGCCCGCCGACATTATTGAACTTAAAGTTATTGCGCCCACATGGTCAAATTATTGACGTGAAACGCAAAAAATCACAATGAATCGGCCATTTTGATTTTTTTTCAACCGTTATCAAACTTGTCCGAGAACTGCTTATTAGTAACATGCATAACACATTTAAGCAGGATAAATGAAAAAAACTTCATGTTATCGCGCCAACAAGGTCAAATTATTGATATAAAATGCGAAAAATCGCAATAAATCAGCCATTTTGATTTTTTTCAGCCATTATTAAACTTGTCCGAGAACTGGTCATTTGTAACATGCATAACACATTTCTGAAAGATACATGACAATTTTTTTTAGTATATAGTAGCACATAGGCCCCACATATGGTACCATAAATATTGATACAGATTGTGTATTATTATCCTAAGTAGACCTTTTTATTAATGAAATGCCGCATTTTCTGTGAATTTCCCTTCATAAATATATAGATAATAAGGGGGATCATACGGACACAAAATCACCAGAATAGATTCTTACAAATGTTAAGGATATTTTGATTAAATAAGTTGTTATCAAGTTATAATCCTCCATTTTCCGGCTCTATAAATGAGCTTAAAGTTTCAATATTGAGATTATGTCACTATGCTTGTTTCTACAGCCAACAAATAAAATCTCACTGACAATGCGGGAGCTAGTTCAACGGTTATCCTGGAGGTGTCGGTGATGAAATTTTGCTGCATTAGGGGAGGGGCTGTCCAATTAAATTCTGAACAATTTAATTATAAATAGTATACATTGTATTGGAGGTAATCGTTTGTATAATAAATACATGTACACGTGTGTTTGTATTTTATATTGTTTGTTAATGAATGTTATATAATCTCATTCTGAAATATTATTTCACCTATTTCTATATTTTGATAATATGATCTTCGGATAAGATTGTAATATAGTAGACCTCGATTAAAAAAACGGAGAAATATAATTTGACTAGACTCAAAATAATTATAGGAATTTGCAGGCTTATCGGTACAATTGGCCTGCTATTGTCACAATTGATCTACAAACACACAATATATAATACCGGCAGTGTATGACAAAGTTATAATTATTGCAAAAACGGGTCTCCCACTAAATATGACTATTACACGCTCAATAGGAATGACCGCTTCCATTTGATATATGATAAATAAAATGTACAGATTCCTCTCGTGCTCTGCAGTAGTCCTTGGCTGCAAAAGTTGTCCGTTGCAGCTGTTTCAACATACCTATTGCGGCCGCGGGGCGGTATTACCAGCAAACACAGCCGTTCAATCAGGGTATTTTTTTATTATGACAGATTGATTGATTTTTTTTGCTTATGCTTTTTTCAGCCATTTTGAATTTTGGTGGCAATTTTAGACTTTAGAATTCGGTCTCCAGGAGTCAGACTTCTATATTCGGACAGACTTTGGACATAATATTCGGACATCGGCAGATTTCAGACTTTCAACTTCGAATTTTGGGCGTTAGACTCTTAGACTTCGGTTTCAGACTTAGACAACTGACAGACTTCAGACTCCGGTTTCAGACTCGGATTTTGGACTTCGGACATACCTTTCAATTTGGTTTTTGGCCTCCAGGTTTTGAACAGATATATGTAGTACTTCAGACTTTGGACATAATTCAGACAGTTATCGGACAGACGTCGGACATCAACTTCGGATTTCGTCAGACTTCGTACATCAGACTTCCGATTGTGGACTTTAGACATCAGTTTTCAGACTTCGGATTGTGGACTTCGGACGTACTTCAGACGTCGGATTGTAGCCTTCATTGTTAGACGTCAAACGTCGGACTCAAAAGGCTCGGACAATATATTTGTCACACAACAAAAACAAACATACATATGTAATCAAATAAGCTGAAGAAATACATTATAATATATGTTATGAGGATCAGGAGAACTGCTGAGCAATGGTGATCGCTATCATTCAGACACTTTGGACAGACTACAGACAGTTTTCAGACTTCGGACAGACTTCAGACAAACTTCGGAGAGACTTCAGACTCCTACTTCAGACTTTGGACCTCGGCCAGACTTCGAACATCAGACTTCGGATTTTGGACTTCTGACTTTGAATTTCACACTTCAGATTAAAGACTTCGGACAGACGTCGAACTTCAAACATCAGGATTCGAACTTCAAACTTTGAACTTTAGACTTAGAGTTCGGATTTTAGACTTTGGATATACTTCGGACAGACCTCGGATTTTGAACTTTGGTCTTTGGATTTCAGACTTTGGACAATATAGGCTACTTCAGATTTCTTTGGACTTTAAGAGTTCAGGCTTTGGACTTCAAACTGTAAAGTTCAGAAACCCCCACTGGGGTTTAATACTTTAAACAGTTAAATAATAAATTAAACACCATTTTCTATGACTTGATCTTTTGATTAAAATAAGCAAAACAGTAAAGCAGCTTTAATGATTATTGTGAGACAGCTCCATTTTAGCTGTCCGTAGAACAATGACCCCGAAGGTTGACGCAAGCTCTACTTCAGTGCCGACAGGCTCTAGTATAGGTTATAGAGGTTATTTTCAGAAAAAATATAGGTTACTTTTTCAAAAATAGGGTTTTTTAGGTTTATAGGTTATACTTTGATGCCTCAATATAATTATTACAACCAGGAACTGACAGCAAACAATTTTTTGGAAATGGCGTCGACAGCCACAGGAGAGGATCAACCCAGCAAACACGTGGGCCAATGTCGGGACAACGTCAAAGATACCTGGTTGAGACTATGGTTCACTTTGCTTCTCCTGTACAGTGGGGATCCTGGTACAGTGGTTAAAGCTGCCTGCTTGGAAAGTCGGAGATCACGGGTTTGAACCCCACTCTGGGCTTCAAGCTTCAAAAAACAAAATGTTTCTTCTCAGCTCATTTCAATTTGTAAAGATTCAATATTGTGGGGAGCCTATTTGACCAAGAGGTAGTGTGCTCGGCCTCAGACCGCCATGGGTCAGATTTCGAATCCTGTGACTGGAGGGCAGTATGATCTATCATCTCAACACCTCAGGAGGTTCTCCTGGCTCAGGTGAGTCTATATTTGCACACAGGTAGCCTAAAACCCCATTCATTCACTCCCCTGTACACGTTTCAAAAACTTGAATATCATACGGCCCTGTAATAGTAACACGGCCCGCCGGCGACGGAATTAGGCCTCAGCCTCTGATCGTCGTTTTAAAAAAAGGGAATATCATTTGAAAATAATTTTTTTCTGACTGGAGTGTCCGTACACAAATTACTGCTTTATATGGTTGTTTCCGCTTCTGGTGAATTAAAAAAAATACAGGAGTTTTGTAATTTTTTGGATAGGCCATAATTTGCAAGCACACATTGTTTTCTTAATGCGTGATATGACCCTTCAGACGCAGGTCGTTGGGTTGGTGTTGATTTAGCTTTGGTCCAGCGTAGTAGACGGTGGATCAGAGTTGAACCGGCATTGATTCGACGTCTTGGGTCTGCCGGGGAGGTATAACAGTTACTGTATTGTTAAATCTTCGGATTGATACAGGGTGTGGTAAGAATATTTAGGGAGATTTGGGCAATACTTACCGGTACCTTTCTACCCACAAGGGAGCGTAGCTCAAGACGGAGAAAGTTAGCATACCATTTTCGGACCTGTTTTTTTTTTAAAGACAACTTAGGCCTTAATATGGTGTGTCAGTCAGGGGGTAGGTAGGGTCGAAAGTGGTGATATCAGCCCTTAGAATGTTGTCATTATACATGTGTTTCAATAGGACTGGCATTTAGGGTGGCGAAACCATATCCCTTTATGAAGCTACACATTTTGTTTTATAGTAACGGTCTAGGTATCTGGCATGGTTTTTCAAAAAAATATATTACACACATTAAAGTCAATAATGGTAGCAAGTCGCCCATTTTGAATTTGAGTGAGTTCCAATTTTTCAGGACATAACCCTCTCTGTAACCGTACATTTTGTGCTATGGCATAGGTATCTGACACGGTTTTCTAGATATTACACATTAATGTCAATATTGGCATAAGCCATTTTTCATTTATAGAGTTTAAATTTTTCAGGGCATAACCGTCCCTGGACACATTTTGTTCCGTGGTAATGATCTAGCTAACTGGCACAGCTTTCCAGATGTGACGCATATTAAATTAAATTATGGCCGCAAGTCGGCTATTTTGAATTTTTGAAATTGTTGAGTGTATCGTATCTACGAGAAAATATGCTGATCGGAAAAAAATTACGTCATAGAAAGGACAAATGTAAACTCAATTATTGTTTAATCATAATTAACCTGTATGTGAAGTTTAAAGGTTCCTACATTGAAGTATATTCTGGTATAGAGTTTCCAAAACATGACTTTCAGTTTAATTATGATACAAATTGCCGCATATATGTGGTCATACTGCCTCATTCGGGACTCTCATATAATATGTTTTAATGATTGTATCTCCGAATGATATTCAAACTGTCGCCATTTGAATTTGTGTGAACACGCCATATGCTAATTTTAGTCACGTGAACGTGGCGTACGAAAGCCCAGCGAGCAGGACACAACAGTTCAGTTGTAAACACACCATCCACATGTCATCAAACAAGAGGGAAATCTCTGCTGCTATTATACAATGTGGGGTGTGTTGAAATCCGTCAATCGGCATCTAGCCCAAGGCCTATCCAACAATATCAATTATATTCGCCCACAATACTCTATATAACTCCACATCCCTTCCCCTGATTGAACAACATAAGACGCAGACACAACAAATCAACCCACGTGACCAAGCCTACTACTGAGAACCAACACATTTCAAAAGACTAGGCTATTGTTATTGAACTAAGGTGTTTTCCTAATTTCCAATGCACACAGTGTATTTTAAGGTAGGGTCTAAACTGATAAGTGTACATAAATAATATAGGCCTACAACTCGTGTAGGCCTACAGTAGTGGCCAGTAGTCTACTACACAGTAAAACCGCACAGTAACTGATTATGCGTACCATATATGGTGATGACAGAGGTAGCTGGTCACAGCCCCTCACAGAAACGAGATGCTGAGGACATGCTGCATATAGAGCTGTCTCTGCGGAGCGATAGTGAATGATTTCTCTGAGCAATCTTTTTTTATCTAATTTATAATATTGGACTAGGCCCACTATAACACCCACTTAAAATGCCACCAGACAACAACTCATCGTCATCTCTGAGACTCTGTGTCTGTGGGAACACACGCCTGAGAGTTTTGACAGCTCAGGGCGGTCAGCCACACACCACACATATGGCGCGTGTATACATCATATCACGTGGTGTCTGGCGGCAGCGCGGGCTTTACATAACCTGCCAACGCAGTTGTAGCTGCAGCTGACCACACATTGGTCATTGCTTGTCATGCTTGTTTGTTTACTGAGCTGTCAGAAATAGACAAGCCTACATCACATGATCAGCACATGACATGCATGATCTATGATACCACGCTAAGTGTGGGCCACAGTAGAGAATTGTTGAATGACAATACTGCGTTTTCAAGTCCTTTTGGCGGCGATATTGATCAAAATAAATATCAATAATAGACAAACCAGGCCTTATAGCCAATTTTATATTCTGGTTACTTCGAAGTATGTACCTTTAATGTGCATTCCAGTAACGCAAAACAAGTTATAGTGCCAGAGGTGGTGGACAGATGGGCCGCATGACGACAATAGGCATCCTCAAAATTTGGCTCGGGCCTAAAAATGTCTTGTCTCGAAAATTGTGCATCTGGTCAGAGGCAAGTTTGATTCTAGACAATTTTCTACGTATTAATATACCCTCAATGGTAAAAATTCTGTCCTTTTTAGCATCAGACTCACTGTTCTCGAGATATCGGCCATTTTGTTTTTTGTCAGCCATTCTGGATGTATGCAAATTTTCTACTATCCTAAAAAGGTGTGCTGTATATAGCTCTATACCCAGAGGTTCACTAACTACCAAATGATCACTGCGGTGATTTGTCAGGGCGGTCGTTTCAAATCTCAATGAGAACTAGATGTTACATTTAATGCTACATTTAATGCATGGCAAATATTAAAGTCTCCACCTCCAGGGTAATCCATCAAAGGATGTTCAGTGTTTACGTCTATTTGTAATCTTGGATATGCAAATCAGCTGATTTTCTAACTCAAGCAGGGTAATCCATCAGGATATGAACAGGAACAAATACCGAAGGTCGGATAGATATTGGCGACTGGAGAGCATTTTCGTGAACTTGTAAGGAACAGCCATGAAAAACAATAGTTTGGACGTAAACGTCCAAACTAATTAGAAGAATGTGGCCTCCTACTGATCTTAGATTTTACTTGTTTTCACTTCAAATTAGCAAAACATGGAAAAAAACCTAATACTGTGCATGCACTTATATTCGAACAGAAAGATATGTAAGAACTAGATTTGCCTGAGGGGCAAAGCTTGCGTCTCCACCCGCCCCACATAGTACATTAATTATAGAGAAATACA
This sequence comes from Flabesymbios commensalis, assembly GCA_964017125.1. Classification (NCBI taxonomy): domain Eukaryota; kingdom Metazoa; phylum Annelida; class Polychaeta; order Terebellida; family Flabelligeridae; genus Flabesymbios; species Flabesymbios commensalis. The sequence continues at coordinate 59,683,381 of OZ024909.1, read as the reverse complement.
GTACCGTCACCAACTTTTTATGTAAACCACGTGAAAATGTGATTTCAGAATCACACCAAAATCTAATCAGCATATGGCCAGGGTAAGTTGCTTCCTTGGAACAAATCGGTGAAGCAGTTCAAACTCTTCAGAGCAACATGTGATTTTCGGTCTTCTTGAATTTTGTTGAAAAAATGAAAAAAGAGAAACAATTCTCCCGACTTTTTCTCAGGGCCACTGAGCATACACAAAAGATCAAATTTGGGCTGTATAACCATATTACCAAATTTTGATAATAGCCAAAATGAAATATCAGCTAAAATCCTGAAAAGTAAAAATATATAAGTTTTTATTATCAATATCACACAAAAAGCTAATCAGCACACATCCAGGGTAGGGTTATTCCTTTGAACCAAACATTAAACAAATCCATGAAGCAGTTCAAGCTCTAGAGTGACATAGGATTTTGGCGGCCATCTTGGATTTTGTTGAAAAAGCTGAAAAACGCCAAAAAAATTTACCGGGCAAATTCCCTGGGGCGAATATGCATACTGCAAATATTTAAAAATAATCTGATCAGGGGTGTATAGCTATATTACCAAATTTTGATGATAGCCAAAATGAACAAAACTGAAATATCCGCTAAAATTCTGAAACGTAAAAAATCAAGTTTTTATTATCGGAATCACACCAAAAACAAATCAGTACATGTGCAGGGTAAGGTCTTTCCGTTAAACCAAATATAAAACAAATCCAGGAAGCGGTTCAAGCTCTAGAGAGCAAATTCCTTAGGGCCAATATGCATACTGTAAATATTTAGAAAAACTCTGAGCAGTGATGTATAGCTTATTAACAAATTTTGATAACCAAAATGAACAAAACTGAAAAATCCGCTAAAATTCTGAAACGTAAAAAATTCGTAGTTTTTTTATCAGAATCACACCAAAAACTGATCAGCCCATGTGCAGAGTAGGTCTTTCCTTTAAACCAAACATGAAACAAATCCATAAAGCTGTTCAAGCTCTAGAGAGCGACAATAAGATTTTGGCGGCCACCTTGGATTTTGTTAAAGAAGCTGAGAAAAGCCGAAAAAAATTTACAGGGCAAATTTCCTAGGCCAATATGCATACTGCAAATATTTAAAAATAATCTGATCAGGGGTGTATAGCTATATTACCAAATTTTGATGATGGCCAAAATGAGCAAAACAGAAATATCCGCTAAAATACTAAAACGTAAAAAAATAAAAGTTTTTATTATCAGAATCACACCAAAAGCTTTTCAGCTCACAGCCAGAGTAAGGTCTTCCCTTTAAACCAAACATGAAACAAATCGATGAAGCAGTTCAAGCTCTAGCATACGCCATAGGATTTTGGCGGCCGTCTTGGATTATGTTGAAGAAACTGAAACCCCCGCGCCCCCCCAAAAAAAAAATTACCAGACAAATTCCCCAGGGCCAGTATGCATACTGCAAATATTTGGAAATGATCCAAGTAGGGGTTTACGAGTGAGAGCAGAAACAAGTGGCGGCGGCGGACGGACTCAGCAAAAACAATAAGTCTCCACAACCACATAGTGGGTGGAGACTTGAAAAAGACGTTAATAATAACCAACATTAAAACAACGTAAGATCAATATCTCGATGTTTCTGGGTATGACCACACCCCCTGTTAAAATGGAACAGCTGGTCACTTTGAAAAGACGGGATAAAAAAATAATGATTTTGCAAAATGCTAAATACAACATATTTTGTAATATGATCCTATTGATAGGACATTTATAAATTTTATTTCAGATTCCCAGTGTTTACAGACATGCAGACCAGCGTTGTAAGTCAAGTCAGAATCAATATAATTCAAACAATTTATAATTTTTTAAATATTGTAAGATGATTGATTCACATGCAGATTTTGCAGTTAGTCTCTTCTGCAGTTATTGAAATGTTCTCATCTATTAAACATGTAAAAATAAGTGATCAAGTTAATTCTATACACACAATGAAAATGTGAAAAGATTACATACAAAAATAGAGGTATCCTGAGTAGTGTACTCGGGGAGTGCAATACAGTCTTACTATGTATTTAGTCAATATTACCCTTAAAGTGCTAAGTCAGAGAATTCAATTTATTACGGTTAAATAATACTTATATTAGTCCAAATTGAATCAATACATAATTATACCGATTTAGCCATTTTTAAAATGCTTATTTCTCCTTTTTAATTTCTTGTTTGAAGGTTAAATTAAAAAGGCCGAAAATTGCTATGGACGCAATTCACACTTTAAGGGTTAATCAAAACATTTCGCTACCCAGTGAACACAAAACATTTTTATAACACTTGCATAATGTTGGACCAACGTCGAAGACGTTGGGACAGCATTGTACAAAAATTATAAAAATGTTTTCTGTTTGAGGGGTAATTCTTCATCATAAATTTATCTATAACAAATACTTACAGATATATGAATACTCATATATCTATTTATAATATATTTCTCTCTCTATATATATATTTATATGTCTATATATAATTATTTTAATAAAAATGGATTTGACTAAGAGCCAGACAAAAAAGAAGTTTCAATTTGATAGTGAGCATGCGGTAGTTTCATATTTCTGCTGCACTATAATTGAAACTGCAATTCACTTGTCGTCGATACTACGCCTTGTGGGAACATATTCATATCACAATGAACTTTAACAAAGTAAATGTCTCAACATTTAAAAGAGTACACATGGGCTCACAGCCGTGTACATGTTTTCTGCAAAAAAAAAACAAAACTAATAAACAAAACGTAATATCATATCAAGTAATATTGAAGTGATAACGACTACTGTCTCTTTGGATTCATGGTAACTTAGCTGTACAATGGAGCACTTAATAATTCAACCATCACAAGGTGTTTTTAAACTGAAATTTATATTTCAAAAACAATAAATAATTAGACACAAAATACTTTTTTATGATCTTTTTCAGAAGTGGAAAAATATGCTCTCTATATAGAGTTAAGACAGAAATAGCATGTGCTTAAGTGTTACACCACACCAATAACAACGAAAATTTACTTGAGCAAATAACGTTGAATAACTAAGATTCCTCAATGGTTATGGCACAATGGAGACAGTCATCACTGAATCAAACCTTGTTCGGAAAAATCGAAAGCATGCACATTATAGATTTGTAAAATTAAACAAAAAACCACTGTACTGTAGTATGTACCTGGCTCATGATGAAAACTAATCGTACATGGGAGAAAAACTATTAATACTTAGACATACACGTCAAAAACTAGAATAGATTAACAAAATGTAATAATTCTCATTTGTATTTTGACCGGCATGTTCTCCAATATTTAATTCTAGATTGATAATGAGACTGGAAAGCATACACAGTAAATGCAAATATTTAAGAATATTTTATGACCAGAAAATTGGGAGTAAAATTTCACACTAATTTGATTATTAGTACATGTATATAGAATCACTGTATCTCTAAAATACAATTCAGTTGATTTAAAAAGCAAAAATAATTCTCTCCTCCTAAATTATAACTAATGTCCAAAGTTGATTAATAAAAAAGATGCATGCATATATACATTGTTAAACTTGTATTACTTCCTATTGTCAAAAACATAAAGTGGTTTCGTTATTGGATTGTCACTTGCTTTCAGAAAATAATATATATATACTCCAGTATATCTTCAGAAAATACTATTAAAAAGTACTTATTGTAGGAAAAACATGACACATCTGCTGCTTCAACCCTTTCACCGCGGGTGGCGCCGAAAGGTGACCACCTGGCAGACCGCGGATGTCGCCAAAAGGCGACATCAGTAATTACTGTTTTTAATTTAAAAATTAATTAATTCAGCGCTCAGGCATTTTATGACGTCATAATTCAGCGGTGAAAGGGTTAAGACTAATTTCCATTCAACACACATTACCCCCCCCCTCCCCAAAAGTATTCCAGACCCTTTTATTTTTTAGAACAGGTGTTCAGATCAAATTAGTGTGACTTGTATTAAGCTTCATACAAATAAATCAGTCACAATAATTCATTATTACTAAATTATGTAGATAACTAATCTTTAAAAACATTTTGTATACAATGGAACATTGAATGAAACATTTGAATGAAATATTTGATTTTCTTTACTGCGCTATTTTGCAACCCATTTTCTTACAATTTTGGTCTGCATTATATTATATTCAATTATTATAACCTAAAAGTCATTCATTCATTGCTTCAGCCACACGAGGGCTTTATCAGGTTGGAACGACAATAATTTATTGTGTAAAACAAAATCACAATTACATTAATTGAAAATTATGCCATTGTTTCACAGTAAAAAAGAACATCTATATGACTTTGTTAAAACATGCGCATAATTAAGATCAACTGTGAACGTACAGGTGATTTAAAATGGTACTTTTTTTGTTAAAATTATTTGGAAAATGTTCAATAAGTGGACACTTCATTTAAAACTTCATCCTAAGAGGTTTTGAAAAAACATGCAGTCTAGACCAACTACAAAGAGGAATTATTGTAGTGTACAATAAAGTTAAAATATTAAAAGATTTTTCTCTAATAAACATGTGCAGCATATAAATTGTTGTTACAAAATATTACACAACTAATTGATCTAATTGATTCTTGCATTTCCCACTTATTTTACTGCAAGAATTGAAAGACAACAAATTGGACACACTCCTCATATGAAAAAAATACAATTATATTCGAGCACATCATGGCACTTGAAAACAGTTTTGCCACGACAAGACCTCTATATTACCTGGTTAAACACTATAGGCCTAATCACTGGACTGCAGTGATACTTTGCTTTCTAAACATTATGAAACTGAATCCTTCAATGAAATTATGTTGGTTTGTAGATAATATTCAACAGATCAAAATAATTTAATGTTGAATGATACAGTTCAGGAGATTACGAAAGCATGTAACCAATATATAATTTATTATTATAGTACTGGTGCAACCGCATCAAAGCGGATTGTAAGCTTAGTGTTTGAGATCATGCATGAAGAGTTAAGGTTCGTCATGTCTTTTCTTGGACTATACTTCAACAGTTGACATTATATCCATCAGATAATTATATTATAAAATGTTATCTTCACCCAAGAAAGCCTTCAGCAGCAATACATCTGACATTCGAAAATGATCATCATAATTAATGAGCCTGCTGGTTAAGCACTTTTCAATTATTGCTTTCCAATAAGGGCAAACACGTGTAATTTCAATTAATTAGAAACTTTATACCGCTAAAATATTAGCTTTCCTGTGAAGACAGGATATTTGTTTCATGAAGAAACTTGCCTTCTATTACGATTGTAACAAAACAGAGGGCCAACAAATCAATAATACTGCCATAAATTAACATTTTTTCTGTGAACAGAAAAATCCTGTTCACATGTTCAGTTTTTAGGATCACTGCAGTTGTGATGGGGACTTTGGTCTGTTCATGGCTTGTTTCTCATTTGCCTCCTGGATCTCCATGAGTCGTCCTAATATCGCAACTTGAGGTGCACAGTGGCGTTTTGCTGGACTTGCCTCATCCTCTATTGGATCTTGCAGAGATATTTTACGAGTCGTACCTTTTCCAGATTTGACCATTCGATTTATTGCACCTAGTGTCTGAAACAGAGTTAAAGATATTATATATTACAGTAAACAACTGGGACAAACGTTTTCTTTCTAACTATCCTCCATTAAAAAACATTAAAGGAAAAGTATCAGGAAGTTTTGCACGATTGGATAAATAGTGATAAAAGTATTGTTTATGACAATTTTACAAGTGCTGTCATGGCAGCTTTTCAATTGGAAACTCATTAGAACGATCACAAAGTTTTGAACAGATCCAGTCAGCGTTCATGATAAGGTGTGAAAGACAGGTTGTCCACAACCATTGGTCACTATTTGGTTGTCTACCATTAACTTATATCGAATAGGTCCTATACAAAATAAAATTACAGCAGCACGACCACCCACCATATTATTATTGAACAAAATAAAGCACTACACTCTGTAGTGCACCATTGTCATTGTCTGCATTTTCTTGTATGCTTAACTAGGTAAATTTAAAGGTTATCCTTCGGAGAACCGTACAAGCTAAATATGGTTATCCGTGTGAGACTTTGGTTGTCCCGGAGGAAGAGAGCCCACTTATTTCGAATGCTGCCAGTATGTATTGATGACTGTGGAGTGCAGTGACCATCTTGAATATGTAAAATTCAGCCAATCAGAAAATGGTCATGACTGTAGTGTTCATGTTCAATTGTGAGGAAGGGCTCATTGTGGATTATGCGAATTAGCAAATTATCTCACTTAACTGGGGTATTAAAATCCAGCAAAAATTAATATTTATGTAATAATTATTTACAACTGTAGAGCTTACATCGAAGTATCGAGGGTGTCAGAGTGATAATTGCTTTGTGTTGCTTTCTGCACATTGCGGCAGTGTTTCGGCTAGCATTCAGAAAAAGGTGGGCATGGTGCCACCTATGATTGGGGGCACATAATCATATACGACAGGCACACTGTTTAAGCGTAAGTAGGCTCAAGAAAATATCACCAGTTATGACCACTATGTACACACCACAAATGTGCATTACGGTGTGAATGCCCGAGACCAGTTACTAAGAAACTGTTTTACTACTCATCACAAAAGCCTGGGTGAAGTTGACAGCAATGTGACAATAATTCAAAGAAGTATGGTACTTTCTAAATATCCTAAGGGGCGACATGACACCCATGAAAGGCAACAAAGTCTCAACAAATGATTTTAAGGTTTTTTAGTGCACAGTACCATAGGCAGCACTGCGAACTAAAGGCCTTTTTGGAGTACTGAATATTAACAACGACAATGACAAACATCTGTCCTGTCTCGGATTCCAGCCCAGTAAGTCTGGATCTTGGAAGCACAGCCATAGGAGCCAATCGCAAATTAGACAATTTTTTAAGAAAACCAGTCATCAATCGAAAAGTGTCCTTCAGTTGAATTATAAGGAAGTGCTGCATGGGGGGCGATTTTGGTTGAGCAAGTTAGCCATTTTTTAACTTAACCAGAGTAGTCAGACAGTCATAGAAAATTTTGGTAGAGCTCAAATAAAAATTGGAATTTGAATATGCACTGACATTACCCATATTTTGCATTTACATCAAATGATCATGCTGGTAATACAACTAACCTCTGTGGATCCAACATTGGCTGGACTATTATTGAAACAATATAATAACTTTGTGCGAGGAGATGAGTTGACATGCTTAATAGGCGAGATATAAACTTCATGCTTGCTGCTAACTCTCCTTGGTGAATGTGTGTGGGGTCTTATTCTTGGCAATGGTGAAAGTAAAGGGGCTGTTTCCTGAAATTATAGTAAATGACAATGTAATGTATATAAATGAAAAACATGTATGTATCTAGCATTTTTTACTATATTCCTGCATTTAAATAACTAATTTTAAAATTTGCCAAAAAATAGTTATTTCACCCTTGGAGCAAGTGAGGTTGCCCAATGAGTAACTTCTGGGGTTTTTTCATACATCATCTAATCAACTGATACTAAAAAATAATAATACACACGTACAAGTAAAATTACTTTAAAACACAAATAAAAAAACACTCCCAAATTTTTTTTTTAGGAGTTTATAGGTTACTGCAAGCAGATTCGTCCATAGCAGGCAGTGTTCACTGGCTATGGCAATCACAGGGCTGTTACCAAATGATGCGTTTATAAATACAGCTGTTCTTCCTTCATTTTCCACTGTCTGAGATCATTTTTTTATTGACAATAAATTTTCCAGTACAAACCTCATAGTAGATTTTGTCATCTCAGTATTAAAATGTCACAATTGCAGCTTAAGAAAGTGGCAGAAATGGTACTAATCCATTAACTCTTTCAGCACAGGGACCGACTTTTGATGTCAGAATCAGCTGCTATAAGCGCCTGTCCCATTCTGACGTCTAAAGTCGATCCCCGCACTGAAAGTGTAGAATATGTATAACAGCTGTAGACCCATATCAGAGGTATTCAAATGAAGCAGAAAGAGCTTTCCAATGCATTCATGATTATTGAAAATAACCCTTTGGTCTCTTGGTTTATTTTAAAATATTTCAGCGTTTTAGGGTTAACAACAAAGTAACAATACTAGATTTGCCTGAGGAGCAAATCTTGCGTCTCCACCCGCCCCACATAGTACATTAATTATAGAGAAATACAGTACTGACACCAAATTTTTATGTAAACCACGTGAAAATGTGATGTCAGAATCACACCAAATCTAATCAACATATCGCCAGGGTAAGTTGCTCCCTTGGAACAAATCGGTGAAGCAGTTCAAGATCTTCAGAGTAACATGTGATCTTGAATTCTGTTGAAAAAATGAAAAAAGAAAAACAATTCTCCCGACTTTTTTCTCAGGGCAACCGAGCATACACAAAAGATAAAACCTCTTTCCCTTAAACCAAACATAAAACAAATCCAGGGAGTGGTTCATACTCTAGAGAGCGACATAGGATTTTTGCGGCCATCTTGGATTTTGCTGAAGAAGCTGAAAAACGCCTAAAAAAATTACCAGGCCAATTCCTTAGGGACAATATGCATACTGCAAATATTTAAAAATAATCTGAGCAGGGGTGTATAGCTAAATTAACAAATTTTAATAATAGCCAAAATGAACAAAACTGAAATATCCGCTAAAATTCTGAAACGTAAAAAAATCATAGTTTTTATTATCAGAATCACATCAAAAACTAATCACCACATGCGCAGAGTAGGGTCTTTCCCTTAATCCAAACCTTACACAAATCCACAAAGCGGTTCAAGCTCTAGAGAGCGACATAGGATTTTGGCAGCCATCTTGGATTCTGTTGTAGAAGCTGGAAAACGCTGAAAAAAAATTACAGGGCAAATTTCCTAGGGCCAATATGCATACTGCAAATATTTAGAAAAAATCAGAGTAGGGGTGTATGGCTAGATTACCAAATTTTGATGATGGTTAAAATGAGCAAAACAGAAATATCCGCTAAAATACAAAAACGTAAAAAAATAAAAGTTTTTATTATCAGAATCACACCGAAAGCTTTTCAGCTCACGGCCAGGGTAAGGTCTTTCCTTTAAACCAAACATGAAACAAATCGATGAAGCGGTTTGAGCTCTAGCTTGTGCCATAGGATTTTGGCGGCCATCTTGTATTTTGTTAAAGAAACTGAAAAACGCAAAAAAAATCACAAGCAAATTCCCCAGGGACAGTATGCATACTGTGAATATTTGGAAATAATCCGAGTAGGGGTTTCCGAGTGAGAGCAGATACAAGTGGCGGCGGCGGGCGGACTCAGCAAAAACAATAAGTCTCCACCCACTAATAATAATAGTCAGTAGTTACTTACTCCGTTTTCTTGATTAAATGCAGAAAACTTTAATGAGAAAGTTTCCATATGTTTCAAAAAGATCTGGTTGTAAAATGTGACAAGATCACCCCTGTCTTCTCCTCTGTCGTCATATTCAAATGTGGAGCCTGTTCCGGCTAAACGAGTGGGAGTAGGTGGTTGACTGCTGGGGTTGACTGGGGCAGGTAGAGTGCTTGTTGACCTGATTAAAGTACTTAATGTCTCGACTCTCTCTAGAAAACAAAATTGAAACATGAAGATTATATACAGAACTTCAGATATCAAATGTGTAAACCAAAAAATGAATGTAGCAACGGGACCTTGTAGTCCAGATAACTATATATAATTCGATATTAACCAATTATAGCACATTTTATATTAACATATTAAGAATCAATGGATGAAGGAGCTCTTGAGCACAAATCTAAGTAAGGAAAATAAAAAGCGTTTAAAGCTATAATTATTTTTTATAAACCTAGCAACATTTCACATGCAGCTACAAAAATGTGGAATGTGGTATAAAATGTTTCATTCAGTGAGTTTCATAGATAACACTACTGACTAAAAATCAATTGGGGCATCAAATAAAATGGCTGCCCAGTCTTCAGACAATTACTGTAAAAATAAGATTTCAAGGTAGTCCTTCATAAAAAAATTAGTCAGACAAACCCATATTCATCACCCACTAACTTTCTGGACCACTCCACTTAAAAATTCCTGGACTAAACACCTGTCTACCCATTATGATTAACCTTTAAAATGCTAAGCGAGACAATAGTCATTTTTAATATATTTTATTAGTCGACAAAATCACTGATATTCAGAATGAAATAGGTTTTTAAGAATCAAGATTTGCAAAGCATTGGTCTCAAATTAAACAAATATGAGTAATTTTCACTCACTTGAAGTGGTGGGTGGCAGTAGCGAGACAGAACTTCAAGTGGGTTTAAATTTATTTATTACATTTATTTAGTGCTTAAAGGGTTAAAATTAAAACATTCTGGAGCTTCAAATTACCTAATAATATTAGGTAATTTTTATTCCACTTTACAGCTCACAGCAAATGGAATTTGTTGTTACTGTATTATGATGAAATGATCATATTTAGATTTTTTACAAAAAATAACTTTGACATCTCTATATAGTAGATAATGTGATTTTAAAATTTAAATGTGAAGAATGTCTGACAAATTTTTGCACACACAATTTTTTTCTGAACAGGGGACAGCAAAGGATGGATGTTTATGAGTTGTCTTCAGTAAAGAGCATTCTTAACACATATAGGTCAAACACCAGTAGCAATTAAGCCCCCTGGGTGACCTATCAGTATTAGCATGGCTAGTCATCATCAGACTGTGACATAAAGCTGGGGCTTCCATAGCAAATAAATTTTACTTCAATTTTTTCTGAGTGAAGGGATTCGTAGTCCGCTTACATTTTAAAAAATTTGGCCAAAACACACTTCAGAAAGAAGAATGATTGTGTGGTACTTATATTAAATTGCCATAGCAAATACATTTTACTTCAATTTATTCTGAGGGAAAGGATTTGCAGACTTTAGCTCACATTTTATAAATTTTGTACAAAACACAGTTCAGAAAGAAGAATGATTGTGTGGTACTTATATTAAATTGCCAACAAATTTACAATTTTCTGTGAATTGCAAACTTTGCTATCAGGCAAGTTTAATTTGTAAAACATTTCAAGCAACGAAAAGACCAGCTTCACCAGGTACTAACGACAATGTTGGTTTGATGTTGATCCACAGTCAAATTTACAAAATTCTCTGCTTGATCCGGTGGTCACCTGAGCAGTCTTTACACACCTTTGATGGAGGCTATCCGATCATTCTTGGAGAATCAAATGTATATTTCTAAGTAGATGGGATTGGGTTTGAACACCAAAAAAGATATAAATAACTTAATGTGAATAACCTCTGTTTGACTGTTCTAGGTCACCCAAGGTCAAAAGTAAATATGCTATTATTTACCCATGGCGAGTTTTTCACATAGGCGAGTAATAAAAAATATAGTCCAATCCTACATTGGAAAGGTGGTGGCGATCACAATTATTTTGAAACAGCTTTAATCTTTAAACTTGTCAAAAGCTATAGGGGAGTTGAACCATAGGGCTCGAAATTGGCCGCGTCCGATCGTCTGAGACGACCAACAATCTGGGAAGGATGAGCTCAGTTTCAATGAGATTGTCCTACTGGACGAGTGCCCCTGCTTGATAAATATTAGGAAGGACAAGTTATATTTTTGGGAAGGACTAGTCGATTTTTTAGCTAGTTGTCCAACTGGACAAGTGGAAATTTAGTCCAATTTCGAGCCTTGAACCTGTGGTAACAAAAAATTCCAGCAAAAAGAAAAAATAATAAAAGATTTTTGTTTATATTAGAAAAAATAATCAATGGCTTTAACTTTTGCCAGTTTGAATCTCACAAACGGGCCATCGTCTTTTCAACAACCATTTGAGATCGAGTCACGAGGCTCAGATCCCCCCCCCCCCCCCTGGCCTCATCCGACATCGAGGCCCAACCTTCATATGATCGTAATTTAACGACTAGCATAATAAAGTACGAAAGTGGGGAAGGAGGGAGGGAATTCTGTAAAGCCATTGGCTATTTTTTCTAATATAAACAAAAATATTTCATTATTTTTTCTTTATATGTCAGAAAAATGCCAATGGCTTTAACTTTTGCCAGATTCCAACCAAGGGAGGAGGAATCACGAAAGAGCTTATTCCTAATTTTAAGTTCTTTGATCCATATAACGTACTCAACGTAATTATATTAGATTGAGTATAAAATTTCTCCCATATTCACTATGCACGGCAAGCCTTTTGATGAGCCGTAGAAGCCAAAGAGACTCAGTGTTCTACCTGAACTCTTGGCTACCATAATAAAATCTATTGTTTACTATCCTCATCGTCCATTTTTATTTATCAAATATCCATTGTTGTGAGGTCCGTTAACTATTAACCTTGACCGGATCTCACAACCTCCTGGAGGGAAATTCCCTTCCAGCAGGACGTTCATGCATTCAAGTGATTGTAAAAATCAAACATAAATGTTCAGAATTAGGGAACTGTACAACTGACTAAAGTATGTATGTTCCTCAAATTATTTATCAGCTGAAACAGTAATTTAATAAATACTGGGTCGCATTAGTTAAAGAAGGATGTTAAATACATCCACAAGAAGTCCTACGTTAGTAGTCCTTCACTCACAAACCTAAGTTTATATATATACAGTTCACTTCTATTTGGAAAATAACTTTGTAGATCACTCTCCATTCTCCTCAACGAGAGGAAAATTTTGACAACCCCGAACATATCACTTCAAACAAAAACAAAACCATTGATATGTTCTTAGATTAAATTAGATGTAAAGTCAAGTCCTGATGGTATGTAGTTCCAATCACGACTTGAGGTGGAATCTCCGCCACCTAATCATCTAATGTTCCTTGAACATGCAACCTGAGTAAGTTGAGCACTTCATTTCAAATATCCTCTTATTCTTTATCTGAGGTATTCAAGGAATATCCCATTTAATCATTTCCTATAATAACAATAGCAATATGATTTTGTTATTCACTTATTCCATTATCTCTTTAGTTGTCACTTGGTTTGTAATTCTCATACTTACCAGAATGTGTTCTACTTTGTAGGACCATTCTACCATTTTTATCTAGAAGAAGATTCCTCTCAACAAGGTAGTGTTGGAATAAATTATTCTATAATTATATTCATACATATCAAGAGGTTGAATTAATTCATACTATCCTTAACTTTAAGGAATTCTAATTCTGTATGACATGGTTATAATTTATAACCTTACAACCCTTGTATTTTAGACACTCACAATTTTGTGATATGTCAATATAAAAACAAAATTCTTGACATGTCCTCATTTGTTAAAGAGTTATTCATTAACCTCTTGATTTTAAATCTTGACCCGTCATAAAAGGGCAACTCTATAGGTTTTAATCTTAACCTATAATTGTTTAACTCTGCTTCATACATACCTCAGAATCCTAACCCGAGTTAAAATTCTGGTCCCTAGCAGAGTTTCCCACATAGAATTTTTATATTTCTATTAAATCATTGTCAAACAATTTTTCTTTGACCCTTCAGGAGACATATCCACATAAGAATTATGTCTTAGTCTCCTAATAATTCGATGGATCCAAGTATAAACAATAACTTGTTAACTTTAGGAATTGTCGAAAGAACAATTCCTCCAAATGTTTAAACTTCTCAGGACGAGGAGTAATTTACCCCCCCCTCTTTTTTAGGATTGAATCGCATTGATCCACCCCAAAATTTATACCATCCATGAAATGATGGTTTAAGAAATTAGTTAGTTTCATAAATAACTAAATTATTTATTAGACCAACTTGTGACTGCATTGAATAATTGACTTAACAACTAAGTCAATTATTATTTAAACAATTACTCTACCTCAAATAATTTGTTACTGAAGAACATTACCCTAACCCTTCCTCCTCAATTAATAGTAATTTAGACTTCAGTCTAAATGACATTTAACCACGATTCCTCAAGAATGAAAGACTACTTTGAATGGGGCTTTTCCTACCTGATTATTCAAGACCACATAGAAGGAAGAGAACTTAATGTTCATCACTCCAATAACAAATCAATTCAGGTCTTGAGGTTGGTGAAGAGGAAGCCTTCAAGTAACCCCTCTTTCATACAAATTCAAGAGAAAGTGAAGAGTATAAAAAATTCATATTAAATTTTTCTACCACTTATATCTCATTTTATAATGAGATATAAAGTCACTTCTTCCTTAATATTCTTCCTAACCCAGTTTCAATTAACTTAACTGGAACTGGTTAGTCTAAAATTATACCCATAGATTCACCATCTTAGAGATCTAATAACCATACACTATTCAGGAGTAGCCTCAAGCGCGACATACCTGAATATCCAAAGGAATACCATATTTTTAATGGTTATTCATAACTACAATTATATTAGAGTGATCTGATCCTAATCAAATCATTTTTTCAACAAATTATATAATTAGATAAATATCCCACTAGATCTTTAGGAGGCTAAATTATTTTTTTTTAGCCTTAACTAATTCAAAAAGTCTATGATTACATTCATTGACTCTCTATAACTTAGTCATTAAATCCCAAAGTTCACTTTTTCGCGGATTATCTATGACCGTTATCTTTTTGTAGGATTTATTCCATAGTCTCCGATGTTATTACATCAAGGAATGACTTCCGAATCTCGGAGGAATAAAATATCAATTAACCATTAGAGAGGGGAACATTGCCCCATGATATTATCGTAGACTTATCCACTATATATACTTAAGAAACTTCCAAATATGGAAAAATGTCAACATATACTACTGATCATATTATTGCACTCCATTATTCAATACAGTGAGAAAGTTAGGATTATAAATAAATCCTTACTCTCTGTATTCTATCGTTTCCCCTTATAAGTTTATAACGGATAACCATGTCAACTGATGTATAACTAAATCAGGCGAAAATTTCTGATCATTAATTTCCAAAAAAATTCCCGACTTCCTTCGGAATCCCTAATTCCTACAGGAAAAATCAATTCTTAATATCCTATTGGTACTCTGCCAAACAGGAATTATTATTGAAACATCAGATTCTTTATTAGTACTGTAAATATAAAGACTGTCTCCCTCCTAGTGGACAGTCCTTAATATGTGCTATATTTTCACTCTGACTCTCCAGAGTTTCTCTCAATTTAGTAATGAAATTACAGATTTGGGAAATGAATCTCTGAATCACTTTAATAATCAATCTATCTTTGTAGATATTAGTATACTGATAACAGTGTTTCCCACAGAGTTATACTAACTCAGGAACAGAAAGGCTTTCATATGCTTCTCTGCTCCAGAGATCATATTTCCAATTACTCATGTCGCAACATGTGATAGCACACATCTTATTATTTAATCAGTATCTTGCATGATCCGGAGTTATATCTAGAGACAGTAATAACGATATACAGGCTTTCTCCTTGTATATTTTCATTATTAACTTTAAGAATCTCTAAGTTTATACACATGTATATTACAGACTCTATCCAGATTTTACTCAATTATCATGATATAACTGGCCCAAAGTCCTGTTTTCCAGAATCTCCCCAGAAAGAAATCAACAACCCTATAATTTCCGGGTTAATAAATTTTATTTAATTTATAATGAGAGACAAATGTTGTAAACGTGTCTAACACTGATATAACCTTCTGAGTCCAACCACAAGCAGTAGCTTAGCGGAGAACACAATCCTTTGGACTAATTAGATATTCTAATCCAATTATGAATATCAAGAACTTTTAGCCAGTTCAGATTTTCTTCACCCACTTTCATCAAATTTGCATGAATCAGACCTATTAAGCACCCGCTGGGAGTCATATAAAATCTGAAGGTGAAGATCTTCAAAAGAAGAACAATAATTCACTTGAGGAAAGTAAGAGGGGTTAAAACTATCTCCGTATTTACCCACTCAAGATACTTACCGTATCTTGTAAAAAATAACAGTGTATACTTCCCTGCAATTAGTACTGGTAAACCCAGTTACAAAACAAAAACTTTCAGGGAGTATCTGTTCTCTCCAAACTTTCCGCCCTGGATTATTAATCTCAATCTCTTAAGAAATTAAATCTTCCTTCAAGGGTTCGGTGGAAGGTTTCATTAGAAGCCTTTACAGGTAAACTCCTCTTAAAGAAGTTTACACTTAGACCCAATTACTAGTCAATCAGTCTCACTTATAGTAGTGACATGGCAATCTACTTATATAAGAAATAATTAAATTATAGACTGCATCACCAATATCAGGGAATAATTTGTCTGGTGTAGTTTTTCAATTTGCCACATAACTATGTGCAAAAGCTACACTTTAATACTTTGTTGTAGCAGTTTCTCACATGCAGAATAGTAGCTTGGTACATGCTCATATGTTAAACTGCTGCACAATTTCCTTAAACAAATTATTCCGTGTAAAGTACAGAGATATCTTAGAAAACACTAGAAATCAATCAATAGTATGAGTAGTTTCCCACTCCATCCCCTGTAGGGAAACGATTAATTATTTCCCTCTGTACCTTGGTCTAATCTGCTAGCATCTGACCGAAGCCTGTGCTGTATTCCAACCTGAAATAAATTCATTGACCTGGTGGAATACCAGGATGTTCCAATCCGTGCGAAAGCACGTAATAAATCTCCAGTACAAATCTGAAGACAAGAACATTCTATGGACGTGGTATTATCCATGTCCTGCAGAAACCGGACCCTCAACTCTTTAAGTCCCATAAGCCACTCATAGCGGTTTAAAATCATCAGATTACTGAAACCTGCACATAATGGTTTCCTTCTTCATAAATAATACAGTAAAACTGTATTTTCCTGACAAATATAACTGGGACTGAAAAAGTTAATGGTCCGGACCGGTGTAACCCGGGTACGAGTACTTAACCCGTACGAACTCGTAACACCCAATGGGATAGGAGCTTTTATAGCAACCGACCTTCTTATTAATTTTATCACCAAATAACAATTATTATGGTATGCGAATTACGCGCTAGAAGGAATTGGAGCATGCTCTTAATTGATTCTTTTATCAAACCATCCCTGGTGGAGGCCAAGCCCCACCGGGAACGGCCGTAACCGAATCCGATGGGGTGAGTATCCGGAAGGTAGAGCGTAAACCTGTACGCTCCACTCTAACACAGAACACTCTCCTCGAGTTCTGGGAATAGATATTTCTCTACCCCAACTGTGATTCCCTTAGGAACCGCAGATTTTTCTTAAATAGAAATATTAATAATTTCTTAACAGTTTAATGTTTATAACAATTCTGCTCTAAAACAAATAATAAAAATTATTTGCTCATTTATTTAATATTATTGAGTGATAATCATAACCTCAATTATTGATGTTCTTATAAACATAAATATAAATTTATATTTAAATGATCCGCCCTAGAAACAGAATTATTAATAACACAAATTACAAAACATAATCTCCAGGGAAATTCTATATCCCCTGGTAAGGTATACCATAAACCAATTCACTATGATTGGACTAAATATAAAGTCTACCAGACTGCAGTCCTCCTTGATTGGTTTATCACCATAAAAAGAAATTACTCTCTTTTTATACAAAATCACAAGTTTAATATTAGTAAATAATTCTCATTAATATTCATATGTATAATTAATTGATATATACTCTAAATGATAGAATCATCCAAATCTTCATTGACTGAAAAATCTTGTATTCACACTAAGTCAATTGATTAACCCCTGTAATTGGCGAGATATACTGTGACTGTGTCATTAGACAAGAACAGACATGACATGCTTAATACAGACATGACATTGTCATGTGTACAATTCTTTATCGTACAAACGATTTAGACAATAACATAAGTGCAGATGAATTAGGTCTATACTACTATAGACAGAAATTCGTCTCTATCACTGGCCGCCCGGCGTTCACCCCTTCCGGTACATTGCCGGGATTGACGACGCCTAACGTCGTTAATGTCGGCCAACCGCACTGACAGACATGTACTTACCACTCGCTAATACAGACCATCAATACGCTCAAGTGTACAGATTACTATACAGTCACACTCATCTCGACTCAAGTATACCTGTATGCTGTGGATGTGTATTCCACGGCACAGGTTTACTGAGATAAGATAATTATTCTGATTTTGATTTAACCAAAATACCAATTCAGATTTTATAATCTACAAGATAGTTCCAAGGGACTAAACAATCCCTAAAGCTATGAATTGAAAAGTAACCACACGACAATATCATAACGCACACTACGTGTTGAAGAGGTGTACTATAGGCCTAGCCTGTACACTTCCACCGGTTCCATCATGACATAGCAGTAGACATAATGGCGACAGCCCTGCTCATCAGACGGACCACTGTTCAACTATCTTCGACTCAAAATCTAATGATTAATTAAATCAATAATCTCATCCGACCTAGGTAAGCACTAGCGTTATTAGCACTTTATTACAGAGATTGCTAAGATTAAATTTAACTTAGCTCTATCGATGGCTCGTGAAATTTTCATATGAAGGTTGGGCCTCGATGTCTGATGAAGCCAGGGGGGGGGGGGGGGAGGGGATTTGAGCCTCGTGACTCGATCTCAAATGGTTGTTGAAAAGAGGATGGCCCGTTTGTGAGATTCAAACTGGCAAAAGTTAAAGCCATTGGCATTTTTTTGACATATAAGGAGTGTTTCATGCTCACAAGAAATTACCAAGCGGAAAATGGCTGCGATCACTTCAATTATTATGGAACAGCTCTCTAATTCTCAAAAAATAGTTTTGTTGTTAAATGAATTGGTTGTATTGATCCCCAATTATTAGGAAAGATCCCTCATCACCCTGAAAAGACACATATGGACCACCGCGAGTAAGAGATGCTGTATGAAAAATACCAAGTTAGTCACACTCACAGAAATAGGTACTAATCCTGGAGATAAAGACTAGAAAAAACCGTGAATGGACGGCTGGATGATATAGCTTCCCCCAATCTCTTCTATAACCTTGGAAATTAAATTGATATATTTACACTCATTCAAAGATATGTTAAAAATCTGAAATCCGTCTTCAGTAAAGAGCATTCTTAACACATATAGGTCAAACACCAGTAGCAATAAAGCCCCCTGGGTGACCTATCAGTATTAGCATGGCTAGTCATCATCAGACATAATAGCTGGGGCTTCTATAACAAAAAGTATACTTAAGAAAATAAACTTGTGCCCAGATTTTTTAGTTTTTTTATAGATGATGACTTAATAATACACTTTTTTTGTTATTCAATAATTTGTCATCCGTGACCATTGGGACAAAACTCGGGTGAACAAGGCAGTGAAGCCCATGGGCCAAGTTGAAGACAAAAGGGACAGACTAAAAAAGCCACAAATGATTTTCTTATTTTTTGTCACTGTTTTGCATTGATTTGTTGGTAGCTACAGATGGACTACATGCAACATGGCTGTTATCCACAGATGTCACTATATATGTCTAATTAGGTCATCATACTGTACTGAAAGTAGCAAATACAGTTACCTCAGAAATCAAATCTAGACATGGTTCACACAACTTGAGCAAAAAAAGATTTACAGGGTTTTCCAGGAGTGAATTTTTTTAAGGTGGGGCAATAGAAACTCCAGGGGTTTGCATATATGGGAAATAATAGGGAAAATGGACTGTGCTTCACTGCAAGTCAAGAATTCCAAGCTCCCTACATCATTACCTCTGGTGACAGTGGGAGCTAAATATTCCTAAGTTGTCCTCAGTAAAAGAGCATTTTTAACACATATAGGTGAAACACCAGTAGCAATTAAGCCCCCTGGGTGACCTATCAGTATTAGCATGTCTAGTCATCATCAGACTGTGACATAAAGCTGGGACTTCCTTAACAAATATTAATCTACATTTCCCAGAATATTTTATTTAACATGGTAGTGTAATCATTCATCATGGTTGTGTCCAACATGTTTTGATATCTGCAAACAAATTTCTGTAAACATAAGCACCATAGACACCTGTAGTTGTTGGCTATATTTCTGATGGTGGACATGGCATTCTCTCTCCGTCAATTAGAAAGTGTGATTTTTTTTACTCGCTAAACTGCGACCAAAACCTTTCATTATTTTGAAGTCATAAGTACATAGGTAAAAAATCACGAGATTTTGATTAGCTGTCTTGAATATGGGGTTCACAAATCCCTGCGAGTGATGGCGTAGATATCAGATACATATACATATGGGGGATGGATAAGTGACGATGTACATGTAATTCAATATATTTCATTATATTGAGGACAATGAGTTAGATTGGCCATAGTTTATAAAACTGAGCTCATACAAGCGATTAAAAGTCACAGGCACTACGTCTTAACTGAATTTGCTAACATTTGCCCAGGGCAACCGGTTTCAGGTAGCCCAACCCCCCCCCCCCCCGTCATGATAAGTGGCAACCCTGTCCTTTACTGTAATAATCATAATAACCTCCCTGATACTATTTCATTTAATAAGTATATATACCGATATGTCGACAAAACACTACATGTACTTCATTTCTCATAATACCTAGAAATTAAGTTTGAGAGGCAAGGATGATGAAAACCGAAAAATACAGATAACTACAAAATTTGATAATAATCACATGTATATACTGAATCATAGATATTAAAATGTTTTTGTCATCACAATCATGAGTGTCTTTAATTTAGCAAGTCTGGTGTGGGTCAAATACAAGGTTGAGGTTTCATTTATGAGTCTAAATATTATGACTGGGGCTCATTAGACTCACTTTTATCTCTGTCTTCAGCATCTGGCACTGGGGAACCATTCCGGCTACTTTTGCTACTGCTTGAGCTGGTGGTACTCGAGGGTCTCCTTTTCCGTGATGTTAGAAGTACACTCCTATAAACCTGCAGTTTAAAACAAAATGTTCTTCTGTTAGAAGCTTCTGATAGAAGATCAAAGTTCCATTATTACAAAAAAATGTGCCATGACTAAACCAAAGAAGTACCGTATTTATTCTAATAAACAGCCATATTCCAATAAACACCCATCCCACTTATTTGAAAATAAAATCCACAATCATGTACACTATAATATGATCATTAAAGAACCACTCTAACAAGTGCTCATCCTCTCTGTAATATCAGGGGGTATCCTGATTAATGCCCCGGGTGTTTATTATAATAAATATGATAAATGTGGAAAATAAGAGTGCATATATATATAAATATACAAACATATTATTTATTTATATATCTATTAGTGACCAGATTGGTGGAGCGTGCATGCCGTTAAAATGTAGGCCCTAACAAGCCTAGTGCTACACTGGAAAGTGTGATCATCCCAGCAATTCTGGTTACTGGCACAAACAGCCGGACCAGTGAAATCGTTTGGATAGCTAACTCTGGGAGCAGACTGCCTGCCCCTGCCGACAATAATGATAGGTAACACTGACTTAAGCACTAGCAAAATAGCAGTATTTGTTAGGACCGGCTGGCTGACGATTGTACATCAATTCAGTGACATCAGAAATCAGTGATTTTCCTTTAATGACTTATAATGATTAACAATGAAATTTAATGACTTATTAATGCAGGAACCTTGTTATAGGTAGAAGATGTGGTTACAATTTTGTGATTGTAGCATGAAAAATGTATGCTGTGCAGACCACCATCAAGCATAATAACAATTTTATATTGATTTCACTTTTCTGCAGAAAAAATGACTGATAAAACTACCAGGGAATGAATACGTCATACTTACGTGACTATTTGCCTGCGGCTGTAATCTGTAGAATTTCATAATATCCTGAAAACTCTTGTTTTTGCCAGTAACTTTGGCGAGTACATAGACTGAGCACATTATGATTTGATCTAAATGTCTGTCTTTCAGCAACTCTGTGTGGTTCTGTATGCAATATTCAAAACATGTCCAAATCCGGCTCATCAATTCTAAATCAATGTCGAGTTTTTCACTAAGCTCTCGTAGCCGTAGACTGGCCATGTGATACACCTACAACCAATGTAGTAATGGTTACAGTTACCTAAAAACAAATGGCTAACAAGGTTACATACTCAATGTTTGTAACGATCCATCACAAAAAATCTAACTTCCCTCCCCCAATATTTTCCAGACCACAAGAGCTCTTTAAGCCATTGCTTGTGATTTTTTTTATTTTTACAGATCGTTTTAGATGACTTGCCAATTCGGTGTAATAATAATACAGGCTAATATTTCCTTTAAAATCCAACAGATAGGCACCAAATTGTCAAAAATCCTATTAAATGCAACAAATATGATGAAATCCAACAAAAGTCCGAAAATCTGACCCTAACAAACACTGCATACTTAAGTCAAGGCTTTATTGTATTGGGTTTAACACTACTTTGTGCAAAGTAAGGACACAAAGACTACAACAACTTTATCACAAGATGGTCTAATGTATAGCGGCAGGAAATTTCACTTGGCGTAGGCAAGATTCAAACCCAGGACCTGTGAAATGTACTAGAAGCATGGTTCCCACACTTTTTCAAATACAAAATTCCAGGATCTTCAAGTACCTTTCAAGGACTTCAATATTTTTCAAGGACCTTTTCTTGCGAAAAACGGCAACTTTTGCGTTTTCATTACTGTTTTTATCAAATTTCACACCACGCGTATCAGTGAAATTACAATATTGTAGAAAATAAGAAATGTAGGCCTACATTGTTTGTCGATATTTGTCTTTTGACTATATAGATACACTACATTCTCAAACTAAATCGTTATTTAAGTGTAGCTTTTGCCGTTGCGGGACGTTTTTCAAGATCAACAGCAAAAAATCACAGGTTGATCAAAATCAAGGATTTTTCCCGGTTTATTTATGTTTTTACCAAAATCAAGGACTTTTCAAGGCCTGGTATTATAATTTTCAAATTCAAGGACTTCTCCCTTTTTCAAGAACACATGGGAACCATGTAGAAGTTACTTTTTTTTACATTATGTATCAACTTAAATTTTTATATTTATATATAAATTATTTTATTTATAATCTATTTAAACTACTTGAATTAACAACTGTGACCATAGTTTTAAAGTGAAAAAGTACAATCTCCTATATAATTTCCATTAGATTTTCCATTTTGAGTAAATTCAGCCCGAAATCTTGTATACCGTATATCCCCATGTATAATGCAATGTTTTTTCTTAGCTATTCATGTCACAAAAAGGCACCTCGTATTATACATAGATGTAGAATTTAATAAAAAAAATTAGCTCTCTAGCGGTAATTTCTGCGGTAAGTTCTCTAGCGGTAAAACATATCTGTAAACGTAGGCCAGTCAGCGTGTTTGGTAAGCAGTCCTATACAACAAGAACAACAGCTAGACTATGCTTTTCAAAGGAGTAGAATGTCAAAACTAACGCAATGCTGGAGCAAAATTAGGACAGTGTCGTCAACGCTGGCCCAACAATTATAAAGCAGCATTGGACATTAAGTCGTATTTGTTGTGAGGCCCCCGTCTCACGTTGTCGGCATTGTTCCCGCCGACGCGCGTGGCACCTTTGACAACCACAGGCAAATAAATGACGCCGTTAGTCAGTGTTTAATCTAAGATAGCCTTTCATATGGGAGTGTTTCATTATACGATCGCGGTGGGCCTATCTGAACATGACATTTTGTAATGAGAGAAAGGCGTTGACGAAATATAACAAGACATCACTGATTATATTTCCTATGGCGAATTCTATACGTGTAGGCCTTAAAATGTCCATATGGCTCGGATAACATTACGCCTACCGTCGTTGCTGCTGATGATACGATATTGAGCAAATGGTGGTACATGTATCTGTTAATAGCTGTAGTTCACGGAGCGCAGCTCTGTAGCACGTGCATTGTTACACACAGACACCTTATACCGCCACGCACCTCTTGTGTCTAGACAATGCGGCTAGTCTGCAAAATGTTTTACAATCACATTTCATCTTGGAATGTTCTTATTTGAGCATGATGATATTAAAATATGGTCTTTGTAAAAGATAATTAAAGTAATATAAATTTTTCAGCGAAATATAAATATTTTAAAATCTGACTGATTATATTTCCAGTGGCAATTTCACACAGTGTATATGTAGCCTAAACAGGCCTCAGAATGTCTGCCCCAGACGAGCCAGACCCGATGACATCCACTCTGCCGTGGAAAACAAAAATACAGTATCTGCTTACTTAACAAGTAAGCAGATACTGCCCTTTGGTTTTGCAGAGCTGTAATGTTGCCGCTGTTCTCGTCATGGAGCATCGTGTATACAAGTGTCTGTCCTGTGTAATCGGCGCTATTGGCTGAATATATTATCTGACCTCACATTTAGATGGCCGGGGATGCTGCCGACATCCAAAATTTGAGGTTGTATTATACAGAGGGGCAGGCGTTTTTCAGGTCATCCGAGGCCTCAAATCTTAACACGTATTATACATGGCGTCGCACTATACGCGGGGATATACGGTAATCCTTATCTGGTCAGGCCCATATACACAGTTTCAAGAAAGTTTCAAACCAGATAAAATGCCACTAACATTAAATAATTCAATCTGGTATGTGTCTATTTTCATAAATAGAAATATTTCTTTCTATATATCAAAAGCTGGAAATTGTGTTGAGAATTCCAGTTTCATATGAATGAAAAGATATTTCAGCAGGACAACGGTTTAATTATTTACAATCTAAATCAACACTAGAAAGGTGGAGACTATGCCTTCTTTGTTAACTCCCCCCCCCCATTTTTTTTTAAGACAGTCAAAATAAATACTCTGTTTGAACTGCCCCCCACCCGAAAATAATTAAATCCGAGGGGGTTACTGAAAAAAAAAAATTGTAACAAGAGTACACTTGACAAAAGCCCGCCGCCACTATTGAACATCAAAATATTATTGCGGCCACAAGGTCAAATTATTGACATAAAATGCAAAAAATCACAATAAATCGGCCATTTTGAATTTTTTTAGCCAATATTGAACTTGTCCGAGAACTACTTATTAGTAACATGCATAACAAATAGGAAGAGGATACATGAAAAACTTCTCAAGTTATCGCGCCCACAATGTAAAATAATTGACGTAAAATGGGGAAAATCGCAAAAAATCGGCCATTTTGAATTTTTTTTATCCATTATTGAACTTTTCTGAGAACTGCTTATTAGTAGCATGCATAACAAATTTGAGGAGGATACATATAAAACTTTTTTAGTTATCGCGCCCACAAAGTCAAATTATTGATGTGAAATGCGGACCAGAGTGTCAATGACACAAAAGATGAATCTTAATCAGGGCAAGTTGATTACGAATTGAAATTTCTGAATTCCGTGGGGCAGTTTTATGCACAGGCAGGAGCTCCTACAAGTAAACTAAACAAAATTTAAATCGAAAAAGAATTGAGGGAGACGCATATTTTGTGAATTGTGGACAGAGTGCCCTAATTAGGTTTTAATTAGGTCATAAGTTAATTTTTAATTAAAATTTCTGAAATCTGCACAGGCACGAGTTCTTTCAAACAAAATTGAAATCGGATAAGAATTGAGGGAGGAGAAGTATTTATTGTGAATTGTGGACAGTGTCCTAATTAGGTCTTAATTAGGTCATAAGTTAATTAATAATTAAAATTTCTGAAATCTGTAAGGTCGTTATCTGGACAGGCACAAACTCTTTCAAACAAAGCAAACAAAATTGAAATCAGATAAGAATTGAGGGAGGAGAAACATTTCTTGTGAATTGTGGCCAAAGTGTCCTAATTATGTCTGAATTAGGTCAGAACTTAAATATTGATTAAAATTTCTGAAATCCGTGGAGAGGTTTTATGCACAGGCAATTTTGCAATAAAACGGCCATTTTGAATTGTTTTAACCATTATTGAACTTGTTCGAGAACTGGTCATGAGTAACATGCATAACAAATTTGGGAAGGATACATGAAAAACTTTTCAAGTTATCGCACCCACAAGTTAATGTTAACGCAGATGCAGCTGAACTTCAATTGCAATAGCCCACCTTATTTAATTAAAAGGCGGGATAAAAATTGCTTATTTGTTCAAATTTGTTGTGACCCCCCCACAGGTGACCCACCTAAAAACAATAAAATCCGACGAGGTCATAGAAAAAAATAAAAATGCCTTGACAGCCACTTTTTTGTTCAAATTTGTTCAGGCCTCCGCCTGGCCCCTGGCAAAAAATTATAATGAAAACAGACTTGACTCGCCACCACGCGGCCTGATCCTGTAAAGAACTAATCCAGAGAGGCTACTGTGTTACATGAAAAAAACCCTTAAAAATAAAAATTTGTTAAAACCCCCATGTGTCAAGCCTGTCTGAATTTTTTGATTGGCCTTGATCATTCCCCTTCCTGCCTTACCCTCCCATTTGAAAAAAAAATGTAATCCGGAAGGACAGACGGACGGACGGACAACCCGAAAAAACAATGCCTCCGGCGCAGGGCTCGAAATTGGCCCCGTCCCATAATCTCGGAAGGACGAGTTATGTTTCACTGAGCTTGTCCTTCCGGACGAGTGTCCCTGCTTGACAATAATTAGGAAGGACAAGTGATATTTTTGGGAAGGAGTATTCATTTTTTAGCCGGTTGTCCGACTGGACAAGTGGAAATTTAGTCCAATTTCGAACCCTGCGACCACAGGCGAATGGAGGCATAATTATGTCAATATAATATTCATTTACCATGATTTAATAACATTTCATGGCAATCAATTGTATTATAGCTGAACAACATAATTATGGTACCTTGCGAAAAAATAAAAAAACAGAATTCATTTTTTTAGGCTTCGCTTGATCAACTGCAACTGTTGAGTTTTCTGCTTTATTTTGGGTGGTGTTTTCACTTGCAGTGGCGCCATTAGTGGCTGAAGGTTTTTTAACCTGATATGGAACCAGCATCTGAAAAACATAACTCCCAACATTTTACACATTGTATTACTTGAGACCACACTTATTTCATCTTAGCCCACCATGAGCTTAACATGTAATATGTATTTTTTCTAGTGAAACAGTTAAAATATTCTAGCTGATCAATAAAATTTGTTTTCAGCAATAAAACCTCGATCTTAAAAATAAATCAATGGCATATTCTGCAAAATTAATCTGTAACCAAATACTGTATACCCCATCATATTCGCATCCAATTTAGTTTGGCGACTTTCGCGATTGGGCATTTTACAGCTAATATTTTACGGACGCTAATTACTTAGTAAATACGTTTGAAATGACCCGCTGTCAGATTTGGGCTCGCTGAATTTTAAGGACGCTAAAATTGTGTGCGTCCAATTGTTATGGATGCCAACGTAATGGGATGTACAGTATTAGAGATTCAATCTGTGACCATCAGGCCTTGACACACATGTTTGAGATACTGGCCAGTAGATTTAAAAAAAACATTGTGCATGAAGCTAATTGTGAGTGACAAACTGCAGTCACTTTGACCCTAAATATATTGCTCACCTTTGAAACTGACCTGTATTTTCTTAATACTGCCACTTTGTCAAGCTGCTACATTTATTTAAATGACTATTTTTAATGATCGTTAGTTAAATAAATTAAATACTGAACACAACACTTTTTTAACTGAACTATTTTACATGATCATTAATTAAATAATTTAAATTGAATACTGAACAAAAGGGAACATTTTCCTTCTTCTACCGGATAAGACCGGTTTCATGTAGCATTACGTAACAAAATTTATAGCATGTCTTAAAAGACTGGACACCTCGCTTTAAGACATGTATCAGATAAGTTAACTAGTAACATACAACATGTCACTGGAAATATTATCAAGGGTGTAATACTGTAGTAATAAAAAGTCATGCCTGATGTCCATCTGCAGTGTGTTGTAATGTGTATATTGTTGTTTGAGGCTGTTTGTTTCCATTTTCGTTTTTGGAGTCTGTGTTTGTGTTAGGTGTTGTCTTGCTGTCTGGCTGTGGAGAATTGGAATCAAATAATCTACGCTTTGCAGAGCCACACATTGGAGAACTGAAGCGATCAACCGCTGATGGGCCAGTTGGTGACAATAATGGATCTGCATAAAATATAAGATATTATATTTACAAATCAGCTTTTTCCCTTTCCAGAATAAAAAGGTGATGATTACAGAAGGCCACCATAATCTCCGGCCCACCTGCGTTATAGAA
This sequence comes from Flabesymbios commensalis, assembly GCA_964017125.1. Classification (NCBI taxonomy): domain Eukaryota; kingdom Metazoa; phylum Annelida; class Polychaeta; order Terebellida; family Flabelligeridae; genus Flabesymbios; species Flabesymbios commensalis. The sequence goes on along the minus strand of OZ024909.1, from coordinate 59,655,244 downwards.
TTTATTCAGAGGGTAGCCTTCCCTGAACTCTCCCATTCTGTTTTACAGTAATGGTCTACCTATCTAGCACAGTTTGTCATACAGATATAAGTCAGTGATTTTTTTTAATTTGATCAAGTTGACATTTTTCATCTTACCCCACCCTGAAATCACATTTTGTTTTATATCAATCATCTAGCTCTCTGGCACAGTTTTCCGGATATTATGGATATTAAAGTCTGTAATGGCCAAGTTAAATTTGATAAAGAATTTTTTCAAGTCTATCCCTCCCAAAAACCACAAATTTTGTTTTATAATGATGGCCCAGCTATCTGGCACGGTTCTCCTGACATTACATTAAATGAAATATTATAAACAATATACAAATATAAAATTAGGAAGAACTATCTGAGTATTATATTTATTTTTGTTTTAGTGTTGATTTGACCACAAATTATCACGATATAACATATTAGCGCCACCTGGTGAAAGCAGTTATTATAGTCAGGTAAATAACAGGAAAAGCGCCATCAGGTGAATAGGTTTACAGTCTAGTCTTCAATGGGATGCCTACCGTTTATGACGGCCGAAACGGCGATATAATCTAGCTAATTTTTATTAAGATACAACGAATAAAAAAATAAATTTGTAGACACAACGTACAAGTTTTTATTTAGAGTAACAATAATGAAATGGCACATGTATGTATTGGTGACAGCACTGTCAAGGTGATTTATTACAAGCATACAATTAATGTCTATCATGCATATGTATGGATTTAGGAATGTGGCAATTATATCAAGAGCATAATTATTATTATTATATTATTCTTTTTGCCGTGAAACCTATCAGTATTAGCGATCTAATATTATTTTAACTTTCTACCAGGATACATTTTGTCTGTATTTTAGAATGCTATTGACTTAAATATATATTGCAGTGAAATATGTAGGCCTATAATAACAAGACTACATAAGTCCAGGAGCTCCCGCGACGAATTAGAATTTGATTTAAGCAATTTTGTGTAGGGTTTTTAATGTAGTCCTAGGCTAGGTCAACAAGACGCAAGACAACTAGGTCTAAGAAGCCCAGTCTAAGAGTGGGATAAGAACTAGACAGTCTGTCAGAGATTGCAAACCTCCATTGAAATTAATGATCCTAATCAGTATCCCAGTAATGGTCTACCTATCTGGCACGGTTTACTCAAATTTTGTTTTATAGTAATGGACTAACATCTAACACAGTTTGCAAAATATTGTGCATGTGAAAGTAAATAATGGCCGATAGGGGGCCATTTTAAATTTGATCGAGTCAGAATTTTTCAAGATGCATCCTCAGCTGAAATCTCACATTTCATTCTATAGTAATCGTCTAGCTATCTAGCACGGTTTACCAAATATCGGCCATGTGAAAGTGAATAATGGCCTAAAGGCGGCCATTTTGAATTTGATCAAGTCGAAATTTTCCAAGATGCATCCTCAGCTGAAATCTCACATTTCTTTCTATAGTAATGGTCTAGCCATCTAGCACGGTTTACCAAAAACCGGCTATGTGAAAGTGAATAATGGCCGATAGGCGGCCATTTTGAATTTGATCTAGTCATTTTTTTTCAAGATGCATCCTCTCTTGTAATCTCACATTTTGTTTTATAGTAATAGTCCAGCTATCTGACACAGTTTACCAAATATCAGCAATGTGAAAGTAAATAGTGGCGATAGGCGGCCATTTTGAATTCGATTGAGTCGAAAGTTTTTGAAAGGCATCCTCTCTCGAAACGTCACATTTTGTTTTATAGTAATGGTCTAGCTATCTAGCACGGTTTACCTGATATCAGGCCTATCGAGGTAAATAATGCTGATTGTCGGCCATTTTGAATATGTAAGTTAAAAATTTTCAGGGTGCATCCTCCCCCGAAAACTCGCACTTTGTTTTATAGTAATCAGGTAATGGTCTAGCCATTTAGCACGGTTTACCAAATATCAGACATGTGAAAATGAATAATGGCCGAAAAGGCGGCCATTTTAAATTTGATCAAGTCAAACTTTTTCAAGATGCATCCTCATCTGAAATCTCACATTTCGATTTATAGTAATGGTCCAGCCATCTAGCACGGTTGATCAAATATCGACCATGTGAAAGTGAATAATGGCCGATAAGCGGCCATTTTGAATTTTATCGAGTCAAATTTTTTCAAGATGCATCCTCTCCTGAAATCACACATTTTGTTTTATAGTGATGGTCTAGCCATCTAGCACGGTTTACCAAATAACGGCCATGTAAAAGTGAATAATGGCCGATTGGCGGCCATTTTGAACTTGGACAAATTGAATTTTTTCAAAATGCATCCTCTCCTGAAACCTTACAATTTGTTTTATAGTAATGGTGTAGATATCTTGAGCGGTTTTCATGATATTCCACAATATCAGGCCTGTCGAGGTGAATAATGGCCGATAGGCGACCATTTTGAATTTTATCAACTTGAAATTTTTCAAGATGCATCCTCTCCTGAAACCTTACAATTTATTTGATATTAATGGTGTAGCTATCTTGAGCGGTGTTCATGATATTCCGCAATATCAGGCCTGCCGAGGTGAATAATGGCCGATAGGCGGCCATTTTTAATTTTATCAACTTGAAATTTTTCAAGATGCATCCTCTCCTGGAACCTCACAATTTGTTTTATAGTAATGGTGTAGCTATCTTGAGCGGTTTTCATGATATTCCGCAAAATCTTTCAGTCGGATTTACTGATGTTATAAATTAGGTCAAAGTGCTGGGTCAACTTCCAGGTCAAGGTCCAAAAACCTGAAAAGGCACAACTAGGGACCTTAGAGAACATGTATGTGCAATATGACTGTCATCGGCCCAGTACTTTTCGAGATCTGCTCCGGAAACGAAGTGCGCGTCAAAACGTCTAAATAGGTCATAGTTCTGAACCAGAAGTAGGTCAAAGTTCAAAAACCCCAAAAGGCACAACTAGACCCCCTAGGGGTGTTGTGTGTAAAATTTGAAGACAATCTGACAAGTACTTTCAGAGATATGCTCCGGAAACGAATTGTTTACGGACGGCCCAACGGCGTCACATCATCATTTTCTCCCCTGCGACCTTGCGTATTGAATTCAGATTAAAAATATTTTAACCTGTCCATCAGCCACCTGGAAGTAACCCACATACCAAAAATTGTTATCCTAGCTTATTTTCTTACAAAGTTATAGGCAAAAGAAGAGGCAAAAAAAAACGGAGGTAGAATCCATAGCTCCCTCCGGCTCACCTACGGTGACGGCGGGAGCTAATAAAACCTGCTAATAATCAAGCCGTATACAGTGTATAAGATAGGCACGTCACCTCGCCGCCGACAGCGACATCTAGTGAGTGGAGTAAAAGCTTCCCAATGGTCACGCAATCAAAGCAATACACATGGTCCAGCGTTCGAAATAAGGGTTAAAAATGAGGTTGTCCGCTGAAAATTCAGATTGTCCGCAAGTAATATATAGCTACAACCCAGCCTGCTCCCACAACTTTCTGAAAACATCAGTCAAATAACAAGTAGATGCTCACCAATGTAATCAAAATTGTAAACCCTGACAGTCACTTGACTTATAAATGTCTTTAATATGTTTAAATAATAATGTAATGTGAAAATATCCTTCACAAAGGTGGTTGTCCGAGCGGACAACCTCATGGTAACTATTGATTGTCCGCCACAAATTTTAGTTGTCTCGGACAACTGGAAGGGCCTTATTTCGAACGCTGTGATCATTAAGATGAAGTAGGCCTAGTGATGTCTGACGAGTAGATTATTATTTAAATAACATATTTAAAAGACAAATAAATGCTAGTTTGTTATGGAATGTTATTTCACTAGACATCTTAAGTGTATCAGAAACAAACGGTTTCATTATAGCTGCTGAAGTAATTTGTCATTTTTGGGTGAAAATACAAGGAGTTAGGAGATCGCAGTTCACTCGGGAGACGTGAGACTGCCTATTTATCGAAATTTTGAGTGACAAATCTCAGCAAAATCAATATATTGTACGCATCGGTGGATAATAAGCACCAGGCCAAAAACGAGCTCGAAAAAGAAAAAAAGTAGCGTACTATACGGCGTGATATACTGTACACATATTCAAGTCAAAAATGGCCACAAGTTTGCTATTTTGAGTTGACATTTTTGAGGGCACATCCCTCCCTGAAACCGCACATTTTGTTTTATAGTAATTCAATCTGTCAGACCATGTTGGAGCAGTAGCCAAAACAAATGGTGGCGGAGGCGCACGAAAATACACCTTTGGGGCCCGAGGGGTAGAAAAAAATTCCGCCCAGCCCGCACATTGAGTGGTTGCCAATTAATTTTCAGAAATAGGTCGATAAATTTTCCAGAAATAGTTCCGAAGTTGCCTTTTCCAGAAATCATTTTTTTGCACTTTCTCACAAGATTTTTTTTTTTTTTCTGATCTAAAACAGAAACATTAATCATAATGGCCTACTAGTAAACTGAAAAAGTACATAATCACTCACCTTTTGGAAAAGTATGAAATTTTCTTATCTGAGGATGCAGTTTAGACCCTGGAATTGAACTGGCAGGAATATGTGGATCTTTTTCAATCTGGTTTGGTAGTGATACCTGAGAAACAAAATACATAAGGTATTATTATTGAATCTGAAATTGCTGGCAATATATGGCTCCAGAAGTCTATCTTGCTCACTATACAAAGACCACTTCACCTAAGGGATGTGTGAATGCGATATGAAATAAATCTCACGTGTTCCCGACACTTGCTCCTGAAACGAAAATGTGGACAGAGGGACCGACAGCCAGACATCCGGGGCTTCGACATAACCCCCCCCCCCCGGGGATAACAAATCATGGCAGAAGCAGTGTTTCATCTAGGATTCAGAAGGTGAATGTGTCACCTATCATTGGGGGCACCTTAGAATGCATGCCGGGCACTCAGTTAACCCTTAGCACACTGATGTCGACTACAGTTGACTTGTTGACTTTAATATTGTTTTCTCATGTTTTAATTGTCTTGTATAACCAGGTTTTAAAAATTAAATATGTCTCAAATCTGTGATAATCATATACATTTCAACCTAGATTTAGCAAATTAAACTAATTTTTAGTCACTTGAAGTTGTGGATCGCGGTAGCGAGACACAACTTCAAGTGGCTGAAAATTAAAATTTCTTGGCTCAGTGCTCTAATGTTTAAGCATTTCCATCACCGACCCTTGAATATGACATCAAAGAGGCACTTCATTGTCTGAATATTAGCAGGGCAACATGGCGCAGATAAGGGGTGAAATGGTGCTGATGACGGGCAACATGGCGCTCACAAAACCATCGTTAGAAATAGCTAGGTGAAACACTGAGAAGAATGTGGTAGCTTATTATCCATTTAGAATTTACTTAACAGTTAATAAAGGCTGAATATTACCTCTTCCACAGATGGTATTTTCCCTTCGTGCTGTTCAATGGCATCCCACATTGGAGAGTCACTCTTAAATGCTAATGATTCTAAAATAGATTCTTCTATCTGTAAACAGTGAAAAATAAGATGGCAATTATTCATCCACAAGAGATTTCTACACATGCTCACTTTATTTGGGAATTTGTCATTAATATTATTATCTATCATAAACCCCATAAACAGCTTTTGAAACCAGATGTGACTGTCTTCATCATGAAAATATTGAAAGCATCTCCGTTTAGATAGGCCTCTTTCCTAGACTCAAAACCAGCCCTCTCCCTCAGCTCAAGGACTGAAAAGGTTAATGAGTCTCCTTTGGATAATGGCAGCTTGCCAACTCGAGGTGTTGGCACTCAGCGACCAGCTCTAGCCACATCTGAAAAACTCTGAAACCCCCTCCATGGGTTTGATAGAAGAGGAATTCCCACTGATCTGGTTTTTGACCACTGCATTACTGTCCAAGCCAGAGGTGAATGTTAGCAGTGTCTATACATGGACAAGTGCACTGCTGAAGGAGTGTAGATATTTCCAGGTCGTCTATGACCACTCCAGTATATATAAGAAAAAAAATGAGAAAATAATGACCCCCCCCCCCAATTATTTTAGTAGTTGCGGCAGCCATTTTCTATTTAATGGACCCATCCCAAAAGTGAATCAAATCATCAGAAATACCTAGAGAACCATCCTATCAAATATGACTGCAATCCAACTGAAAGTCCACAAGTTATTGTGCCCATAAAAAATAACAAGATGGCTGTTATTAGTTTTTAGTGGAATCCTTCCAAAAGTTAATAATTCCCCCTAAAACCTCTTAAATTGAAAGACCTGAAAATTATTGGATTTTTGGACAAGATGGCTGAAAATCACACCGGCCTACCAGTATTGGCTCCAGGCCACCAAAGGTTTGGAACTGGTGGTCTGATGGGCTGCTGCTCCACAAAGTTAATTTCTAACCCTGACAAAAGATCTATTCTAACATATAAGAAGCTGTACATTTATCACCCAATGTCATTAATAAATGTAGCTGCATTAATGCTGTAATCACATAATTGAAACTGAGAAAAGCATGTGACATTCAGAGTACATTTTGTTAAGCAGCTCACCTGATACTGCCACAATTAGCAGCAAATGGCTATCAGACTATAACGACCCAACAAATACAACACAGAATACCTAAATCAAAAACTTGACGGATCGTGAAAAATGTTTATGAAGCTGGAGAGAAAAAATAGAAAATTTGAATGCAAATAAAGCTTTCTAAGCATTAAAAATGCTGACACACAAGCTTATGAAATTAGAATGTCCTTACATGATTGAGATGTTTGATAACGTCACGGGACAAACCATCTTCTGCTCGGATTAGAAGCTCTATCACTTTGTAAAAATGATATGAGCAAATGCCAAATATCTCTATAATCCATGGGAAAGTCCTGCAAAAAACGACACAAAAAGTATTTTATTAGACCTTTGATAATTATGGTAAAATAGCGCATTATCTGAATTCAAACCATTCACAGCAAAGGGCTTAGGCCCTATAAGCGATAATTATTTAAAAAAAATAGCAGCATCCTACAACAAACAAGGCACATCGGGGAAAAAATGAAACTTTGAAAATTTTGACTCTACTATATCTCATGACTCATTTTAGATTAGACAAACAATAGGAGAGGAATTTCCTTTTTTTTGTCAGAGATGTCAAAATAAATAACCGCACATTTTAAAAACATGGTTCGCTGATTACAAAAATAATTTAGGCCAGAAGGTATGAAAAAGGTTTTTAATACAGTATTGTAGGCCTACATTGTTCATCGATATATATGTTTTTTGACTTTATATTAATAAAATAGGCACACTACATTCCTAAGCCACATCGTTATTTAACCCTTCAAGCCCTCACGATGCATTAAAGCATCATTTTACATCCCTGAAAACATAATTAATTTCCCTACAACAAAGGGCTTTAGAACGGAAATTTCCATGAAACTGGTTTACTAATACATAATAATTTTATTCAATTTTTAAACCACATCAAATCATCTTCATCCACTTCAATTCGAGAATTGCGACAGCAATTCGCGGCTTGTAGTGGATAGAGATGACAATAGTAAACTCAGGCTTGAAAGGGCTAAGTATAGCTCTTTCTTTTATTTAATTACTAGTTGTCGCTGCTGCGTGAAGTTTTTCAAGATCAACAGCAAAACATGACAGGTTATTTCAAAATCAAGGACTTTTCCCGGTTTATTTATGTTTTTACAAAACTCAAGGGACTTTTCAAGGCCTGGAATTTGTATTTTCAAAGTCTTATCCCGTTTTCAAGGACGCATGGGAACCATGTCATACAGGTCACAGAAAGGTCAAAAGTGAACTCAATCAAGGTTTAGTCATGATTAACGTGTATGTGAAGCCTAATGTGCATTCCAGTAAGGCAAAACAAGTTATAGCACTAAAAGCAGTGGACAGGCAGACGTACGAGTGACAACAATAGGCATCAACCAAAATTTGTTTGAGTCCTGATAAAAGTGTGATTGCCATGTGAATGATGACTGATGATAATTGATAATCTATCATTTATTTTTTAAACCAATTATCAATAATAGATTATTTGTAGAACTCTTAATCGATTCCTCAAAATACTAGCTACTTGAGCCGGGATTACATTGTCGGTAAATATCCCAGTGAACATGAGACATTGAATCAATGTTGGCCGCAGTCTACAACGTCAGCCCAACATTGAGCCAACATTAGTTTGCTGTCTAGTGTTTGCTGGGTATGTACCTAAATTTCACTCAACTGATTAGCCTGTCATTATCATTTGGCTTCTTTATCCGATTGGATGGTCATAACCCGTGTTTTCACACGATGAGATAGATAACACAATTACTTTAACAAAATATTACAATTGAGTCCTTGTCCGAAAAAGGAGTGATTGACGGCCACTTAGGCGAAATTTTGAGCCAGTCCTTATTATTTCACTATATAAAAACTACCACTTACCTCTGATAATTATATGAAAATATCACAATTTCAAGGCAGCAAGTGAATAAGGACTGGTGAAATATATCTCGTTCAAGCATGTTCTGAAAACAACAATTTAGTTTAATAATTCAAATTATTAAGTGTATTGATTTATTTTAAATTTAAATTGTAGCTTCAAATATGTGTGTGTGTGGAGGGGGGGTGGGGGGGTGGGGTGGGGTGATTACTTGCTAAAACAGTAACATGCAATCAGAAAGGGAAATTATACCATCTCGATAGTATAAAGAACAAATTAGATCAAGATACACAGCAAAAAATTTTATTTGATAAAACCATATCAGTTGAAGGTGAAAAGTCTCTGTAATTTAGATTTATACTGAAACTTACTGAAAAATCTGCTGGTTCACCAGTTCGAGCTATTGCAAGTTGTCGCTCTTTCTGCATAATGTTCTCCAGCAGTTTATAATACAGACCCTCTCCTAACTGTAATCGACGCTTCGCAAAATCTATTTGAGAACCTTGAAAGTCTTCTGAAGGCTGTAAATTTGAAAATTAACATTGATATATATATCATTTCAACAAGAATCAATGTTCAAAATTAACCCTGAAATGCACATTATTTGTATACATGTATAAGGTAACAATAAAATTATTTTTCAAAAAAAACCAAGGGTTGGTTTCAGATATTTGTTTTTAGGTGAGATCGCCTCCTCACATTTGCATGAGCAGGGTATATTTCTAAGAAGGGGATTAAACCCTTTCAAAATTTCTACTAGTTTCATAACTGTTATTATAAAATCTATTGTCGAACATTTTGTTTGTTTTTTCGTACAAAATGTAGACACATAAGGTTTGTGTGGAAGATGGCATAATATAATATATCAACATGCAAAACAAATTTGCGCAGGACACATGAAAAACTTTTGAAGTTATTGCACCCACAAGTAAATGTTAAATCTGACAGTGACTACGCCGCCAACAAACTAGAACTGCATTGCAATAGCCCACCTTCTTAATTAAAAGGCGGGCTAAAACGTATCTTTTAAATGTCATGCAGAGATTGCAAAATTGGTCGAGAGAAAAATGTAGTACCCAGAGAGAAAAGTTAAGTGTAGTGCAGGGCTCAAGTCAACCAATTTTGGATGGGGACAAGCAAAAAATTACAGACAGTGGCCCCATGGGCAGGTGCTTCAATTTGCTCCATTTCACTCATTATGTGGCACTGGTATAGTTTTCATATGTATATCTGGCAATAAAACTGGCAAACCAAAACATTGCGTGTCATTTGCATTCCATGGAAAGATGTGTGATTGGCCAGTGGTTCCGAGAAAGAGCATAGCTGATTGGCCACAGAGCCACTCACATGACCCTGTTCTGCCAATTGGAATACACAATACATCAACATCACTGAGTCAGGCATCATCATGTCAAGGTCTCACCACACAAATTCATTCGCGCATATCATTATAAAGTTTAAGAATAAGAAAGTTAGTCTCTTTTTAAAAAATACGGCTCTTTGCAGCAGTCTCGGTGGCAAATATTACAGATATATCATTTTGCTACCAATTTAAATCGATTCTGTGATGATTTGGTGTAGCAAAAGCATCGAAATGAGGAAAGATAGATCCAACAGGAAGTCCTTGCGCTGGCTGTAACAAGGCTCTTCTAAAAAACAAGGTCAATTATTTTTCAGGTCGATCAGAGGAGAGTGGGGCAAGAGGTTATTATGGGCTCAAATAAAAAAAATTATGTCAGTTTAACATGCCTTTTTTATTGTTTAGATTGAAAGAGAACAGACTGATGGTTAAAATGATATATAGTTTTATTTATATTTCTCCACTTAAAGAGTGCTGGGAGGCCTGAGTGTATGGGTCATATTACATGTAAGTCTATGGGACGGGTATTTGGTGTGGTGAGACGTTAAGGCCATAGTTCCAGAAAACACATTTTCGCGCCTGCGGGATGTTTTACTGCCACTAGACCATTTATTTTGCTCATTTATTATCACCAGGCGGCCAATTCAACGAAAAAATATAATATAGACATGTTTTCTAGCGAATTTAATGAAACTAATCTGATAATGTTCAATTATGGGCCATATACCAAGCATTCTTCCATATAGCACTGAAATAGTTGTAAGTTCAACCTGGTTCTTCCACTTCCCCGCATTGATTTTTTTGTCCTTTGGTATTTATGCCTCTTTTGTTTGTGTGTATATTGCTCGTACATCACTATTCTGAAGAAATAAAATCATTCATTGCCTAATTTCAAGACGATTCCCTGAAAAAATAGACAATTCCATACAGATGCTTTATGAAAACGAAAAACTATGTTGTAATATAGAAAAACAGGTCATTTCTCGAGATCTAGTAAAAAACAGGGGAATTTCATTTTGCCTTTGTGCGCCTTCTGCTTATCGGAATTGGACAAGGTTTTCTTTTTCGATTTCAGAATAGAATGTGTTTTTTAGATCACTTGTAAAAAAACATTCCATAAATATGTTTCTTTCCCTTAAGGTCTCACCACACAAATTCATTCGCGCATATCATTATAAAGTTTGAGAATAAGAAAGTTAGTCTCTTTTTAAAAAATACGGCTCTTTGCAGCAGTCTCGGTGGCAAATATTACAGATATATCATTTTGCTACCAATTTAAATCGATTCTGTGATGATTTGGTGTAGCAAAAGCATCGAAATGAGGAAAGATAGATCCAACAGGAAGTCCTTGCGCTGGCTGTAACAAGGCTCTTCTAAAAAACAAGGTCAATTATTTTTCAGGTCGATCAGAGGAGAGTGGGGCAAGAGGTTATTATGGGCTCAAATAAAAAAAATTATGTCAGTTTAACATGCCTTTTTTATTGTTTAGATTGAAAGAGAACAGACTGATGGTTAAAATGATATATAGTTTTATTTATATTTCTCCACTTAAAGAGTGCTGGGAGGCCTGAGTGTATGGGTCATATTACATGTAAGTCTATGGGACGGGTATTTGGTGTGGTGAGACGTCAAAGACAAAGCTGGGACCGCAGCGACATAACTCAATAAAGTCATTTTTTAGTGCAGTTATAACATAATGACTGAGTAGTTAGTAAGAACAATCAATATGTCCCTAATTGCACCTCACCTGAACTAAGTACTGTGCAATGACAATATGGAGACCTGATATTGACCAAACCTCAACCCTTATCCTGCTGATCACAGTCTTTGTAACGATGATACATGCACTGTGCTTTTTGCTGCATATGTTGTGGGTAACATAACTGTATACTGGTGCTTTTCGCGGTCTATGGGAATTCAATACAATGACGTCATTCAGCGTGACTATTGGTCATCCTAGAGTATACATCAAAGGACTTAAGCACGTGCGGATTATTTTCCAGCAGACAGCGCATACAGGGCTCAGGGCTTCTGCAGCTTTTGGATTATCAATGTTAAGACCTATGCGTTATATAAAATGATGGGGTTTAGATTTGTATTCAATGCACTCATAGTAGGCCTACTTCTTTAACATGTTGAAAAATAAACTTTTTTTCAATGTGACTGATTTATTAAAAAAAACAATTCTGAATAGTCAGAATTTCAGAGGAATTCAGAGTGCAAAAGCCATGCAGCGTTGAACACACATGATACATGTATTGAACAACTCTGCGCACAACAGTGTGTACCGGTACACGTGGGAGCTGCCGCTGCCAGCATTGACCTGTTTCCTAGCCAGCACAGAACGCTGTCTTACCCTAAACCCTAAACCGCCAGCGCAGGGCCCCTGGTGCCGAGTTAATGCCATACATGTGTCAGTTGAGACACCAGTCACGTGCGGTATGATACATGACATACATGTACGCCTGGCAGAGTGGATACATGATTATCTGACATCGTATGGAAATTTTAGCAGATAGGCCTATTTATCACATGTATCAACGCCAGTTTTTTAACAACTATATAGCCTTTTAAAGCACACGTTTAAACAGAAAAGTTGGCTGCCTAAATAATTAAGACCTTTTTAAGACTTTGGCTGATAAAATATGTTTGTAAAACATCTTAAGACCTTTAATTTTGACAAACCAATTATAAAACTTTTCAAGATTGTGCGGCAACCATGGGGCTTTACAAACCCTATCGCCCCATGCCCGGGACAACAAAAATTGCCTGTAGGCTACTGGGTTCGGGTATGTACAAAGTATTTCATCTAACCATTTCTTTCATGGCGCACCGCTATGTTACCCAACGTGAGCGCCATGTTGCCCCTTCTAATATTCAGAAGAGCCATACCCCTTTGAACTAATGTCATGTCACATTCAACCACACCAAGGCTTTGTGACTGATAAAAAAGGGTTGGAAATAAGAGCGTTCCATCTGTCCGGGACAACTAAATCACAAGACGGACAACCCATATTGCTCTAATGGTTGTCCGTCTGGACAACTACAGATTTTCATCCAACAGTGACAGGGACAGTCACTGACTGTGAGCTGTAACTACCACAAGACTAGTCTGGCTTATGTCCAACCAAATTTTGCCCATCATTTTTTTGACTGCCAAACATAGTTAATAATTGTGGTAGTGATGAAAATTATAGTTTAACTTCAGTTCTCATTTTTGGACGGGCAACTTGATACTGTGGCGGACAACCAAGATATTCATGGACAACCAACATTTTAAACCTTATTTCCAGCCCTGGTAAACCTGTGTAAAACACCTTCAATATGCTCATTCACTGGTGTCATGCATTCACACCTATGACTAAATGCTTGACAATGTGATGTACTTCATTGATCCTTTTAGGTCCGAGAATCGAGGGGGGTGGGAGGGGGGGTACTGAAAAAGCCATGTATCATGATTAGGTGCCACTGATGATATGTAGCGTCATGCGCATTAGGAATTCTAGATGTACCAAGTCCTTTGGGCAACCATCAGAAAAATAAATGTTTTTAAAAAATTACAATTTGACACCTAACATACTGTATTTCTTTGTTATCAATGATTTTAGTCTGGAAATTGCATCTAATACTGTACAAAGACATTTTTGTACACATTATTTGGGCAAGTACAATCTATATTGAGTGACTTCTTTTTCGGAGAACTTAGCATTTTTGGCGAGCGACTACAAGGCATCACGTGATAAGCAAAGTCTAAGGACAACCACACCCACAATTAAGTTTATAAAGCTCAGCATACATAATGTAAAATAGGCGGAGCTTGTAGAGATGGGCAGAGAACTCACAAATCACAGCACGAGTCATATTCTGTATACTGTTAAAAGCTGAGGTAACTTGATTTTTATAGTACTTAGCAGGATAAGGGTCAATCAAAGATCACTGGTAATTGTAACAGTGATTGAAGACAGGGGTCATTGTTGCAGATTGAAACTATATACAGTATTTATTCTACTAAATGCCCTGGGCGTTAATCAGAATGCCCCACTGAGGCTACAGGGGGATTCAGATCAGTCTACCATAGTTTTTTTTAACGCTGTATAGTGTGCCATGATCTTGGATTTTATTTTTAATTCAGGTGGTTGGGCGTTTATTGTAATATGGGTGTTTATTAGAATAAATATGGCAAATGTTAGAAACTGTGTACATACCTGTGTATACTTCGTACAAAATATTTCCGCCATCTTTTCAACTCTCTGAATTATTTCTTCATGTGGATTCCGACTGCACTCCCTTCAAGACAGTAAATAGATTTCACTAACTGAAAATAGGTTTATTTTAACGTGATAGAAAGAATATACATCCTCACCCTGGTCATTCTCAATTCAATGGCTAATTCTTATGGTGATACTATTGCCATCCAGGGTACCTGCAATATTCTTTTTCTGATGTCTTATATTTTAAATCTTTAACAAGAGGACTGAAGTCCTAGCCTATATCATCCCCCGCCATAAATTAGGTTAGACTTTTTGCAGTCACAAATGTTTAAAAAGTTGATTTGTGGTGGCCATTTTAAATTTCAGTAAAACCTTAAAAAAATCACTTGCACATCTCCATATCGTGGGAAATGTGATGGTAAAATTTGAATAATTTCTGACTTTAAGTTTTAGAGTTTTTGCACCCACAAACAAATTTGGAGTTGGACTCTGGTGGCCATTTTTAATTTTAGTAGCCTCTTTAAAAAATCACTTGCACATCTCCATGTTGCTAGGAATGTGATGTTAAAATTTGAAAAAAATTGACCATTAAAGTTGATCTGTGGCGGCCATTTTGAATTTCAGTAAAACCTTGAAAAACTCACCTGCACATCTCCATATCATGTGGAATATGATAGTAAAATTTGAATAATTTCTGACTCGTAAGTTTTAGAGTTTTTGCACCCACAAAAATTTTTAGAGTTGACCTCTGGCGGCCATTTTGAATTTTGGTAGCATCTTTAAAAAATCACTTGCACATCCCCATGTTGCTAGGAATGTCATGTTAAAATTTCGAAAAAAATTGACCAGTAGTTTTTGATTTTTTGCGCCCACAAGAAAACATGACGCCGGACGCCAGGCGCCGGACAGAATCCTGGCGCGACTAAGATCCCTCCTCCCCTACGGGCGGGGGATAAAAATTATTGTCGTTTTTTTAATCACTCAAGAAAGACTCAAACGTTTAGAATCCAACATATAATTGATTTAAGGACAAATTAATTAAAGAAATTTATATTTAACCCCTAGAACATGGCTATCGACTACAGTCAACATTGTGTGTTTTATTAGAGCCTACATAACCAGTTGATAAGTAAAATATATCTTCAAGCTTGAAACACTTGATATATGTCGAGACCTATATTTCACAAAACACCTAAATTTTCAGTCACTTGAAGTTGTGTGTTGTACTCTCAAGTGCCAAATAAACGTACCGGAACGTTTATTTTTTTCAGCATGGATATCCTCCCGGTATGGGCTTATTACAAACGGTACGTTTATTGATTTTTCGCAGGCCAATTAGCAGTTTTCTTGCTTCTCATTTTTTACATTGCAAGTTTGTTTTTTTGTATACATTTTTTGGCTAAATCAAGCAGAAAAGTAGATTTACACAAATACAGTTGTTACTATAGTATGTATACAGGCTGCGGGATTGAGCCATCAGCGCACAATTTGCCCAATTGCCGCACTTTGATCAATCCCGGTGGGACGCGGCGCGGCGTAGCTGTTATCATCGTCTTTTTGAATTTTGTTTGTTTGTGATAGCCAACCCTGGAAGCAGGCACCCGGGCCTTTCGATCATCGATAGCTCAGAGTCAGACAAATGACTATTCCAGGGTTTGGTCTTTTGTGCACATGGCCCCATGTGACCGAAGCGGACCAATCAGGAACCAGCTTACTTCTGGATGATTCTGGAAGCCAATCACATGCACTGTATTACTATTAAGTGTATGTGAATGATCATTCAATTGCAGAAATCAGCTGCCTGGCTTCTGTCGTATGGACCATGTTCTGTTCTGTTGTAATCTGATAATAGTCAGAAGTCTGCAATCCAGTGGAGTATCAGGCTGAAGGCGTGTTGCTGCTTGAAAGGCAGGCAGACCTGTGTGTTTTAAAGGCAGGCAGGCCAGGCCTACTGAGCTGACAGACCTACACAGTTTATTAAAGACCTGTACTGATCTACAGTATAAATTAGCAGATCTGCTATCCATTATTGACCATGCCATTCGTTTTCAGTGGACTGTTCTTCTAACTTCGATTTAATGGCAAATGTAGATCTAGTTACTGGTCAACAATAAAAATGTCCCAGTATGTGTGCTATAGGCCTAGATTTACCGCTTAGTAAATATTCGAGACACATCTCAACTCTTTATAATAATAACTGATATTCCTCTCCTGCAACAAAAAAACTTCTCATAGCTTTGGAATTTCACAAAAATGAGAAGGGGTACTTTCACCATCAACCGGCTTCCCCAGTAGGCCTAGTGTGCGTCTAGCACCCAAGTGCATATTTGGGCAGTTTCTCAAATGGTGGCTACTACAATTTCAATACTGGGAGCACGGTGGGCTACTATTTATTTCAATCATTCGATGAGCCCTGTTGGGGGGGGGGGGGTGTATTTTAGTATTGGCCCGTAATTTTTTATGTTGGCCCCATTTTTCAACAAGGTATGGGCAACATGGCTCCCTCTTTTTATTCAGTATTGAACACTGGGTTAGGTGTTTTCTACATGAAACTATTAAATTTTCCTTTGACATGTAATACTGTTAAAGTAATAACACCAAATACCGTATTATCCCTAATAAACTCACCGCCCCTAATAAACGCGCCCCCCATTTTTCATGCACCCTGTATATCTAGTCAGCTGGCTTGAAAAAATCTACCAGACACCAGCCTTCTGCGCGTAGCCGTGTCAACATGGTTGAGCCACGGTCAGTGTGTTGTGAGTGTGGGTGTAAACGCGGTATGCTACTGTTACGTGTAGCCTAGTTGTTGTACATATGTACATGTTGTTTTAACACTGGGCCAACGTTGTACAGGTGGACCAGCATTGAATAACACCTGTGTGTGTTGGGTAATTAATCGTTGAGTTGTGTCAGAATAACGGCAGCGTGTCAGGTTTGCTTACAACAAAAGTAATAACTGTCCATTGCACTAGCTCAGTGATCATTGAGGCAGACAGATTTACAAGCGCCCCTGTTAAATTCCCGTCGTTTGAATGCGACGCCAATGTATAGGGCCTACGGGTAGGATTAATGCTAAGTAAGTAAGTAAGTAAAATATTTGCTTTACTTCACTTTTCGGCCAGTATGGCCATTTAAGTGAAAATTCCAGGTATTACAATATCCCATATAGTATAGTTAAAGTAGTGAGGGAAAGACAAAGCTAATAAAAGCATGTTCGTACTAAAATATTCAGTTTAAAGTGTTTGATATGATAAGATGACGATGCTCCTGGCACCTATATGTATCGAGTCTGATAACATGTTGAAGCGCCTGCACTACAACACAGTTTAATGGGTATAAAAATATCAGTATAAATAATGTAAAATATGAAGTGATTATAAAATGAACGACTTTTCAAGTCACTATATCTCCATGAAATTGGAGTGATTGTGTAAAAACTACAAGTCTAAGTCAAAACAGTGTCATTGTCAAAACAAATATATAATATATACTATAATACTATATACTATAATCAAAAAAAGTAAACCCATTTAGACATAAATATGAATGACATAAACAATGAACAGAGAAACCATTAAGTAAGTAAGTAAATGTCTTCTTTACTTCACGTTTCGGCCAGTATGGCCAGAGAAATCATTAAATCACAAACATTTTTAAAAAATTAAAGACTTACAGTGCCCCCACAGTTGGTAATAAGGTCTGTGATATTGGAGGACATCACAGAGCGATCACGAACCGTGAGGACACCGTAAGTCACCACAGGCTAATTGTACGGCAATGGCTTCTCTATGACATGCTGCATTATCCGCCAGGATGCCACAGAGAAACCATTAAAACAATGAAATGAAAAACTAATTATATGACAATGGTTTCTTTCGGACATCCCGTCCAACACCAGGATGCCAAAGAGAAACCATTTACAAAAACGAATACATACAATAGAAATACTTAAGACAGTCCCGTATACTAATAGAACGTTAGACACACATCCACATACCGATTCAGATCATATTGAACATCATAAACCAATGACTATGCTCTGTATTTACCGCCAAACCGATTTAATATAGATTGAAAAGTAATGCAAAATACTCTAGACCCATATGTAATTACGTGAGAAAAACACAATATTAATAAAACGTTTGGGTGTGCTTGGCCTTCTATGAAGTTGCCCAGGGGGGACCACGCGGAGGTGACACCCATCCCCCCCCCTTAATGCTAAGTAAGATTTGAAGCCTCTAATGACACGAAAAACGTCTGCCCCTGTTTATCGTGCTACGTCATGTTTTGGCCGTCAGCAGTTGGCGTCCACTGGTCATCCAAATATGTGAGGTATGGTTCTTGTTCTACTATAGTAGCGCCGAGACACAGGACTTGATACGTGCTTAACCCCAGACGATCCAACCATGGCATTGGCCCATTAATGCTGCTGCTGCTTTGAACCTTTTTTGTAGCGCACATGTATACATGATGTCTCTGCAGAGATGATACACCACCATTTGATAAATGGCGGGCTAAGGTCGGCAAGAGTAGATGAAGTCATCAGGCTGGGGACGGTCTGCTATGGCAGACATTCTGAGGCCTACACACTGTGTGAAATTAGATCTAAATTTAATCAGTTAGGCCTACGTCTTTTTAAAGCATTCATACTGTTACAGTATGTTGCAGACGCATTTCTATTATTGTAATCAGTAGTGATGTATTTAAAAATATATACGACATTTAGTTATCGTCGTGCCCAAATAAGATCATTCCAAGATGAATGTGATGGTAACCGCGTCGTCTCGGTATATAGCGGGCCGTCGCCGCATAAGGTGTCAGCCTGTGTTAACATACCAGTTACACCATATGCCAGCGCGCGCCAGTGGCGGCTTGAGAGTGGATGGGGGCTTGCACGTGCAGTGGGTTCTCAACAATGTCGCATGGCTTAATAACGGCGCCGCGGCCGAATGCGGAAGTGAAATACAGAATAACATTTTAGTTCACATAATAAACGCGCCCCCAACTTCGTCTCTGCGCCCGGCGCGTTTATTAGGGATAATACGGTAATAGTCACAATTTTGAGAAAATATGCGTTCTTTTGTCATACAATTTATACCCGTAATTTTACAGTTGTCCGGTAGGTACTTTCATTAAATTTGGAAGATCTTTCTGATAGGTATTTTTATTCCAGTGGGTATGATTATTCGGCACTTGAGAGTACCGAGACACAACTTGAAGTGGGTCAAAATTTAGGCTGAATAGCGCAGAGCTCTAGGGGTTAAATTAAAGCTACTAAAAAATTATTCAGCGGCACTGATATTTTAAAGCTCTCTAGCATCAGATTTAAAACAAAAATTTCTCACAGAAAATATACAAAACAAAATTATTGTTCATTCGGAAAGATTCAAAAAGCACAAAAAATTGTCTTCTTACTTGAATATTTCTATTAGTGCGTCACTCGGTGATGTTTTTCTGCCTGCCAACATAGACTGCAACCGGCTAACACTCTGTGTAGCTGTAGTGACGGGTGTGATATAAGTCTCCTGTTTATCTTTCAGGTAAGCTCGACCAGATAGTGGAGTGGATGGTGTTAAACTTCTCATCTAAAATTGGTAAAACATTTAGTTGTGGATGCTTCGTTACTCAAATATTTTTTTGATATTTTTCCTCCATATATAATTGTGCATTTAGAAAGTAAGTAAATCATAACTGACAATAAAATATGACCAGGAATAAAAGTATCTCACAAAAAATCTTTTAATAGGATATGAGACAATCCAGGAAATTTTTTTAGCATCAATTAGTTATAGTAAACATGGCAGAGAAAGGTAATTTATTTGTTTATTGCAAAATGTTATTTAAAGTAATTTTCATTTACAGAGGTTTTTTCACAAATGCCTTTTGAACTCCTATTATTTATTTTGGAATCATGTAGCTATTTTATTTTGAATTTATTAAAGAGAAAGTGGTATATTTTATCAAAACAAGACTACATAAGTCCAGGAGCTCCCGCTCCGAATTAGAATTTGATTAAAGCAATTTTGTATAGGGTTATTAATGTAGTCCTAGTCTAGGTCAAAAATCAAGACGCAAGACAACTAGGTCTAAGAAGCCCAGTCTAAGAGTAAGATAAGAACTAGACAGTCTGTCAGAGATTGCAAACCTCCATTGAAATTAATGATCCTAATCAGTATCCCAGTAATGGTCTACCTATCTGGCATAGTTTACCCGATATCAGGCCAATCGAGTTAACTAATAGCTGATTTACGGTCATTTTGAATTCGATATAAATTAGTTAAAAACTTAGGGTGCATCCTCCCCCGAAACCTCAAATTTTGTTTTATAGTAATGGACTAACATCTAACACAGTTTGCAAAATATTGGGCATGTGAAAGTAAATAATGGCCGATAGGGGGCCATTTTGAATTTGATCGAGTCAGAATTTTTCAAGATGCATCCTCAGCTGAAATCTCACATTTCATTCTATAGTAATCGTCTAGCTATCTAGCATGGTTTACCAAATATCGGCCATGTGAAAGTGAATAATGGCCTAAAGGCGGCCATTTTGAATTTGATCAAGTCAAAATTTTCCAAGATGCATCCTCAGCTGAAATCTCACATTTCATTCTATAGTAATGGTCTAGCCATCTAGCACGGTTTACCAAATATCGCCCATGTGAAAGTGAATAATGGCCGATAGGAGGCCATTTTGAATTTGATCAAGTCAAAATTTTTCAAGATGCATCCTCTCCTGAAATCTCACATTTTGTTTTATAGTAATGGTCTAGCCATCTAGTACGGTTACTAAAAACCAGCTATGTGAAAGTGAATAATGGCTGATAGGCGGCCATTTTGAATTTGATCGAGTCAATTTTTTCCACGATGCATCCTCTCTTGTAATCTCACATTTTGTTTTATAGTAATGGTCCAGCTATCTAACACGGTTTACCAAATATCAGCAATGTGCAAGTAAATAGTGGCCGATAGGCGGCCATTTTGAATTCAATTGAGTCGAAAGTTTTTAAAAGGCATCCTCTCTTGAAACGTCACATTTTGTTTTATAGTAATGGTCTAGCTATCTAGCACGGTTTACCTGATATCAGGCCTATCGAGGTAAATAATGCTGATTGTCGGCCATTTTGAATTCGTAAGTTAAAAATTTTCAGGGTGCATCCTCCCCCGAAAACTCACACTTTGTTTTATAGTAATCAGGTAATGGTCTAGCCATCTAGCACGGTTTACCAAATATCAGCCATGTGAAAATGAATAATGGCCGAAAAGGCGGCCATTTTAAATTTGATCAAGTCAATTTTTTTCAAGATGCATCCTTATCTGAAATCTCACATTTCGTTTCACAGTAATGGTCTAGCCATCTAGCACGGTTGACCAAATAACAGCCATTTGAAAGTGAATAATGGCCGATAAGCGGCCATTTTGAATTTTATCGAGTCAAATTTTTTCAAGATGCATCCTCTCCTGAAATCACACATTTTGTTTTATAGTAATGGTCTAGCCATCTAGCACGGTTTACCAAATAACGGTCATGTGAAAGTGAATAATGGCTGATTGGCGGCCATTTTGAACTTTGACAAAATGATTTTTTTCAAAATACATCCTCTCCTGAAGCCTTACAATTTGTTTTATAGTAGTGGTGTAGATATCTTGAGCGGTTTTCATGATATTCCACAATATCAGGCCTGTCGAGGTGAATAATGGCTGATAGGCGGCCATTTTGAATTTTATCAACTTCAAATTTTTCAGGATGCATCCTCTCCTGAAACCTTACAATTTATTTGATATTAATGGTGTAGCTATCTTGAACGGTTTTCATGATATTCCGCAATATCAGGCCTGTCGAGGTGAATAATGGCCGATAGGCGGCCATTTTTAATTTTATCAACTTGAAATTTTTCAAGATGCATCCTCTCCTGAAACCTCACAATTTGTTTTATAGTAATGGTGTAGCTATCTTGAGCGGTTTTCATGATATTCCGCAAAATCTTTCAGTCGGATTTACCGATGTTATAAATTAGGTCAAAGTGCTGGGTCAACTTCAAGGTCAAGGTCCAAAAACCTGAAAAGGCACAACTAGGGACCTTAGAGAACATGTATGTGCAATATGACTGTCATCGGCCCAGTACTTTTCGAGATCTGCTCCGGAAACGAAGTGCGCGTCAAAACGTCTAAATAGGTCATAGTTCTGAACCAGAAGTAGGTCAAAGTTCAAATACCCCAAAAGGCACAGCTAGACCACCTAGGGGTGTTGTGTGTAAAATTTGAAGACAATCGGACAAGAACTTTCAGAGATATGCTCCGGAAACGAATTGTTTACGGACGGCCCAACGCCGTCACATCATCATTTTCTCCTCTGCAACCTTGCGTATTGAATTCAGATTAAAAATATTTTAACCCGTCCATTAGCCACCTGGAAGTAACCCACATACCAAAAATTGTTATCCTAGCTTATTTTCTCACAAAGTTATAGGCAAAAGAAGAGGCCAAAAAAAAACGGAGGTAGAATCCATAGCTCCCTTCGCTCACCTACGGTGACGGCGGGAGCTAATAAGGTGGTAACGGGTTCTGAGCTTGCATGTCATACTCCCCAAAAAGCACATCTACACCCTCTAAATCTGTGCATTATGAAAGAAATTCTGAAAGTTAGTGTCTAAGATATTTTTGCCGAGAGATGTAGGTTAAAAGTCAGTTTTGTGTCTGTGCAATTGATATGAAATAGAGATTGTTAGTCTTTTATTATTTTGGCTGAGAGATGTAGGTCAAAAAGTGGGACAAAGTCAAAAGGCACATTTACACCTCCTGACTTATGTGTGTGTGCAATAAGAAAATATCCCCCCCTCCATGGGTTTCCGAGATATGCTCATGAATCGAAACTGCGGAGTGATGGTTAGACAGGATAATTAAGGTGACACCATAACTCCCCTAAATTGTAGGGGGGGGGGGGGGGGGGGAAATACTGTTTATACATATACCACTATGTTTTATTTCTGTTTTAAATCAGAAAAAAAACAAAATCTAATGAGGGAGGGTACTAAAAAACATTTAAGAAAAAAAACCTTGAACTTATCTTTGGAAAAAAATAATAAAACAAGACTACATAAGTCCAGGAGCTCCCGCGACGAATTATAATTTGATTTAAGCAATTTTGTGTAGGGTTTTTATTGTAGTCCTAGGCTAGGTCAAAAATCAAGACGCAAGACAACTAGGTCTAAGAAGCTCAGTCTAAGAGTAAGATAAGAACTAGACAGTCTGTCAGAGATTGCAAACCTCCATTAAAATTAATGATCCTAATCAGTCATTTTGAATTCGATATAAACTAGTTAAAAACTTAGGGTGCATTCTCCCCCGAAACCCCAAATTTTGTTTTATAGTAATGGACTAACATCTAACACAGTTTGCAAAATATTGGGCATGTGAAAGTAAATAATGGCCGATAGGGGGCCATTTTGAATTTGATCGAGTCAGAATTTTTCAAGATGCATCCTCAGCTGAAATCTCACATTTTATTCTATAGTAATGGTCTAGCCATCTAGCACGGTTTACCAAATATCGCCCATGTGAAAGTGAATAATGGCCGATAGGAGGCCATTTTGAATTTGATCAAGTCAAAATTTATCAAGATGCATCCTCTCCTGAAATCTCACAATTTGTTTTATAGTAATGGTCTAGCCATCTAGTACGGTTACCAAATAACAGCTATGTGAAAGTGAATAATGGCCGATAGGCGGC
Source organism: Flabesymbios commensalis (assembly GCA_964017125.1). NCBI lineage: Eukaryota > Metazoa > Annelida > Polychaeta > Terebellida > Flabelligeridae > Flabesymbios > Flabesymbios commensalis. The sequence continues at coordinate 59,631,503 of OZ024909.1, read as the reverse complement.
CATTTTGAATTTGATTGAGTCAATTTTTTTCAAGATGCATCCTCTCTTGTAATCTCACATTTTGTTTTATAGTAATGGTCCAGCTATCTAACACGGTTTACCAAATATCAGCAATGTGAAAGTAAATAGTGGCCGATAGGCGCCCATTTTGAATTTGATTGAGTCGAAAGTTTTTAAAAGGCATCCTCTCCCGAAACGTCACATTTTGTTTTATAGTAATGGTCTAGCTATCTAGCACAGTTTACCTGATATCAGGCCTATCGAGGTAAATAATGCTGATTGTCGGCCATTTTGAATTCGTAAGTTAAAAATTTTCAGGGTGCATCCTCCCCGGAAAACTCACACTTTGTTTTATAGTAATCAGGTAATGGTCTAGCCATCTAGCACGGCTTACCAAATATCAGCCATGTGAAAATGAATAATGGCCGAAAAGACGGCCATTTTGAATTTGATCAAGTCAAATTTTTTCAAGATGCATCCTTATCTGAAATCTCACATTTCGTTTTATAGTAATGGTCTAGCCATCTAGCACGGTTGACCAAATATCGGCCATGTGAAAGTGAATAATGGCTGATAAGCGGCCATTTTGAATTTTATCAAGTCGAATTTTTTCAAGATGCATCCTCTCCTGAAATCACACATTTTGTTTTATAGTAATGGTCTAGCCATCTAGCACGGTTTACCAAATAACGGCCATGTGAAAGTGAATAATGGCCGATTGGCGGCCATTTTGAACTTGGACGAGTTGATTTTTTTCAAAATGCATTCTCTTCTGAAACCTTACAATTTGTTTTATAGTAATGGTGTAGATATCTTGAGCGGTTTTTATGATATTCAACAATATCAGGCCTGTCAAGGTAAATAATGGCCGATAGGCGGCCATTTTGAATTTTATCAACTTGAAATTTTTCAAGATGCATCCTCTCCTGAAACCTTACAATTTATTTGATATTAATGGTGTAGCTATCTGAGCGGTTTTCATGATATTCCGCAATATCAGGCCTGTCGAGGTGAATAATGGCCGATAGGTGGCCATTTTTAATTTTATCTATTTGAAATTTTTCAAGATGCATCCTCTCCTGAAACCTCACAATTTGTTTTATAGTAATGGTGTAGCTATCTTGAGCGGTTTTCATGATATTCCGCAAAATCTTTCAGTCGGATTTACTGATGTTATAAATTAGGTCAAAGTGCTCGGTCAACTTCAAGGTCAAGGTCCAAAAACCTGAAAAGGCACAGCTAGGGACCTTAGAGAACATGTATGTGCAATATGACTGTCATCGGCCCAGTACTTTTCTAGATCTGCTCCGGAAACGAAGAGCGCGTCAAAACGTCTAAATAGGTCATAGTTCTGAACCAGAAGTAGGTCAAAGTTCAAATACCCCAAAAGGCACAACTAGACCCCCTAGGGGTGTTGTGTGTAAAATTTGAAGACAATCGGACAAGTACTTTCAGAGATATGCTCCGGAAACGAATTGTTTACGGACGGCCCAACGCCGTCACATCATCATTTTCTCCTCTGCAACCTTTCGTATTGAATTCAGATTAAAAATATTTTAACCTGTCTATTAGCCACCTGGAAGTAACCCACATACCAAAAATTGTTATCCTAGCTTATTTTCTTACAAAGTTATAGGCAAAAGAAGAGGCCAAAAAAAACGGAGGTAGAATCCATAGCTCCCTTCGCTCACCTACGGAGACGGCGGGAGCTAATAAATGTTTGGGAAAGTTAATGAGGGTGACGAAATAAAAAAACCTTTTGACCTAATTCAAATAAAGTTAATGAGGGCGAAGAAAAAACAAGCAAAAAAAACATAACTCGAAAAATGATTTTTTATCTCCTGAAATGAACTCGTTTTTTTCGAAATGTATTTTTTATCTCCCAAAATTTTCTGTTTTTTATGGGAATCGGCAACAATCCAATGCACACGCTGAGCAGAAAAAAACTGTTTTTTTTTGGGTAATGCCCGCTTTACACTTAAGTGGAATTGTAAGGAAGTTTTGCCGAGGAGATCTTGGATATGCCAATCGACCAATTTTCAAACTTAACAAGTGGGGGAATCCGCCACAATGTTCAGAAAAAACATCTTGGACATGCAAATTTGCCAATTTTCAAAAATAATCAGATAATCCATCAGAGAATTTCCAAAAACATTTGGGGAAGATCATATCAATATTGATGAATGTAGAGGGCTTACTTCAAATTGTTGTATAATAATAAAATTAATAGTAACAACAATAGACAGCACCAAAATAATAAGTCTCCACCACATAGTGGGTGGAGATTTAATTATTGGTGTAGAGCAGTCTGTGTGCAATACATTCTGCTTATCATGATTGATGCTTAACAAATTAATCAACCCCTTAACATAGTCAATTTTAATTATAACATGCGAGAAACATATATATAATAGATAAAGTTGAATATCTACCAAATCAAAATGAGGTCTTAAATTTCTTGTGGCTTGCATACGTTCAGATAAATCAGCAGCATTAGAAACTGGAGCATTCTTCATGGGTGTTCCCATTTCAAGGGCGGCATCTTTCCCTAGGAATATTCTCTCGTCAAAATCCCCAACGTTAAGAACAAACTCTTCATAGGCGAGATTTATAGCTTTGCTGAAAAAAAAATCAAATACATCATGAATGATAATCATTTTGAAATTTCATAAAGCCTAAAACCACACAAGATATTATTTTCAAGAAGTTAACCTAAGGATACCGTTATCTTTTCACATGCCAAAATCATAACAAGAGGCCAGTCGGCCACCATAATCCCCCGCCCCGCCCGCTTGATAGAAATTTTCCTTCCCTGAACCACACATTCTGTTTTACAATAATAGTATACCTAGCACAACTTGTACAGTTTGCCATGTATATTACAGATATTAGTCAATGATGGTCACAAATCAGCCATTTTTTAATTAGACGAAGTTGACAAATTTCCAGGGCATATCCCCCCCCCCCTGAAACCACACATTTTTTAAATTTAATTTTTTTTGACATCATTTATTACTAAGCAATGACACAAGGTTATGTACACATACATATACAATTGCAAGATTCTATACAAACATTAATATATTTAATATTTCACAGAACTACTTAGATATGGTTTGTATTTTTTTATTCCTGCTGCACATCAGTATTTATTTTTGAAATTCTAATGAAGCAACTAACCATTGTCTGTTGAATTTTTATCCAATAATTTTCAAATTTTATACATCTTTTCCATTTTGTTTTTTAGTAATGGTCTGGCAATCTAGCACGGTTTGCCAGATACAAGGCTAATAAAGTTAATTATGGCCGATAGTCGTCCATTTTGAATTTGATCCAAGTTTAAGATTTCTCAGGGCATATAACCCCTACCTGAAACCTACGATCCGGTTATGTTTTAAGCTGGGCTTTTTTTTTGGGGGGGGGGGGGGGGGTCAGTTTTTGTTATCACAAGGTAAAGAATCAGCCATTTAAAAACTACTGTCTGGTGAATTTTTTTTGGTCTGCTGAAATTTTCAAGTTTACAGGACATACTGTCCTGTGACATTCAGACTTTATTGGGAAAGACTAATAATGGCCATTTTGAATTTCATCAAGTTGACATTTTTTATGGCATATCCCTACTTGAAACCGCACATTTTGTTTCATAGTAATGGTCTAGCTATATGGTCTAGGCTATTTAGCTTCATATGAATTAATTTTTCAAAATTGACAAAATTGAAAAATTCCCAACCTAAGGAGTCACTTTAAATAGTGTAAATTTTGATATTGCCTAGAAGGTTCCAAAGAGGCAAGTGCTGCAGTAAAACTTGAAAAAAGACCTATTGGCAAAACACTATACTTCAAACTTAAAGCCAAACTTACCTGTTACACTCAAAATGTCCCAGCTCTAGAATACCTGTCAGATTTTCGGCTTTACCTTTCAAAACCTAAAACAAAAATGGACAAATGGGAAAGTGTTCGGGTATCATAGCTGCAAACTTACAAGTTATTTTGAAAGAAACAAGAACCCAGTCCCCCAATATCAAGCCCTGTTCCACTTGACATATACAGTAGTCTAAATTATCACTGTATTCGGGCTATCCTTTGAAAGGGGTGACACCAGTGATTACTGAGTATGTAATGTGTTAGCGGCAGCTAGGAATGATATTAAAATAATATTGTTTTAAACCTTTACAAGTTTACACAATAAAACTATATAATGATTCCATGCACAAAGTGAAAAAAACCTGATTTTGAAAACAGCTTGAAAATTTTATGTTATGGGCTAATATGATACAAAACTAGTAACTAATATGGTTGCAACTTTTTTTTTTAATATTTAAATTGAGAAATGTCCAAAAATCAACATATTACTATCGTTATTGTTTATTTTTTCACAGAAGTTAATTTTCATGTTTCTTTCTATTTTTATCAAGATTTTTCAATTAGTGAACTGTTTACATTGTTTCTATCTTTAATTAATAATATAATGTTTCTGCAAATTGTAAAATCAAAATATTGATAATTTAAGCACATTGGTTGTTTTGTGCCAAATGTTTGCTCATGCTATTTTAATAATTTGTCCGTACCACATATGAAACATAATTTTTCCGCATTAATTAATCAATTTTGCAGCCTTAATCTTGTTACTACAAATCCTCTTTCTTTAATTAGCAAAGGTTTGACTGGTTCTGTTTTAAAAATAATTCACATCATTAGTTTTTATGCAATTGGCATTTCAATGCTGTTCGTACGACATATTATATGTCGTATGGACAGGATTGCCTGTACATTATATTGATAATCTCCACCTTCGAATATGTTCATTAGTTTTTGTATAAAACTTCACCATTTATTTAAAAGGGTTTTTCATAACTAACAAATCTATTGACTAACAGAGGGCACCTAGGGCTTGTTTGACATTGAATCAGAGATGGATACATGAATATTTTAGTGAGAAACACTAGTATCCAACTATCTTAATACATATTGAATATTATAATAATCTAAGGTTACTATTTCGCCATACTCAAATGAAGAATCAAAGTGAACACTCTTTTACAAAGCCACAACTGACATTTTTCAGAGACGTCCATACGACCTATTCCAAACTGTCCGTACGACATTAGTCCAGGAATTTTAGGCATTTTTAGGGGTAAAGATGGAAAAAAATAATATAAAGCTGAAAATTTCAGGAGTTGTTCAGATGGTTATCCATAATGACCTGTAAAAAGTCCCAAAGTTTCCCAGGAGCGGAACATGTTTTTTTTCGCGAAAAACCAAAATGGCCGCCAGAGTCCAAACTGAAATTGTAGCATATGAAGAATTCAACGTATATTCATTTGTAATACCTCTATTTCACATGTTTTTTCACAAGCAACTCATTTTTTTGCTTATTTTAACATTTTAAAGCCTCATCCGTTTTTTTTTTTGCGAAAATCCAATATGGCCGCCTCAGGCCATATTGAAATTGTAACTTAAGCCTATAAAGAAGTTCAGTGTTTTTTCCAATTGTCTCACGTAATGCCGTTTTTTTCTTGAGAAACCCATTTCTGTCTGGCTTTTTTTAACGTTTTAGAGCTTTCTTCATGGCACAAATCAAAATGGCTGCCATGGAGGATGCAAAAAAATCGTAAATTTTGGGATATGTCATCTTTGTAGTCTACAAACAATTTACTTTTGAAACACAGCGGCAATAAAATATCTATCCATATTATAAAAACAACATTTTCAAATGCAGATCGCATATTATTTAGGCATCCACTAACAATAGGTATGGTGGTAGACTACGGGTGATGTAGGTCTAGGCCTACATATAATAAAGGCCTACCCTCAGTTCACATAAAGTTGGCTTAGCATAAATCTCTCGACAATTAAGCAGACTAGGCTACTGTAATAGTTGCTAAAATCTGATGAGGTAGCCTATGTCAGACACCATTCACGTACAAAAAGTAATTTTATATAATAGGGCTAGGGCTTCCAAATGATGTGACCTAGATCTACCAGAAGTGAACAATAACGTTAGGCATAATAGCTTCATTAGGCCTATTAGGCTTGCATTTTTGCATAGTCTACACAAATTGAATCTAGTCTGCATTACACCTGCTCAGTTGTGAAATATATCAGAGACGAATGTACAACTCTCACATCCGGACATAAATTTATACTTGGTAATTTGGTGTTTACGTAGGCTACATACCTACTATAGCATAGCCTACACGAACTATCAAAGCACATGCTAGGCATTTCGGTGTAGCATATATGTAGGCTACAGTAGGCCCACGTGCAGCTATATGGTTAACTCAAAGTGGAACCTCATTTTAGTGCAAAGTATTATGGCTCGCAACAATATATATTTTCTTGTGTAGGCCAGTTAATTACGCCTGATCTGTTATAAAGATACCAATCACAAAATGGATCATCACAACTGCGTCATTTGCAAGGCAGTTATCAATGCAGCTCTTACTTCTGTTTCCGAAATAACAAGCAAAGGCCGGGCTACTTTGATACAGGCTAGTTTGGTGTATGATGACGGCCTTAGTGAAAAATTTGAAAAACAACCCAGGCTTAGACTGCACAATGAATGTAGAAAACGATATACACATCCCACCAACATCAGATCGCATAAAGCCTCAAAGGAGAGCGGAGCATCGAGATCAAAAGAAGATCATGGTGCCCGAGTAATGCGTTCATCTGTGGACATATTTGATTTTAAAATCAATTGTATTTTCTGTGGCGAAGAAGCTTGTGCTATAAAACAAAAAAAATCGAAATACAGAAAAACTGTGTGTGAAGTATCCACTATAGACGATATTCACCAAAGAATAAAGGAACGTGCAAAAGAGCGAACTGATGAATTGGGTAAAATAGTTTTGGGACGAGTGGACAGTGTCATAGATCTCGTCTCCGCAGAGGCTAGGTATCATAAGTTATGCCAGTTAAAATTTTTTTGCACTTTAAATGATTCAGAATGTGTTGGCACACAAGGCAGACCAGCGGACACTGCTAAAACTGAGGCATTTGCTGAGATGTGTGCATTTTTGGACAACGAAGATGAATGTCAGTACTCTGTCGCTGAATTACATGACTTTATGGAGAACATTCTAGATGGACAACCTGGTTATGCACCAAAGTATATTAAAAAAAAATTAGTAGCTTTGTATGGTGATAAAATCACAATTACAGAAGGCCGAGGAAAACATGGCATTGTATGTTTTCGAGACACTACAAATAAAATACTTCATTCAAAATGGTACAAAGAGAAGTGTGAGGATAGCAAAACAGAGAGGAGACGAATTGTAGAGACTGCCGCTGCCATAATACGCGAGGACATACGATCTCAAGTTTATGAGTGTGAAGTGTATCCTTCTGATTCAGCCATCGATAACCCTGATGACTGTATCATACCAGAAACACTGAAGTGCTTTGTCGAGAGTGTCACTAAGCCACGACACAAACATGACAAAGCACAAAGTACAAATCGTAAATGCATTGCAATAGAGCAAGCTATCATTTCTGCAGCCAGACCAAGGTCATTTGTTTCACCCATATTGCTCAGCACTGGCTTGTATGTGCATCGTAAATATGGATCAAAGGAGCTAATTGACTTACTAAGTAGTTTGGGGTTTTCTGAAACTTACAAAGAGGTTCAAAGATATGAATATTCGATTATTAAACATTCCTCTCCAGATTTAGATGATAATAAATTTGCCCAATTCATTTTCGATAATGCAGATTTTAATGTCCATACCCTTGATGGACATAATACTTTTCACAGCATGGGTGGCATTAAATGTATTACACCAGCAGGTACTGATAATAACAGGAAAGCTATTCCAAGAGTGATGAATCCCCCGGATGCTGATGTAATAGGTGCATTTGGTTGCATACCCATTAAACCATATAAAAAACCTTATGTCCCTGGGCTAAAAAATATTCTAGTTGAAACTATTTTTTCTGATACCAGTGTTGTTTCGGAGATATGTAAGAAAGCATTAATTATTGATTCCTTGTGGATTTCAGGTTGTGCCATTGGCTTAACACCTCGTCCATCGTGGAGTGGTTATATGCAAATCATTATGCAGGGAAGTGGTTCTTATGAGATCAGCAAGATCAATCCATTGCCCTTTATTAATATGGACCCTAACAATCTCACCACGATATATAGTGCTCTTCGTTTTTCTTCTGATCATTGTCATAAACATGGAATTGCCACATGCTTGGTCACTTTTGACCAACCCTTATTCATGAAGGCTTCAGGAATAGTAGCTGCGTCAGCCGAATTGAGTAATGTGGTTGTTCGGCTAGGGGGTTTCCATTTATTGATGTCTTACATGGGCGCTGTAGGCCATATCATGTCTGGCAGTGGTTTGGAAGATCTATGGAGTACCGTCTATGCGAAATCCAGTGTAACGCATATGATGTCTGGACATGCATATGCTCGTGCACTTCGTGCTCACTACCTGACGCAGGAAGCTCTCGCAACAATCATGCTTAATGATTCAAATTATCTTGATGATGTAGACAAAGAATCATTGCGTGAAATATATAATGAACTATTGACTGGTTCAAAATCTGTGGATGATGCACTCAAAAGCGAGTGGGCACAAAAAATAAATACGCTCCTTTCACAGTGTTGTGAACAAACTAAAACTGTGAGCAGGACTGCAAAACTTTGGGCTCAATACTTTGATCAGGTGAATATCATGCGCCTCTTTGTACGAGCAGAAAGAACGGGCAACTGGGAATTACATCTTTTCTGCGTGGAGAAAATGCTCCCTTACTTTCATGCTGCTGCTCATCTCCCCTATGCCAAATCAGCGCATTTATACCTGCAGCAGATGAGAGAGCTACCCACAAAAATGTCTGCAGAATACTTCAACTTGTTCACACAGAAGGGTTTTTTCACCATACGCCGTACTGATAAGTTTTGGTCAGGTATTTGGTCAGATATGACCATTGAGCAAGTGCTTATGAGATCACTTAAGACATCTGGTGGATTAACTCGTGGACGTGGTATAACAGACAGCACGTTGGTTAAGTGGGTGCTGGCAATGCCATTGTGTGTACCAATGTGCAGTGCTCTTGAAAAGTTTACAGGAATTCATGCAGCCAGTTCCGAGCAACATAAGGAACACAAAGAGCTAACTACAGCAAGACAAACCAGAGATTGTCGTGATCTTGATTGCTTTCTCCAATGGTTGAAATGTCACCCTCCATTTGCAAATAGACCATCTGATCTTCTTGTGTCACTTTCCACTGGTCTTGTTGCAGACATAAGTGTGAACTGTGACCAAGCTGTCGATATTGGTTTGTCAGCTATTGAGGGTATGATTGGTAAACCATTTGCGGACTTGAAACTAGAACGTAAAAAGAAAGTAAAGACATTTTCGTCTATGAAAAATTCAATAAAGATATGTAATGATGAAATAACAGTCAATCCTACTCAACTATTCAATAGGATAGCGTGTACTATAGAGTCAAGTACTCAATTGGAAGGATATATGAAATATGAACTGGCTCCGCAGTGCCCTTCCTTGTTTGATGAAGTTTCAATGAGGAAAGGAACAAAGTCAGCATTGGCCTCTATTTTATTGTCCCACACACCTGAAGGTACCACAATACCAGAGCATTCACATTTTGTTGTCGATGGGGGGCACCTACTCCACTCAGTGATCTGGCCACGGCCTGCTACCTATGGTGAGGTGTGTGATATGTACCTCAAGTATGTTGTGAAACATTACCAATATGCCGTTACTGTTGTCTTTGATGGTTACACTGAAGATCAAACCACTAAATCAATAGAACAGAAGCGACGGGCAACAAGAGGTACATCTGCTGATATAATGTTTACTAGCAACATGCACACCACAACCACACAGGCTGATTTTCTTGAAAATAAGAGAAATAAATCACGTCTAATTGAAGCATTATGTAACTGCTTCCAGGAAGCAGGTATACACGTAAAACAGGCTCATGCAACTGCTTCCAGGAAGCAGGTATACACGTAAAACAGGCTCATGCTGATGCAGATAGACTTATTGTGACCACTGCATTGGTAACTGCCCAACGTGAAGACAATGTGGTGTTAGTAGGTACCGACACAGATTTGCTAATAATGCTAGTAGCATGTGCTTCTACAACATCCAAACTGTTGATGCTGCATCCAAGCACATCTAACAGACCCCAAACAATATATTCCATTAACTCAATACAAGAATGTCTTGGTCCGACAAAGCAAAATATGTTATTTTTACATGCTGTAACAGGTTGCGATACGACTTCAGCTCCATACCGTCGAGGCAAGAAAAAAGCCTTCAAAATTTTAAAATCAGACGTGATGCTTGCAGAGGAGGTAAATGTATTTAACCAAGTTTCTGCAAGCAGCACTGACGTGATCACAACAGGAGAAAAGTTTATTTTAGCTTTATATGGAGGAAAAAATTTCTCCACTTTAGATAGTTTTAGATATTTTTCATACAAAAGGTCTATTGGTAAACAATCTGTAAGCTCCACATTTGATTTGGCTACTCTACCCCCAACTAGTGCTGCAGCAAAACAACATTCTTTGCGCACATACTTGCAAGTACAGGAGTGGCTAGGAAATAGTTTACCACCAACAGACTGGGGATGGCAAATGAAAAACGAGTTACTGGTACCATTTCCCACAGAGCTTGATGCAGCACCCCCAAAATTGTTAAAAATGATTCGGTGTGGCTGCAGAGCTGGGTGCATGGCTCGATGCAGCTGCAAGCGAGCAGGTCTGCCTTGCTCTGCCATGTGCACCAGCTGCATGGGAATTGGTTGCAGTAACTCGATAAGAAGTGATGATAGTGAGATTGATGACCATGTACATGCATAAATCCCTTAACATTGTTTTATCTTCTTATAATGTATTATGAAATAAATACATTTGGATGTGTATATCATATATCTTTTGGTTATCGAGTTTTTCTTTATCGCTAATAAGTATTTATAAATATATTAAATAGGTCATGTGCATCTCCGAACGTATGATAATAGACCCGCTGCCACTAGGACACCCAATGGCGGCCATCTTGGATTTAATCCTTATCGAAACCTTAAAAGCTAAAAATAGTATCGAGAATGAATTCGGCACTAAAAATCATGTGAAAACGAGGTATTACATGGAAATGTGTATCTCCAAACGTATGAGAATAGACCCGCTCCCACTATAATGCACCAAATGGCGGCCATCTTTGATTTAACATTTATTGAAACCTTAAAAGTTAAAAATAGTATCGGGAATGAATTCAGCACTAAAAATCATGTGAAAATGAGGTATTACATGATAATATATGTCAAATAGTTCAGGAATTATAAATTAAACAGAGCTCTTGGCGGCCATTTTGAATTTTGTCAAAAAAAAAGATGTTCCGCTCAGGGGAAACTTTGGGACTTTTTACAGGTAATAAAGGAGGTCATTCTGAACACTTCCTGAAATTTTCAGCTTTATATTATTTTTTTCCATTTCAAAACCTAAAATTCCTGGCCTACATGTTGTTTTCCTTTTTTCATTGTGACCTTTTCATTTTCATTATCTGCTAAAATTATGTTTTCTAGCTCTTTAGAACACCCTGAGAAATTGATCTAACAGGATGTGGAGAAAAAAGCATTGCCCAACTCACAAGAGTTTTCGAACTAAACATGAATTTTCAAATGTTACTGTTCTTTTGTGCGTCCGTACGACATCTTACGTTTTTCTCCGATTTAGGATGATCTGTGTTATTTCCGGTCAAATTTTTTTTCTACATATGTACATGGGAGTCTATATGAAACTAGATAATATCTTTTTTTCTAGCCCTAAAATTATTTGCGTAAGCTGAGATATAATCTCTGGATGTCTGTACGACATCCACGGAATCACCCAATGTAATTAATAGGATTATAGTCCAATTATTTATCCCCGTGTTCCAGAGGGCTTTTGTTCTGAAAGTAAATATGTTAATGTCTCAGAATGAATGAATCAGAACTTCACATAGGAGTGTGAGAAATCAACCTCCTGGGGATGTTCAGCAGCGCTATTTTGCGAGAAGTTGGTTCAGGGCTTCAGGCATCATTGAATACTACTCATTTAATATATAATATTGTAGTACTGTTCAATGGTGTGATTTTAACTACTCATGAAACACAATTTTGGCATGCTGTGTTGTCTAAAACCCGGCATGACTAGTCTGCCCATTTCGCTTCGCCGCAGACCTGGCCACATTGACAGTCATTTTATGTACACAGAAAGCTGTGTAAAACGATAATAACCGAAAAACTGGTACAGATTTTTTGAGTGCCTATTAAAACCATGACCTTTTTCAGCTGGCAAGATCTAGTGTTCGTATAAGAACTAATCTATTTAAAAATGTCTCTGTGTCAGAGGCTGTGTGTGAGAGCCTTGTTATGTCATCAGCGTAGACCTGTGTATAACACACGCTTTAGATATTAAGCCTTGTGGCGGTCATGTATTGAACAAAAGTGGACCAGGTAAAAATCTAATTATTTATCTCCATAACCATGGTTAAATAACTTCACATAAAAAAATACACCCTTGACCATTGACTCACCTTCTGTCGAAAAAATTGCTGGAGGAGGTAATAAATGTGAATTATCAATTCAAGCTGTTAACCCTCATCCTACTGATCGTCGTTATTAACCTATTTATTTGCCAATTAAACCACTCTTATTGGTAATTAATGATATGACTGTTTAAACATAAAGATTTGAAATGTTTTGTCTCAAATGAAACAAATGCGAGTAATTTTAACCCGCTTGAAGTTGTAGGTGGCGGTGGTGAGACACAACTTCAAGTGGGTGAAAATTTAAATAAATTAACTCAGCGAGATAAGACCATGTTGGCGTAGTGGCCAAAACAAATGGTGGCAGCACATGACCGGCAGACAATACCACACTGGGCCTATTCAAAAGAGTTGTAAAAATTGATAAATTGCACCCACAGAAGTATGTCAGTACATACAAAATCCCAGGTAATTCAGTCCAGTGGTTTACAAAATATTTTGATTGTAAGAAAACACAATCAGTGAATATGTCAGTGAGTGGATTCAATCAGGAGCAATGATAATAATAGCAGTAAAAACAATCAGCATAAACCTTCTTATTTGGCTGCTAGTAGACCATGTTTATAGGGGAGCTGTTCATACTAAACCTTCTCAGGACAAGGGGTAGTATTGAATGGGAATCAGGAAATTGAAATCTACCTCAGGGGATACATGAGGATATACCTTCCAAACTTAAACCACTGGCCCAACAGTTTATAGAATGCTGCACCACCCCTACCCTTAACTTCATGCTGTTTGTTTTTATGTTTGTGTCACTGTGAAAACCAGAAAAAACAAGGGTAATTTCCCTTATAAGGGTTATATAAAAAGGTTGGAATTTGACACATACCCTCCTTTCAAACAATTTCTTCATATATGGCTTCCACCAATGTTCTTTTATACCCTTAGCTTCCAATGAGAGACCTTCATGCTTATCACATAACAGCTGTATTGTACATGGCACTTCTGATGGTGGTTTAAAATCACGATCACTAAAATTAGATGGGAGACCTGAAAAAAAAAATGTATATCAAAATTTAAAATGACTATTAGTTAATTGAGATAAGGTTCGGTTGCAAACCCTCACAAGTGTGGAATAGAAACTATTATATAAAATAAATTCTTACAAAAGTGTCTTTACAAAAGTTTACTGGGTGGCCATTGTTTCCAATCCTACTATGTGGTTGATAGAAAGAAAGTGTACATCTCTCTTCCTGACATTACAACTTATTATTTCTCAACTTAATATAAATGTCCACTATCGGTGATTGTCCGTCAAAAAATCATAGACAACATACTTAAACTTATATCTCAAGATTAACAAATTTCTAGTAATTTACCCTCAAACTCTAAACTAAGAAGATCTTTACGATTGCTGAGCAACGCATTGCCATATACCCAATCTATACAGCAAAGCAACAAATGATAGGAGTTGACAAGATCATCACTGATGGCTGGAAAGTTTCCTGCAAAACACAAAAAAGGTTTTTAAATAAATGAATGAAACTGAAACCATCAAAAGATAAATCACTAGGCAACATCAAAGGGTTTGCACAGACATACTGTCTAAATGTAGAGGCTTTCAGAAGACGAGTAGCATTAACAAGTACATGTAATGTATAGTGTGTATGAACAGTGAAAAAGCAGCAGTTCTGCTCAGAAATTTGTTTCTCCTATCACATTTTTCATCCATGGATGTATTATAAGGCAGCACTAAAACACTCAATTCAAATTGAGTTTTTTTAATAGCATTGTCCAAAATTTTACTTTTTTATCAACAGTATGTGTCATCAGCATGTAAATATGAGTGGTATACTGGGGTGACAAATGTGACAAAAAACAGTTCACTCACCTTTAACCTGCACAAACATAGTCCATGTAAATTTAAACACATCAGAAGCTGTGCATGGCAGTCGTCTAGAAAAATGAATATTTTTTTAGAATACTTTCTCTAATACTAATAGTAGGGTTTCCGCCAGGAATGTTTGTGTGGGGGGGGGGGGGGTCTGGGGTACCCCCCAAAAGCAAAAAAAAATAAAGAGTTTTAAATTTTAGTGCCTAAAATGGCCTATTTAACCGAAATGACACCAAAATATGGAATATATTTGTATTTTCTTTGCTAACAAGGGGGCCCCGGTGGTGCTGAGTGGGGGGATCAAGACCCCCTCCCCCCCCCCACCCCATGGCGGAAACCCTGTATAGTATGTGTGAATCTGGCCAAAGAAATAATATATACCGTATTTATATGAATAAACATAATTCCCCCCCCCCCTCAGACTAGAGTGGGAGCCCCAGGTAAAAAATTGTTCAGTATGCATAGCAAAATGCTATGCAATACTGCCCATTTGCTTATCAAATTTGTAATTAATTAGCAAAATATTTCTACATCAAAGATATAATGAAGCTAGTCACAACTTAGAAGAAAACTGCTGATCAATAATTTTTAAACAAATCAGATTATTTTTTAATGATAATATAATGTACCATATCTTGTATTTTATTTTCAAACAGGGATTTATTGGAATATGGCTGTTTATTAGAATAAATACGATATATAAAATAGTATATTAGATGTATACATGTTCAGGTTCTAAAAGTTTTTAAATCAGCTTTTCAAGTTGTGAATTTAACAACTCAAGAGCTGTAGACTAGTCCAAATTATAAAGGTTCTGTTTAAATTAATAATTAAGACTAGATCAGTCTGGATCTTAGAATCATTCCAATTTTAGAAAAGAGATCGTTCTAATTTTAGGAGTACTTTTAACAGTCATCAAACGGAATTTGGAATTTCGGGATAACTTCTAATTGTAACAATGTTCAAACTTGCTAACAGTAGTAGTTCAACCAATAAACTTGTAACATAATACATATTTAAATTAGGCAAGAAAAGCTATGAACTCCACTAAACGTCATCACTCCTACTTAAGCCTAATGATTTTAGCTAGAAAGTCATTTCGTTCCTATTTTAGGATTAGTTTAGGCAGCTAGGCTTATTACTATGTAGTTTTTTCCATTATTACTAATAATGGCGAAAACTTAAACTACCTAATTTAGGTAGTTTAAGTTCCAAGAAATTATTAGAATGCACCGCATCTGATTCAAAAGCATAATTACTAGACTACTAGATTACGTAACATTGTCAGGCTTCTCTTGTTATTTTTTTACCGCCAATCGCATGCCGGACGTCGACACTTAGTGAAAACGACATGTCAATTGTTATTTTCTTTAAAATCTTTCCACACGTGACTTTACCCAACAGTCACACATACCTTTGCTTACGTCCCCGGGGCAGTTTTGGAGCTTCATTTTCAGGATCTTGAAAAACTCCCATAAATATAGGTTGAAATTTTTTGAATATCACAGTGGAGACATTGAAATTACGCTCCAATCTACCAACACTGTCTCTAAAATCTTGGGGTAAGTTTGCCATATCAGCCCACTTTCTCATTTTATTGAAGAACTCTATCAAACTGAAATAAATCAGGAAGAACATCATTAACATGCACTGAATACATTACAAGATTGTAGACATGAAAATCAGTTACCATGAAAAACGAATGGAATTTACCAAATTGTGTACCTGAAATTGAAATTGTGCTTACAAACGGATTAACATGATTACCCTCACAACGCTGAATTATTTTTGAATAAACCATGGAAACCAAAGGGTTTTTTTAATTTGAAATCATCATAAATGTCTTGGTTAGCTCTTTCAGTTTCATTTGAATACCTAAGTACTGGGTCTACAGTCATTATAAATATTTAAAGGGACCCCAATTTTGAAAATTTAATTTATATGAAGCTATATAGCCTACTGATCTTAACTAAAAATACAAAAAAGTTAAAAAACAATTTTGAAGCACCGAAAAAGAGGGGAATAGTTGTATTTCCAGGTCGTATATTGCCATGTACACAAAACAAGTCAGCAATATTAAGCACTTTACATCACATATTCCCACGTATCAGACGGTAAGATCAGAGCAGTCGCTGCTAATTGGTGTCTTATAGTCAGGACACGGGAGGACACACCTGCAGCACTGATTGTCTACCCAACGCTGGGCCGATACTATCAGCATGTGGGCCCAATGCTGTGAAAACATTCAATCGTCCTTCAGGTATACAAATAGTTTGTTTGGGTTACTTCTGGCTTCATAGAAATGTTGATTAAAAATATTTAAAAAAAAATGAAAATTCTGAAAAATATAAAAACATTATCCGTGGGATACACTACTTCACTGCGGAATTAAAAACGAAAATTGATGTCATCCCAAGGGGCTGCTTTAAATTTTTCAGTGTGGGGACAGTCTTTAGACATCAAAATCAGACTTCTACAAGAGTTAAGCAAATTCAAGCAGAAATGAAACTGGAATCCAAGAAAACATATGTTGACACAGAATTTGCAGTTTTGGGTGACGATTAGATTAGGCAAAATCATGTGAAAAAGAATTCGTTAGAATTTGTTAGTTTGGGTGACAGTAGATCCAAAAACGGACACTTGCTTCTCAGCAGATATTTTGTTGAATGTTATTGTATGCCTTTAGTCTGTACAACAAACAATATCCTAAAAAACTAATGAAGATGGATTTAAAATATTAACACAGGTTTTTTTCTTTATTTCCATAACTTTTCAGTGACTTAAAAAGACTTTTCCATGACTTTTCCAATACTTTTGAATAAGAAGTAAAATTCCATAACTTTTCCATCATGTCTATGAGAGTATGAACCCTGATATATCTCGACTGACTACCTTTTATACTAATTTCATATATTGTTTTGAAGTTTTTTTTAGTTCAACAGGAAAACCATAAAAAGGTGCACAATTTGAACATATTTAAGGTACAGTAAGAACGTAAACTGATACAAATGTATTACCTCAGTTTTGTGGATCGTAAAAGTCGGGTTAAAGAAACACAATTTCCCTCCACAACACCCCTACCAACTGTTGGCACTCTAGAGCGTCGACAAGAAACATATAGAGCACAAGCAAGCCAGTGCAAATTTTTGCCCTGTAAGAAAAAACAAATAATAAAAAAAGCAGTACAAATGGTCAATGTCTACAGAGTTTAAAAGCTGGTAAAAATAGTTGCAGATTTAAGTATCTAAAATGTGTCTCCTAATTCCACCATTTGTCTCTCTAGTACAAAAATAATAAACTTCTTTTGATCTGTTTTTATTTGCACATGCCATCATTGGAATGTCATCTCGGATACTTGAGTTGTATCTTTAGCAGGCCTCGACATCACTTGGTGACAGACATGTTTCTTATGAAAACTAATTGTCTGAGTCAAGTCAAGACTGTACACTTGTACTTGACGGAAAAAATTAACAATTTCAAAACTAGATATATCTATAGATACATTTATAGTTTATATATTAATTATACTCATAATTGGAAAGAGTTGTTCGGAAACAAACACGAAAGCAGCCATCTGTTACCGCCAGTCAGACAGTTTAAATTTGGCATAGATCAGCAAACTTTGTAACTTTGTAAAATGACTAGTCCTTCGGCAAATTTACTGGCCAGCAGATGAAAATCAGTTGAAAATTTACCAAGAAATAAGCGAAAAACATACGCTACAAATTTGGCTGTTTGGGTATAAATTCTGTGTGTTGATATGTCAGATCCAAGATGGAGGACGCCTGACAGCTGCACCGCGATGCAACCAATCTTAGTGGAGAGAATATGATTGGAGCAAAATGAGCGTTAATAGGCAAGACAAGTTGAAGTCTGGGCAGCCTACAAAAATACAGCACTGATCGATTGATATATCGTCGGAAGGCCCGAGCAGGCTGCATGTGAGGCTAGCTAAACCAAACAAGAGCGCTGACGCTAGCGATATCCCCCGCTATTAATTAAAGTCAATAATGGCCTCAAAGTCAAAGGTTAAAAAATAGGTCAAAGGTCACAACCCCCCCAAAAATCACATCTACACCCCCTAAGGGATGTGTGTGGCAATATGAATCCAGCAAACGCTTTCCGAGCTATCATCCGGAAAATGAACTTATCTTCTGCCATCAATTAGAGTCATTACTACCCTCAAAATCAAACGTAAAAAATTAGGTCAAAGGTCACAACCCCTAAAAGGCACATCCACACCCCCTGAGGGATATGTGTACGCAATATGAGAACAATCAAGCAAATGCTTTCTGCTATATCATCTGGAAACTGAACTTATCATCCGCCATCAATTAAAGTCAATAATGGCCTCAAAATTGAAGGTCAACAATTAGGTCAAAACCCCTAAAAGGCACATCTACACCCCCTGAGGGATGTGTGTGTGCAGTATGAAAACAATCCAGCAAACGCTTCGTGAGATATCGTCTGGAAACTGAAGTTATCATTCAAAATCAAGTAAAGTCAATAATCGCCTCAAAATCAAAGGTAAAAAATTAGATCAAAGGTCATAATCCCTAAAAGCACATCTACACCCCCTTAGGGATGTGTGTGTGCAGTATGAAAACAATTCAGCAAACGCTTTGCGAAATATCATCCGGAAACTGAACTTATCATCCGCAATTGAAATCAATAATCGCCTCAAAATCATAGGTCAACAGGAGGACTGTTCAGTCCTATATCTTCCCTCGCCATAAATTAGGTTAAGACTTTTTGTAGTCACAAATATTTAAAAAGTTGATTTGTGGTGGCCATTTTAAATTTCAGTAAAATCACATGCACATTTCCAGATGGAGGGTGATGTGATTGTATAATGTGAATTATTACTGATTTCAATTTTTCAGTTTTTGCGCCCACAAGAAAATATGAAGTTTATCCATGGCGTCCATTTTGAATTTCAGTAAAACCTTAAAAAAATCACTTACACATCTCCATATCGTGGGAAATGTGATAGTAAAATTTGAATAAATTCTTTTGTAGTTTTGTAGTTTTAGCGCCCACAAAAAATTTTGGAGTTGACCTCTGGCGGCCATTTTGAAATTTGGAAGCATCTTTAAAAAATCACTTACACATCCCCATGTTGCTAAGAATGTGATGTTAAAATTAGAAAAAAAATTGACCAAACAATTTTTTGGGGTTTTTACACACCCCCCCCTAAAAATTAAAGTTGATTTGTGGCGGCCATTTTGAATTTCAGTAAAACCTTGAAAAAGTCACCTGCACATCTCCATATCATGGGGATTGTGATAGTAAAAAGTTTTAGAGTTGCTTTCTGGCGGCCATTTTGAATTTTGGTAGCATTTCCAAAAATCACTTGCACATCCCCATGTTGCTACGAATGTCATGTCAAAATTTCAAAAAGATTTGATCACTAGTTCTTGAGTTTTTGCGCTCACAAGAAACGTGACGCCGGACAGAATCCTGGCGCGACTAAAATCCCCCTTCCCCTACGGGCGGGGGATAAAAATTAGGTCAAAGGTCATAACCCCCAAAAGGCACATCTACACCCCCTGAGGGATTTGTGTGTGCAGTATGAAAAAATTCAGCAAACGCTTTGCGAGATATCGACTGGAAACTGAACTTATTATCCGCAATCAATTAAAGTCGATAATCACCAGGACCTCAAAATCAAAGGTCAAAAACAAGGTCAAAGGTCATAACCCCCAAAAAGGCACATCTACACCCCCTAAGGGATGTGTGTATGCAATATGAAAGCAATCCGGCTAACGGTTTCAGATATATCGTCCGGAAACGAAACACGGACGCACGGCCAGACATGGTGATGACAATATCCCCGCCCCTACTTCATGGGCGGGGGATAAAAAGCAGGGCGACATGATAAATATGTCCACTCATCCAGGGATTTTTACGAGATCGCCGGCAGGATGACTTGCTGACCCAGTGCATTGACACTTGTCCTGCTTATATTTTGGTCACCAAGGGGAGCGTTAAATTCCACCCCTGAGCTATCATGCAGTCTTTAAAATAGTGAGCAAAATTAAAACAAAATGCTAGGCGATCTGCCACTTTGATTATATATTTGCAAAAATTATTCTGTGTTGTCCTTGTGTAACACCAGACATTTTATTTTACCACTGTAGCTATCATGCAAGATTTCTGCCAGTTGGCCATTTTGGATTTTATTTCTGCAAAATTTGTCATGGGTTATCCTTGTGTGAGACATTACATTTTGTTATATATTCATGGTCCAGTTTTCCTGCTTTGTTTTACCGGTACAGTAGAACCTGCTATGAGCAGACAACCTCCTATGGGAGGCCACTTGGTCATTCCTGGAAATTACATTCTGTATACAAATGAACCTCCTATGTATGGGCAGCCACCTGCGTCAAAAGGCCACTTTTCAGGACTGTGTCTAAAGGGTGGCTGCTGATTACAGGTTCTACTGTACTTATATATCACAAAATTACTTAAAATAAAAAAGGCCGCTAAACGACCATTTTGAAATTGTTTGCTCCTAAACGCCGTAGTAGCTGATAGATGATATGGGGATCTAAATGTCACAGAAAAAAAGGGCCCTGGTGCAGTGGTTAAAGATGCCTGTTTGAAAATTCTGAGATCTCAGGTTCGAAACCCACACTGGCCTTCCAAGTTTCTAAGAAACAAAATTTTTCTTCCCTGCTCACTCGCAAGGATTCAATTTTGTGTGGACTAGCGTGCTCGGCCTCAAACCCCACGGCTCGAATTTCAAATCCTGTTTCTGGAGGACAGTGTCATAAATCTGATCATCCTAAGGAAGTTCTCTTGGCCCAGTTTAGCCTATATGTGCACAAAGGTGGTCCAAAACCCCATTTATTTCACTTTCATTTGGCACAAAAAAAAAATCCCAGTGATATGTGATGGCTATTTGAAGTATAAGGACGCAGAAGTGGATAGATTAGTTATGCGATTGATTTTTGAGATAATGAGAAAAAAAATTTGAATGGCTGCCAGTAGTCATTCTATTTAGACTGCAAAATTTTGTCCTGGGTCATCCTTGTGCGAGACCCTCCATTTAGTTTTATATTCATGGTCTAGCTGTCTGCATTGTTTTTGAGTTTAATATGTAAAAGATAAACAGTGAAATAATTAAATAAAGCTCAGAGCGTAGTGTTAATTTAAAAGCATTCCCAATTATTATTGGGATGCTTGTACCTTGAGTTTGCCATTTTTTCTATCAGCAGCCGCCCTTTCGCGAGTGTATCCGCAAATAAATTAAGATATCCCTAAAAAGTGAACTGGCAAAACTTCCTATTTTTCACAGGACCTACAGTCTATGACACAATTATGTGGAGCACATGCTTTTCGTCGATTTCTTCTCCGTCAATTATCTACCGATTCTCATGACACTTTGTACAGGACATTTCCTAGTCATGTCATAACATCGATAAAATAGGAGAAATAGACAAAAAACATGCGCTCCAGATAATTGTGTCCCAGACTTTATGTACATAAAAGATCCTTTGTGTATTTTTTTTTACACCCAGCCCAGGGTCCTGCTCAGAAATTGGTTAGTGGTGGGCGGTCTTGACACCAAACTGTCAATTTTTATACTACAGCCATTCCCGATTTCTTATTTCAGACATGCATGTCCAAAATAAGAAATACGGGAATTTCGTCTCTATATCTAACCTAACTGGTAAATGCGCAGCACAATTTTTTTTTTAAATGGCAGCTCTAGTCTATGGACATGTTTACATCATGATATGGTCATATTAAGAATCCAAAATAAACTCACCGATTTTTTGACAATTTTAGCCTGATTGAGTCGCTTTAAGTTTAGTTGTGTTAATAGGCTGCCTATCATTATAGTCTGTCCGACGGTGGAGGATTGTCCAAAATGAAAGTTAGCTTTTCGGTATCCAGTCAGTCAATTCTCTTGCGATCATCTCAAAATTTTGTAACCATTATTATCTAGTCATTTGGCAACAACCCTGAAAATTTCCCGAATTTCCATTTAATAGCATATAATTTCTTAAGTTCTAAAAGATCATTTGACATGTAACGCAATTTCTGAGAATAAACCGGAATGAAGTTAATGGGTTTATACATGTTATAGAGGATCATAGAGGAGCATCATAAATAGACATTTACTACATGTCAAATGGTCTAACTTTTGAGCGATACAATACTTTCAGGATCGATGACTTAGAAAATAGGGTTTACAAAATTTCATGAAAATCGCTTGAGAATTGACTGAATGGATACCAAAAAACTAACTTTCATTTTGGACCATCCTCCACCGTCGGACAGACTTTAGGCCCTTTCATCCTGTGGCATGGGCTAGGCTAGTTCCTTGCCCGTGAGCGAGGGCCTAGAATCCAACCATAACATATTGCATTATACACATACTGATCAAAGGCACCAACGCGCAAATCCCTGTGCTGGTCAAAAACAAACGGCAATTGCGACCTTATTTTGACAGTAAAAATCTGTCGAAGGAAAAAATAGCCTAAGTTGCTTGGATGCACAGAAGTTAAATGCCATCGTTTCATTGACAAATCTTGCGTATTTTTTGTGTAATGAGCAGATTGTGAAATGTTGCTTTTGGGTATGGATGGGCATGTGACCCTAATTTGCTCTGGTCTGCCCAGAATGCAATGGGTCACAGATGGGACTAGGCATGCTGTGGCCCCTTCTGATAATTTTTTTACACATACATGTGCCATTTTTTCCATTTTTTAATTTTTGTAAGAAAATTCAAAAAAATGAAAATAGACATTGCCCTTAGTATGAGGAAGTTCTGGAGGACATTATTAAGACCGTTTGGACAGAACAATGTGGGAATCTCAAAGAAATGAGATACCTGGGGAAGGCTGCACTAGTTTGCTCAGGGTTAAACCTAGGTGAAGTTTTGTTTGCCTGCCCTGCACTTCCTCATGGAGCGCACCGAGGGTAAAAATGGAAGATTCATAGCCATAAGGATGAGAATCCATCAAAAGTTTTCTTCTTTGATGACCCCTCGTAGACTTGAAAAACAAAACGGAGGCCGGAGGCTATGCCTCAATTTCTGATTCTTATGTGCATGTGGTATATTTGCTACTGTTACTGTATTGTGGGGCACTCGTTGGGTACCCTGATGTATCTAAAAACTAGAACACGCAAATGCGACAACACCTCAGTAGCTTTCTTCAGCTGCTTCAAAAAGTTCAAGTGTCTGGGTGATGTTTTGGACTCTGTATCCCTTTAACCAATTTGCAACATTGAGGTGCCATTTTTTGGATGTTTTCAAAATTTAGCTCAAGATTCTGATCTAGCACAGCATTTTTCTTGCTCAGTGAAGACTGTGGAATGTGGTCAAATCTTTCTTTTAGCATGTCGACATGTCAGACTTTCCAATCAACAGGACTGGCAAGTCAAGGAGCCATTCCTGAGTAAAAACTGTCATTCCTAGAAATGGCCTTTGTCCTAGGATGGCCTTAAATTTGCTAGTTCATCGGAATGTCTAATAACAAATGTTGCCATTCCTGCAAATTTTTTTTGGCAGTACCAGACTGGAGGAATGGCCATATTTCGAGCCCTGCAGTAGTAGCACTGCCTGCAGTGATAGCCTATGGCATGCCAGCTAGCCTATATGGGTACAGTCCATTGGTCCGACAGTCCACTGGTCCGACATATCTACTGAATAGCAGCAGGATGAATGGCAGCAGCCACAAACTGTACACTACATTGGTCCGACAGTCAATGGACTGTCGGACCAATGGACTGTCGGACCAATGGACTGTGTGACCAATGGACTGTCAGACCATTGGACTGTCGGACCAGCGGACTGACCCCGCCTATATATAGCCCAGTTACCTGTTTCCGTTGCTAGATGTATTATATCAGTGCTCCAGATAACATGCGTATATGCGTAAAATACGCATGTAAAAACAAAAAAACTCATTGATAGAAAATCTGAGGAGTATTATTACCCATTAAAATACCCATCAAAATAAAAAGAAACAGGAAAAATGAAACGATTTGCTGTATTTTGTACGTGAGCACTCAGCAGAACTATGTGACCTGAGTGTAAGAAAAAAAATGATCAATGAACATGATAAAGCTTTCATGTTATTATGAAAAATACTCGTTGTATATTTTGTCATCATATTTCACCCCTCATCACCCATTTCAATGAGTGAAATACTCCTAAAACCAAAAAAATATCTGGAGCTCTGATTATATAGACAAGTTGGGAATCTCACATTTTGGACGGTGATGTGTACCGAACTCCCTCATGGCGGCCAGTGATCATTATAGTGTGAAGGGAGTTCGGTACACAACGACATCAGCGTGAGATTCCGAGCTTTTCTATATCTATGTCACTATGATATATCAACGGAAACAAGCAAGCTTTGATATAGCCTAGTATGGCTCATTATTCACTATGGCTATCACTATGCCCAGGGGCAGAGGGCAAATTATTTATATCTAGACTACTTCACGTCGGCGGCGCGCTCATTACATTTACATGTTTATACAGTAGTCTATAGGTCTAGACTAGAACAGTTCTTGAAGTAAATTATTTATTCCACGCAAAATCAGCACACAATGATTTATTTCAAAAAAACTCCAGCCCCCCCCCCCCTGGATATCTAATCATCGATGAATGGTGGCCCCCTAACCATGCCTAACCCGATCAAAGTCTCATGGGCATGATAGGCTGCCTATGTCTTTGACTATACCCAAAGTCACATTAAAAGTGATCAACCAGGATCGCATGTTTTTCGCTGATTTCTCGGTCAATTGTCAACCGATTTTCATGAAATTTTGTAACGATCATATTTCAACAGAATCCTAATATCCCTGAAAATTTCGTAAAATTATATATCGTATTTCAAAAGTTAAACCATTTGACATGTAATAAATTCAATTTACGACGTCCCTCTATAAACCCATTAAACTAATTCTAGAATTTTATTACATGGCAAATGGTTTAACGTTTGAAATATTAAATATAATTTTGAGAAATTTTTACTGTTGTTAGGATTTGAATAGAAAATGGCCTTTGCGAAATTTCAAGAAAATCGGTTCAGAATTTACGGAGAAATCGCCGAAAATCATGCGATCCTGGTTAATTTGACGGCGAGTATAGTCTATGTGAGTACTATCACAGTATCACTATCACTGTATCAGTATGACTATGAGTATTCGCTATTTCAGGTTACCAACATAGCTAGGCCTATAGATTAAAGGCCTAGCCCTAGGTCTAATCAATTGAATCTATTGACAATCATATCATTATCATATGAAATCAATTTCAACGGCCTCTCCCACCCAGGCTCTCGACTGGAAACTTGTTGGGCATGAACTGATGAATCATGAACTTGATGAAGTTGAAATGAATCCATGACAATGAATGATCATTGACATTTGATTAAGACTATAAAATAAACTGTCACACCTCCAGCGTATAGTTTTTGCCAATTCTCTGAAAGGCAGTCCACGCTTCATCCTTTGCATGGCGATCCATGTTTAAATCCATACATAAATTGACGAATGTCTGTCCTGTCAACTCAGTTTCATCTTCTACTTCTTCCGAGAGCCCCATTTTTGCAGTGGAGCCGTTCCTCTGCCGGTGGTGTGTACGCCGAAGCGTTCACATACATGACATACAATGGCGACTGTGTTGTGCATACGGTGTACGCAGAGAAGGCGGGAACAGACGGCCAATCAGTGAGAATGATAACTCGCGCCGTTATTCCCGCCAAATCATTCCATGACATGTCCCAGGGCACCACCAAATAAGCGATGGCGCCAATATAAATTCTAGTAGGCCTAGATAATGATTTAAGATTTAGATTCACAGAATGTAGGCCCTAATTGGTAAGCTAAAAAGGACTCACTAAACTGAGATCCTAATGCCATAATCCCGCTCTTAGCATCCTTCGGAAGTTCGGGTGCTGGGGTTCCACACGCGAGATTTAGATTCAAGATTAGGCCTAGATGTATTGTCATAAATGTATGCCTAGACTACATCAGTCAATAATTCAATTGACATAATTATTACACAGATATAATGCTAATACTGTAACTCAAGCATACAAAACTGATATGCCCTATTATAGAAAATATACAACATAACTTTAAACAACATTTATAAGCCATACAGTAGGACAGGAATCAGGATTATATCGGGTGACATATATGCCTTCTCATTAATTACAGTAATGTCGACCCTTATAGGCTTAGCAAACAAATGCTGGATGCAAGTATTTTGTTTAAAATGTATAGTAGGCCTACCACTATGTTCCTGAGCTAACGTGAAAGCTTAAACATTTTTGTAGCATAATTTTTTGTTTAATATAGGGCCTACAATCAATATTATTCAAATATCACAAAAAACACAAACAAGAAGATACTGTTGCACGTTTGTCGTATTTATTTAGCACTTTCCTGTCACTTACTTAATGGCAACACCCAGCAAACACAAAACATTTGTATAACAATTGTACAATGTTGGACCAACGTCGAAGACGTTTGGCCGACGTTGTACAAATGTTATGCAGATGTTTTGTGCTTGCTGGGTATAAGGGAATAGATCCCTATATAATTTTAATCTATGCAAATTTTAATGCAACATCACTATAAAAAATAGTAACACATAATTATCCGATGTAGGCTACTATTCTATAAATTTGGCGATATAATAATTACAATAGGGCCCTAGGGGAGAGTCGGGTTAGTTGAGCCACAGGGTTAATTGATCCACCCCCTCGCATTTCTACACATGGGATTTTAAGGAAATTTGAACACCACCTGGTGATTAAGTGTGATATTATTTACATGGCCACGTTGTGAGCACAGATCATTTTGCAGGTAGGGAGTTTTGTGGTTCAAAAATGCATTTTTGGCTGTACTCAGTAGAATTCAGATATCATAATGTTTGCATTAATATTACGGAAGCAGTAATGATTCTGTAAATTCTTGCTATAGGGCTAGACAGTCAAATACATAAAGATAGCCTATGTCAATGTAACACTCAACTTGGATCATTGAAATGTCACAAAATTTTACATTTTATACAATATGGCTGTTGTGGGGTAAGTTGAGCCAAATAAGATGGGGTAAGTTGATCAACCGGCTCAATTAACCCCATTCATGGCTCATCTTACCCCAGTAGGTAAATACATATTACAAAATGTGGATCAACTAACCCCACTCGACATGGCTCATCATACCCCAGTGGGAATATAATATATTATTGTAGAATGTGATATAGTGTAACAAATGACATCATATAATAGGTCAATATAATAAAGACACATAATAATAGTATATATCTTTTTAATAAATACAAGAAAACAATGATCCATGCATCAATACAGGCTATAATACCGATTGTATTACTTGGGACTTGGAGGAGATTTGTCAACAAATTTAACCCTTATGTGATGTACAAAAATGTTTATTTTTCTATTTTTGCATTTTCTGGACAAAAAATAACATTTTGGCATGTACATTTGTCAATTGTAAATTTTTACCATAGGTGATCAACTTACCCCCTTGCTTGGCACAACTTACCCCATACAGCGGGTTAGTTGAGCCACTTTCACCACTCACAGTTGTGCATCCATAACTTTTTTTATATTCGTTCTTTTCATCTTTCATTGATGTTGGATATATATGTAATATATAGTCATGTTTTAAAACTATCCCAACCATTCTACGATCAACTGGGAAAACACCAGACGAAATATTGTAAAAAGTGGCTCAACTAACCCGCCTCTCCCCTACACTATGAGTTTAAAAAAATAATTTTGTTGATCATAGGCCTACCATCAAAAAATGTAAATTTGTGGAAAAAATGGTGAACGTTATGCTGCCAAGGACAAATGTGAGTAGCTTTGGCAGTGGGCAAGTAGGCCTGTCAGGCGAAATCATATTCCCTGGAAATCAGTTTCGTCCACAGGAGCTCGGTTCCATCCACAGGTGTGCTTCTGGGATATTAGATCATCTTGACTTGAGAAATTAGATCCCTCATAATATCGCTCGTGATCACCATGCCAACGTTCCATTTTAATTTTGAATAGTCTACAGTAGGCCTACTGGTACTTTGATGTTTGGTAGGCCTACTTTGAAATTTGATAACATCATTCTCATGAGGCCATATAGGCCTATGCCAGAAGCAGCTATAGTCTACAATTTGAATTTGCTCATGGTAGGCTCTAATAGGATTTAGACCTAGGCTATTGCCAGATACATTGGCTTAGGCCAGAATACAAAGATTCAATATGTTAGCCAGAGCAGAGTATTGTGTAGGTCTATTAGTTGGTATTTAAATTCACGAAAATGAACGAAATAAATTAATACACAAATTTTGTTTTGTATTCATTTTCTGGAGAAAACAATGACATGGGTGAGAGCTGAAGGGGGATATATGAACAATATTTTTCAGGTATCTCCATAAAGTTCGATTCTATGTAGCCTATTTATTTAATATAGGCCTATTTAAATATATATGTGCGGCATTTGTATTCAACGCGTTCCTTTATAAATAAAGAAACTCCGGCACCAGCCTTATGTTTGCGACACATGTGTTGATGTTTAGGCCTACAACCCATTACGGCTACGTTTCCATAGGTATGCCCTATATATGGGTAAAACCAAAAATTGGGGTAACTTTGTAGCATCAAAAATGGCAGTGAGGTGACCATCGAAGAGGAGGAAAACTACTTTATAGGTTTGGTGCACTGATCCCAATAGAGCATGAAAAAGCCACTGGCTGCGCTAGAAATTTTTTTTTTGCTTCAAAAAATCATTTTAAAAAAGTTGCAGCATTCCACTTACTACTCCGTTACCAAATTCAAACCATTTGAAAAATTCTGTTGCTTTGTTTAGCTTGACATCACACTTTTAAACGTGATATCCTTATTGGAGCATAATACTAAAC
Source organism: Flabesymbios commensalis (assembly GCA_964017125.1). Lineage (NCBI taxonomy): Eukaryota > Metazoa > Annelida > Polychaeta > Terebellida > Flabelligeridae > Flabesymbios > Flabesymbios commensalis. The sequence continues at coordinate 59,602,192 of OZ024909.1, read as the reverse complement.
AATCGTACATCAGACCTGCTAAAAATTTAAAAAAAAATTGATGGGATGAACAAAAATCTTTATTTCAACTCCGTTACCAAGCCAAAAAATACTCAACTCCGTTACCAAATGTTTGGCTCGACATAAATATAAACTGTATATTTTCTTATCATAACATCGATCACAAATGGGTGCTCTATTAATATGGGGACAACGAGCCATGTTTTAAAAGACTGTATCATCAATCATTATGACTGTAAAACCCATAAAATTTGACAACTCACCACTCCGTTCCCTTTTCTTGGTAACGGAGTAGAGTGGAACGGAGTAGTAAAATTAAAAGTATTCTAGGGATTAATGAAAAGATCTGGGCAATAATTCAAAAATATATCATACGGGTGCAAATAGTCCCCATGGCAACTGTTGTAGGCATACAATCATAAAACCCAACTCGTTTTTATACCCACAAGGCTAGGAACGGAGTAGTAAAAACAAAAGTATATTTTCTAACTTTTTGGTAATACCTGTTTCGAATAACTTGTCACTCAACAATATTAATTCTTTCAAGGTGAAAAACTCGTATAAGGCCCTTTAGTGTGTCAAACTACACTTGCTATAATTTTAGTTCATGATTATTCACTTGATGGGGCATGCTACAATAATGGTAACGGAGTAGAGTGCAAATGTGGGGACATGTATATTCATCAAAATTATTTATATCGATATCAATTTTAAGTCGAATTTTGATCATTGATTAGTTAAAGTGAACAATGTCTAGCCATGAAATGTAATTGTTAGAATTATATTGTGATTTTGTATCCTACAGTGAAGTTTTAAATAGTGGAATTTTCCCTGGGGACATGCCATTTTCCACGTTTCCATGACATAGAGCTCTTATAAAACCTTATATATATATTTTTTTTTTACAAATAATCCAAACATTATTAAGTAGTAATGCCTAAACGTGAAGTTGCACCATTTATTTTTAATATTATTATATTTAAATCAAAATGCGGACCTTTTAAGTCCTGGGGACACTAATTTTATGTAAAGTTACCCCAATTTTTGGTTTTACCCATATATAGCTGCATGGCTATTAAGGTTTTTTTTAGCTGCGCGGGTCCAGGGTCTTGTCGTGAATTCCATCGTTACGGTATCACTGCCACCGGCACATCAAGGTTTTAGAATTTCAATGTAGGCCTAGGCCCCCCTACATATTTTGAGAATGTAATGCTGGGGCGATCACCGAAGAACGAGAAGTTATTAAGCCGATACAAATGTTGTGTATCGGTATCTATATTGAAGTCAGTGTGATTGGTGATAAATATTTTTTAAATGTTGTTACGTTATGCAGCAGTCAATGTATTCCCCGACCCACCCCACCGCGGGGCAGCCTGGGGGTTACCACGGGGTTTACCTGGGGGTTTGCTGTTTGTTCAAGCCACTGGGGTGTGGGGGTTTTCTCAAGCTTTGCCCCCAGATTGGAATCACGGGATTTGTCTATATTGAAAATCATTGACTATTCAAGTCACTGCTACAAAATACAAGTTTTAATTTTACAAAACATTAAAGCTGTCATGTTCAAGTTCAGTGGAGGGGTTGATATGCGACAGTCATATGTTCAAGGTGATCGCATGTTCAAGATGATTGTAGGCCAGGGGGGTGAGGGGCGTCAGCAATGTTGAAGGTGATAGGAGGGGTGAGGGCCGGGCGTCAGCCATGTTCAAGGTGATGGGAGGGGAATGAAGGGCGTCAGCCATGTTCAAGGTGATGGGCGGGGTGTGAGGGGCGTCAGCCATGTTCAAGGTGATAGGAGGGGTGAGGGGCGTCAGCCATGTTCAAGGTGATAGGAGGAGTGAGGGGCGTCAGCCATGTTCAAGGTGGTGTGAGGGGCGTAAGCCATGTTCAAGGTGATGGCAGGGGACGAGGGGTGTCAGCCATGTTCAAGGTGATGGCAGGGGGAGAGGGGCGTCAGCCATGTTAAAGGTGGTGTGAGGGGCGTCAGCCATGTTCAAAGTGATGGCAGGGGGCGAGGGGTGTCAGCCATGTTCAAGGTGGTGTGAGGGGCGTCAGCCATGTTCAAGGTGATGGCAGGGGACGAGGGGTGTCAGCCATGTTCAAGGTGGTGTGAGGGGCGTCAGCCATGTTCAAGGTGATGGCAGGGGGGAGAGGGGTGTCAGCCATGTTTAAAGTGGTGTGAGGGGTGTCAGCCATGTTCAAGGTGGTGTGAGGGGCGTCAGCCAATGTTCAAGGTGGTGTGAGGAGCGTCAGCCATGTTCAAGGTGGTGTGAGGGGCGTCAGCCATGTTCAAGGTGGTATTAGGGGCGTCAGCCATGTTCAAGGTGATGTCAGGAGGTGAGGGGCGTTAGCCATGTAGGCCAAATATGCCTACTAGACTAAGTAGCCTAGTTGATTACAAATTGTATTATAATTGTGTCCGAATATTAATTTAAAATGCTAATTCAAATGTTACGCAATGAGGTAGGTCTGTCGTCACATAATGATTACTATTGATAGAAATCATTTATAAATACAAACCAGGAGATTTATCCCACCCTGTTGGGTGGGGGTTTTACCTCGGGGTTATCAGGGGGTTTTGACATAAAATGTGCCCCTGGTTGTGGGGACTTTTGTGTTTTTGGGACACTCAAAAAGCAAATCCCCCACATAGCCCCGCCGTGGGGGGTGTCGGGGAATTCGTTGACTGCTGCATTATCACGGCCAATTGGACACAGCTTTGTACATCAACTTTGTTATCAAATAGTTCTGCTCTGGTCGGGAAATAACCCCTTTTTTATATGTTTATAGCGTAGCCACATAGTCTGAGGAGTAAGATAGAACAAAAAAAGAGTTTGTGCTATGGGTAGCTCAGAGCAGTGACCCAATAGGCTCATTACAGTATCACGCAATATGGAAAGTTACGGTATCACACACATAATTGGCACACTTTGTAGCCTTATGCAGTTAACATTCAAGTGCTGAATAATTTATTAGGCATCCCTGATACTATCGGGATGCTTAATTATAGTGTTTATTATTATTCCGCGCCGCCGTAGGCGTATGAGCAATTCAGCTCTCACTAAGAAGTTAGCAGATAATTTTATTTTTATTTTTTACAGACATGACCTAGGCTATATGGCTGGGCAATTCTTCTCATATATTTTTGGGGGGCACCACTCCATAAGCGGCTATTTTCCAAGATGGCTGCCCCAAAAGCTTGTGGGCACAATATCTTATTAACCGTTGAATGGATACCATAACCCTATTCATATTTTATAGTGGTGGTGCTCTGGGTCATTTGCTTAATTTTGGGAAGAATACATTAAAAGCAAGATGGCTGACGGAGGACATTTTGAAAAAAATTGTCCTTTAAAAAGCTTGTGGGCACGATATTTTTTTAACCGCTGGTTGGATCGCACCAAAATTTGATGTGGTGGTTTCTATGGATATATCAAAAGATCTGATCAGACTTTTGGAAAAAATAATTAAAAAACAAGATGGCAGACGGAAGACATTTTCAAAAAATGGCCTACAAGAAAGCTTATGGGTGCAATATCTTATGAGCTGTGGGTTAGATCGCCCTAAATTTGATGTGGTGGTTCTATGTGTATTTCAGATGATCTGATTAACTTTTGAGAGAAAATCATTGAAAACAAGATGGCTGACGGAGAGGACATTTAAAAAAAATGGCAGTCTAAAAAAAGGCGTGATATCTTATGAACCGTTTGTTGGATCGCATTCAAATTTGATGTGATGGTTCTCTGGTATTTCAGATGATCTGATTAACTTTTGGGAAAAAAATAAAAAAAACAATATGGTTGACGGAGGACTTCAGAAAAAAATAGCTGACCAAAAAGCTCATGGATGCGATATCTTATGAGCCGTTGGTTGGATTGCATTCGAATCTATGCAGTGGTTCTCTAGGCACTTCTAATGATCTGATTAACTTTGGGGAATAATTCATAAAAATCAATATGGGTGACAGAGGACATTTTGAAAAAATAGCCACCCAAAAAGCTTGTGATCGCATTCAAATCTGATGCAGTGGTTCTCCAGGTATTTATAATGATCTGATTAACTTTTGGGAATAATTCTTTTAAAACAAGATGGCTTATGGACATTTTGAGACGAAGTTGAGGCGGTGGGTATTGGCGTTGCCTCGGTTGTCCAGCGACACGTCTGGCCAGCTGTCCGCGTTTCTGGAGCAGGTCTCGGAAACCAATGATGGGGGGATTTCTTTTATATTGCACACACACATCCCTCAGGGGGTGGAGAATTGCCTTTTTGGGGTTTAGGAACGTAGGCCCACTTAAATGGCTGACCAACGGCCATAATTAATTTTGATATCTATCGAACCATGCCAGATAGCTAGACCATTACCATAAAACAAAATGTGCGGTTTCAGGGTGGGATATGGCTTGAAAAAATTCAACTCGATCAAATTCAAAATGGCAGACTATTGGCCATAATTAAATTTAATATGCTTGATATCTGGCAAATCCGACAGATCGATAGCTATAGTTACTATAAAACAAAATGTGTAGGGATATGCCCTGAAAAATGTCAACTTGATCAAATTTAAAATAGCTTACTATCGGCCATAATTACATTTATTATGCTTTATACCTGACAAACCGTGCCAGATAGCTGGACCATTACTATAAAACAAAATGTGCGGTATCAGGTAAGAATATTCCCTGAAAAAAATGAACTCATCTCAAATTCAAAATGGCCGACCATCGGTCATAATTACCTTTAATATGCCTCATATCTGACAAAATGATCCAGACAGCTACTAGACCATTATTATGAAACAAAATGTGCTTTTTCAGGGACGGATATGCCCTAGAAAATCTCGAGCAAATGCAAAATGGCCCATCACTGTATAACAGAATTTGATAGTTCAGGGAAGGATGCACCCCGAAATGTTTCTCTCATGCGGGCGGGGCGAGGCGGGGGATTATGGTGGCCGGCTGGCCT
>OZ024909.1:59422233-59592233 GCA_964017125.1 Flabesymbios commensalis | reverse complement strand
AACATTTCTTATATTGATGAAGAGCAAATCTATGTCATTGGCTATGTGAAATAAAAACGAGTTGCAGGTTTTCAGATGAAACCGATAGGGGATTTATTTCACACACATCACGTGTATATGTGCCTTTTGGAGGTAATGACCTTTGCCTACTTTTTGACCTTCATCTCTGAGCCAAAATAGCTTAGATTTTAACAATCTCGTTTCTGGAGAATATCTCAGAAACCCATGGGGCTATTATATTCATAATGCTCACACAAATCAGTGCAGATGCGCCTTTCGCGGGTCTTTTGACCTACTTTTTATCTACATGTACATCTCTGAGCTGACATAGCTTACATAGTAACAAACTCGTTTCCGAAGCATATGTAGGAAACCCATGGTAAAATTATATTCACACGTACATCATTCAGGGGATGTAGACGTGCTTTTGGGGGGTTTCAAAGTCCATGCTTGTTGTAATATACACGTAACTATGTAACATGCGATGTGACCAAATACGATATTGTTTTTGTCCCTTACAAACCTTTTTTTCATATGATAATTTTATAATATTTTATGATTTAAAGTTGATTTGGCACAAAACCCATATTTCTACGGTAACAGGCACGTTGTTATGGCAACACTTGCTTCTATACGGGTTATGCTGTTTAAGTATGAGGCAACAAAATTGTTATTGTTTCCATTACATAAATACATTTTAGGGTGACTTTGGTATCACTGTAAATATAAGACCCTGTTTGTTGATTTTTAGTCGATGTTGCGATGGAAGTCCAGGGCATTACCATGGCAACGGGCCCTAAATCAGTCGTATATTCATATATACATCTAGTAAAATAAATGTAACGCATAATGATGATTAGCTGGGAATACGCATTCAATACATAGCCTACATATAAAAGTTCAATAATAACTATATCTCGCCTGTACGATCTCTTGAAGACACCTGTGTCATATATTTTCAGTTGCTTATCAAATATCATGTTATATGTAAAAAACGTGATTAATTCCTATGAGGGTAATTGAATTTCATTCAAGGTCAAAATAGTGGAAAAAGAGCAAATATAAAAATTAGCTTTTTCAACGCGATAACAACACAAATCTTTAAAACATATTTATTCGTTGTCAACAAACTGAAGACCAACACAGTTATGTTTACAAAATATTTAGTTGATTTTTGTCTATGGCACTCAAAGAGACTAAAGCCGGGCCTCGGAGTTCGGGAACTCCTGTTCTAGTTTACAATCGGAATAATTTAGATTTTCTTTTCAAGCTGCCTCCACAAATTTTGACAGAGCTTTCCAAGAATGTATAACTAAAAATAAAAAATTGTCAGCATTATTAATATCTAAAAAATAAGATTGTTTTCACCACAGTCACAGATTGAAAAAGCGTTGTTCTAAAATTGTCATATAGGGAACATATAAATACAAAATTTCGTTCTCGGTTTCAGGAATGTCACACAAATTACACAAACGTTCTTCAACTCGTAAACTTCAAATTATTTTTATTACAGGATCTCGTTTTCTTTTATATCGTCCAGCTTATAAAGCTATTGGTAAAATTCCTGTGATCAATTGAATTATTAATGTTTTTGAAATATTTTTATATTTTACCTATTTTAGTTATTTATTTATTGGCTCATTAAGTATCACAAGCAGAATAAATTACGCCAAAAACACAGTCTAATTTTCGTGAGAATTATTTATGTCTAATGCATTGATATGTTTATAACTTGACACGAACTTCTAATATTTTATTAGTCAATGAGTCTGTTACAATATTTTATTAACCAATTATTTTATTAATCCATTATGTTGAAATATTTTACAAATCTCAAAGTAAAGGTTTTCACAATTTCTCTAAAGCTCAAACGTTGTTACCAACACTAACTTCACACCTTTCCCATTGCATAACAATGTTACGTCACCTTGCCGCCCCCTGTTCAACCCTTAGTGCAACACATGCAATTTTTTAAAAAATCTGAGAACAAATTGATTCCGGTTTCGACAGGTGAAAAACAATATGCATGTGGGGAAAATAATAAGTCCGATATTCCGAGTAGACATGTTCCGGTTTGGAGAGGGTTAATTAGTATTGTTTTGAGTGTAATTCATTCGGGACCAAAGAATTATTACGGTATTGACAGGATGCCGGTTTGTACAGGGTCCGGTATGTACAGGTTGCACTGTATATTGCTTAACGTGGTTATGAACAAGTAGTATGGTTTTAAATGTGATGTATCTACGTAATTTGGGTTTATTGTGCATATCAGTCAACCACGCAGGTTATTTCCATCAGCCTAAATAATTTTGACGTTATCTCATTCAAATTATAACAATTAGTTTTCCATACATCTCCATCATAAAGATGTAATCGTACTAGCAATTGTTGAAAGTTACTGCACCAGTTGTTTGTAGGCCTATTTGTTAGATCAATATATCAATACATGTCTGGTAATACTAGTATTAGGTAGTTTCATTGTTCCATTCCAGAATCTAAAAGTATTTAAATAATGTCGATATTTGACAGCAATCCAGCACATTTCTCCATATAAGGCAAGCAAATGTGTAAATTAATTTTCATGCACTTTATTACACATTTCCGTATTTTCAAAGCCCCAATTTTTTATGCATAATCTTGCACTGGTTCCACAAGTGAATTAAGTATAATTGGCAATATGTGTTTTTAGATGGTCAAATTTAAAAAACTCCAAAAGGCACATCTACACCCTTGTGTGTGTGCATAATTAAAGAAATCCATCCATGGGTTTCCAAATTCTCCTTCGGAAACGAAATGCGGACAGACGGACGGTGGGCCGGACGGCTGAACATCCGAGGCGACGTCATTACCCCTCCCCGACCCCAACTTTGTCGGGCGGAGTATAACAAAAGGAGACATACGGTAAACGAGACAAGCCCCGCTCTACCCAGAACTCCCCCCCCCCCCCCCAGGACAGTTTAATTAACATGTATGAAACAGCATAAATCTTATTTGAGTGATGCAATATGAGTGATGTGATGTGCGTGTGCAATATGAATGTAGCCTCACTATAGGTTTCCGAGATATCATCCGAAAATGAAATTGTTAGTGTCCAAGCTATTTCGGCTCAGATATATAGGTCAAAACGTAGGTCAAAGGTCATAGAGACCAATGTGAACATCCACTTCAACTTAGGGATGTGCGTGTGGAATATGAATGTAATCTTGTATGGGTTAGTGCGATATCATCCGGAAACGAAATTGTTAGTATCTATGTCATTTTCCCTTATAGATGTAGGTCAAACAGTAGGTCAAAGGTCATGACCTTCAAAAGGCACATGTCACACGCCCCCTAAGTGGTGTGTGTGCAACCTGAAAATGATTCCCTCATAGGTTGTCTTTTAAAACTTGAAACATACTTGCTTTTATTTCACATAGTTAATTGACATAGATATGCTCTTACTAATATAACAAATATTTGTTATTGAAAATGGCTCTATTGCAGAGAAAATGACGATTTCCTCTGAACATTTCCATACATTATTGTATTTTACGTTTTAGTTGCAATAATATATCACATCGGCAAAAACTATATAAGACTATAATTAAGGTTTTTCCAAAAAAATTATCCTTGGTTGACTTTGATTGACCTTCAATAACCTTGAATGACATTGAATGATATTGAAATATTAAATAGCTATACATTTCACACATATATAAAATATTTCTGTAGCCACTGAACATTTTAGGATATGTAGCCGCTCAAAGTAATTATTAATGTGTATTTTGTTGAAAAATGCCTCATATTTCGATAATATAACCAATATTTAAGCATGTGTTGCCATGACAACGGTTATGACAAAAATAGGGATTTTCCGACAAATGAAATATAACTTACCTCCACTACATGAACTAAAAGGAAATGATCAAATCTGTGGCCCTGCTTATTGTGGAAAAAAACTTTTGTAAGTTTTAAAGTCAATTTTATTTGGTCACATTTCATGTTTTATAGTTATATTACGACAGGCATGAACTTTGACTTCCTCTGACCCTAAAATATATATTTTAGAATTTAAAATTATATTTGTAGGTACGTTTAAACGTTTTTATCATGTATGCAAATTTTTGTTGATTTTGACCAATTGGTATTTTTCCGAGGGCCCTAAAAGTAAAATGTGCATTCCCAGTCATTCACCATAAGCCGCCACATTTTGTTCAAAGTTAGTTAATATAGGACTGATTCAGGGCCCGTTGCCATGGTGACGCCCCGGGCTGCCAACTATACATCCGCCAGAAATGAACCCCCCAGGGTCTTAACTTTACTATATATCAAATTCAGCCTAAAGTATATCTCGCTAAACGAAACGGAAAATACGGCCTTTTTTGCCCATTGGCCGCCAGACTAATATTATAGAGCCTCAAAAGACCACTAAAACATGAAATACAGGCCTATTGGTAGTAATTACAACATAAACCAATCAATCAAATTCAGTGTTAATTTCAAAATTGGGACAGTGTGTCTTTTGCGCCATGAGGCGAATTGCGACAGGGTGAGGTTATGACCATGCCGGAGGCACACCGCTACCCATTTCTAAGGCGAGTATCCCCCCACCCCGGCCTTTATGTTGACCCAGCACTTACTATAAAACAAAATGTGAGGTTCCAGGGGAGGATGCATCCTAAAATTTAGCTCGATCGAATTCAAAATGGCCGACAATCGGCCATCATTTACCTAAATAGTCCTGATATCGGGTGATCCGTGCTAGATAAATGAAATGAATCGGGCTTTAGGCCACTTTTGTGCGCATACAGACTAAATTGGGCCAGGAGAACCTCCTGAGGATGGTGAGATGACATTGCCCTCCACACACAAGATTCAAAATTCAAACCCTGAAGGTCTGAGGCAAACACGCTACCTTTCGGTCACGGAGGCTCCCCACAATACTGAGTGAACCGTGCTAGATAGCTGGACCATTAGGCCTTCTATAAAACAAAATGTGAGGTTTCATGAGAGGATGTACCCGGAAATATTTAGGGGAGGGTGTAGCCTGAAAATTTTGACTTTATCGAATTTAAAATGGCCGCCTATCGGCCATTATCTACTTTCATATGCCCAATATTTGGTAAACCGTGCTAGATGGCTAGACCATTACCCTACTATGAAGCAAAATGTGAGGTTGCTGGGAAAACATCAGCCTGATCAAATTCAAAATGGCCATTATTGATACTAATATACATAATATCTTTCACACCGTGGTAGGTAACTAGACCATTACTGTAAAGAATTATATTTCCACCAGGAAGGTTATGTTTTTGGTCGAGTTGGTTTGTTGTATGTTCGTCTGATTACTTAAAAAGTAGCAAACGGATTTGCATGAATTTTTTACCAGAGGGATCCCGAGATAAGGAACAAGATCTCATAGATTTGTATGAAACTTTTATCAGAGGTGTGTCTCTGGCCAAGGACCAATGCAATAAATTGTGGGAATTATCCGGATAAAGATCCAGATTAAGATAATTAATTACGATGGCTGACTGTCTAGTTCTTAATCTTTTAGGCCTACTCCTAGACTTAGCCGCTTATGGGTAATTGTCTTGTGTCCTGATTTTTGACCCAGTCCAGGGCTAATTATTTATTATAACACTACACAAAATCGCTTCAATAAAATTATAATTCGGGGCGCTTGGACTTCTGTATAGTCTGTATAATGCCTTACCGTGGGGATTTATAACCCAGTCTTTATAATGTACATCTATCATTTGCATAGGGTTACCTTAAAGGTATGCAAATGATAGATGTACATTATAAAGAAAAATGTGAAGGTAATACCTTCACATTTTTCATGAAATTGTTGATCTCAGCGAACACTGGCTACCATCATACAAAAACACAGCTTTTGCTGTGCTCTCCAGCTTTCTGACGCTTAATCAACGTGGTTGTGTCAAACTGGGACTAGGCAAACTATGCTAGACAGCTAGACCCTTTAGTCTGGGCATAAATTCCAATTCATATATAGCCCCATATAATTTTCAAAAACATTTTTAGTAGCTTATAGCAAACTTGTTTATCTGAATCATTTTTTTAGTGCTGAATAGATTTCGTGCCACACGAAATAGTAGGCCTATTTTGTGCGCACAAAATATGACTTTTTGCAATTTTGGTTTGGCCTATCACCAAATGATGATTGAATTTATCAGGTTGAGCTGGGTTCAAATTTGAGAGTCTAGCTGTTGTGGCCTAAGCTACAACAATCTTTCAAGTTGTACTTAAAAATAGGCATATTGCACCCCCTATAATATGCAGTAACGTACGTAATTACATAACGGTCAATCTATTCATTTTGGTGTTTCAATGTTCCCCAGTGTCAGCAAATATGTTAAGTGTCATCGACTCATTGGTGTCACTTTTTTCGTTTTTTTTACAGCCAAAGTCGTCGATTTGATTCTGACATGCAACATTTTTGAAGAAAGATATCTGTAGATACATGGGAATATATATATAAGACACGTATCTTACAATGTCTTTGTGCAGTAAAATTACATTCTAAATTATAATTATAGCATGTGGTAAATTCGGGAAGTCACAGACCTACAACTACAAGACATTTTCGGGGCATGTTTCCTGGGTCTAAACCGATTTACGTATCGCATCAACACAAAAATTGGTGTACAATGTCTCCGTCCATCACTGAGTGGATAAAACGTAACACACACTAGAGTATGCCTATAGGTCCCTTATAGAATATAATAGCATTCTACAACAAATTTAACATTGCTAACGTTACATTGGCACTTTATTGCGTTTGATGTCGTATGCCATTAGTAAAGTATCCACAGGGATACCATGATATTGATCAAATTGATTTGGATATAATATATCCTGCAAATAAAATTCTGTAAATAATTTAGTACTGCGCAACTCTCCTTGCGCAAGCGCAAATTCGTTCTTTAATATGTCACTAAATGCACAAGCCCCATTCAAGATCATTTAACACGGCAATCAGCTTTAGAAAAACATATTTTTTATTACATTTATAAAATTACCATTTATTCTCCTGGTCAGTGATAACCCCGGGGGTACGATTGTTTGAAATATGTGTCCCTCATGTTGTGACACCCAAAAAAGTCACTTTCCCAAATAATATTTGACATTTGAATGGTTTTATTCATGGTCATACCTTTTTTTCTATTTGACACAAGAGTGTTTGCTCAAATTCACTTATATTGCTGACAGTACTGTAGTTTGTTGTCTTTTAGGGCTCGGAAAGTTATTGTATATATCTTAAAATATATGCGAAACTAGACAGGAAGCCAATGTAGTCGTTTTAGAATGGGAACTAAAATGTGGAGCTAAAACGCGGGGCCTTGGTTACCCTGTAGGATCCTGACATGGTTCAGTTAATGTGGCGTTTATCCCCAGCCTCCTGGACGCGGGGGGGATGGGGATGACCGCCTCGTTTCCGTACCTTGGTGACGTGCGCACATAAGACAATGTGTGCGGCCTTGGTATTTTTCCCGCACTTCAGGCGTTACACTCGGCGACTACGGACGTGCCGTAGCTCGCTCTCGCTAAGTCAATAGAGACGTGCCGTGCGCGGAGGGTTGTGCTTTGCTGTTATTGCATTTTAATCAAATAAACATGACAAGAGAGAAGAGAGTTTTCTGACTTGTTTGGAACCGTCGACTCGACGGAGGAGGAGGAAGTTTGAGTTTTAATGGTGAGATTGGTCGGAGTCCCTCGTCGGCCATTGTGACCCCATAATGGAGCTCCCGGCGTAGGCCCATCTTCCCATACTGGTGACCCCTGACGACTCATCGTCTACGCAACAGTGTTTTCACCTAGACGCCAGTTGAAAACCGCTGTTTTCAAGGATAGTTTTCATTAATTTTAAGGGATTTTTTGAAAAAAAGCAATAGCATTTTTTTCATAAGGTACGTGAAAGCTGTAGGTCATTATATATATGCCAGTTTAAATTAGTCAGAAAGAGTTATCAGAAGAGAAGCACGTTTCTTTACATCGAAAACGGCGTAAATTTCTAAACTTTTGGTCGAAATCCCACGTGTTTGGCGCCTTTTCAAGATGGCGACCTTGTCGGTTTCTCTAGAAGAATCCAGAAAATTATTCTCATAGACCTAGTCTATCATTTTTTAATTGTAAGAGTTTGTTTAATGCCTTCATCCTATTAATGCCACTGTAGGCGAGTAGGAAGTGGGTATTTTCGGTAACTCAATTTTTATCGTTGATTACCATAATTGGGTAACTCGATTTTAAAGTCCATAGACGAGATCTCGTCATTTTTTCCGATTTTTTTCTACACAATCGACAGAAATTTTAAATATCGCTTCGACTCGGGTAACCTTTAATAGGTTTAGGGCCAAAATAAATTGTTTCCCTAAATGAATGTCAATAAACGGTCTTATTTGGTCTGTTTAAAAATATTCCCAGGACCGTAGGTCAATATTTTGTACTATTGTCATATGTTATTTCAGAAAATGCTGAATTTTGTACTTGTATTTGGTAGGTGTGCGCCATCTTGGACGCTGGTTTCCCTAACTTAGCTCTTCGCCCGCCGTGGGCACCCACGTGTTCCCCCCTAACCGGCATGCATCTGGACAGTGAGCCTGTGTCGCCACATCACATTAGCATAAAATAAGCCGCCATTTTGATTTGGTGGAGATCATTTGTCACGTGTTCCAAATTTTACACGGACTGATTGTAATAAAATTTTTTTAAATTGTTTATAAATCTTCTTTTTCAAAACGATTGAGGGAGAGGAAATGTAAATAAGTTGTTTCGAAAACAAATTCTGCCACTAATTGTGCGAGATTTTTGTTCACTTTGAAACGCCTTTCGGTGTTTGTAATCGTGCTAGGCTATTTAGCGCCTTTTTTGGGCACGCAGTAGGTAATGAATATGCTAATGTGAGGCGAGACTGGGATGCTGACTGTATACTATGTACGTACCGCTCAAAGCTTACCGTCACAGACTATAAGCCACATGCTGCCTGCCGCACAGGCTGTGAGCACCGACATTACACCACACACACACCCACCACAGACGACATAAAAACAACCGCACCGAACACAGTCGGTTTATACGTCAATCAATGAATCGATGCGAGCGATTGATTCGGACGTTTATGAGAATGATTCGGTGATGAACGTACCATTATAAAAAAAAAAAAACGTGGAATGTTCATCACAGACATCATTTTTCAGCGAAATGATATACTTTATCATTTATCAGCATAGACTACTGTCAGTCACGTTTTAGATATTATTCTTAAATCATAAATGTCACTGTTTTTCTTCGCAGTCACATTTAGTCTATCAGTTTGAGAACGAAATTTTCTCACGATAGTTTATTTCTGAAGTTTAAATTTTTTATAAATACAGAAATATTCGATTTGACAGTTGCGCTATTGCGAAACATTGCAAATATTGGAATGTGTTTTTCGACTTGTGTGAAAAAAAAAAATTTCACCCGGGTCGATTTACAAAATACTATTATCCTAGCTTAGCATAGCTTATCATAGTTGTATCTGGCATATCATTTTTATGTACCACTTCGACCTACGGTTTTCACGGTACCATTTTGCATGTGTGTGACTAGGTGAAAACGTTTTATGTCTCATATAGACCTTCAGTTTTCACTTCAATCAATACATACCTTTTGTGAATTTGTGAACAGCAGTTAGGTGAAAATTCAACGACGCATATTAATTCAACTAATCTGCAACCCCCGTTTCTCGCACCATGCGACATAGCATGAACATTTTCTACAGTCTACACTTCTAAGCTTCAACATATTACAGACATTTTTCATCTGATTTTCATGGCATTGCACAACCAAAAATAGTTGGCATGTGTTAATACGACATGCCATTTTAAACACATTTGGGATAGACGCAGAGCCAATAGGCCAGCTATCTCAAATGCTTCAATAGTTAGATAATTTTACAAACACTACTTCATAATGTCAAAGCAGTACGACAGTGAAGGCTTCATGTCAACGCCTCTAGAAGGTTCGGGTGCTAGACCGAAAGATAACTATCATCCCGACAGTGAGGACAATGAGGTTCGATTCCGAGAGGCGGACGAGGAATATCAACGCCTCAAAGCTGATTTCGCTCGAATTGCTCGAGCTAGACGTATGAATTCCCACTCTAGGAGCGACTCCTCAAGGAGTTCTTCACCGCTTGGTAGACAGTCGCCGAAACGTGCTACGAACTTACCAAAGTTCAGAATCGCAACTTTCTACGCCTCGGATGTAGAGCTCTGGTTCAACCAAATTGAGACTCAGTTCGCTCTCCACCAGATCGAGGATGATGACGAGAGGTACAGCTTAACCTGCGCTGCACTTTCGGGCGAGATTGCATCGGACGTGAGGGACGTGCTGCTTCAGCCTTTCAGGTCCAACAAATATGACAGCCTGAAAGCGATTTTGATTGAGAGGCGAGGATTGACAACACCCGAAAGGGTCAACAA
The DNA here is from genome assembly GCA_964017125.1 of Flabesymbios commensalis. Classification (NCBI taxonomy): domain Eukaryota; kingdom Metazoa; phylum Annelida; class Polychaeta; order Terebellida; family Flabelligeridae; genus Flabesymbios; species Flabesymbios commensalis. The sequence continues at coordinate 59,581,767 of OZ024909.1, read as the reverse complement.
AATTATCTCTGGCGAGAAGATTGGAAATGACATCCCTCGCGTTTCCTGCGGCGTCTGCAGAAGACTGCAGGTTTCGGCACCAAAGCTGTTGTGGGGAAGGCTGTAATTCGGCAAGCGTTCATACGACAGATGTCCGTTTCCATCAGAGCCCATTTGGCGACTCAACCCGACAGTGCCACCCTCGAAAGTTTGGCCGTTTTGGCCGACCGGGCACTGGCAGCAGAAGAGGACGTCGAAGAGAGTAAGCCGGGGGTCGCAGAGATTAAAGTCGAAGAAACCACCAAACTAGTTGGTTTGTTAGAGGATCTGTCCAAACGCATCAAGAGATTAGAAACAGTAACAACATCGGAGAGGAAACGAAATAAAGGACGTGGACGAGCAAATAACTATGCTCACGCGCCTGCATTTGCCCCTAATGTTCAGGCCTCAGGTTTCGTTAGCTACCAACCTAGTCAGTATGGAAACGCAAAAGATAATGCTCGACCTTTCGTTCCGCCGCCGAACCCACAGAGAAATGACGCCGCTAAGACTTTAGATTCGGCTGATGCACCTGTCTGCTATTTACACCAGACTTTCGGTGATAAGGCACGCACGTGCAGGAGCCCCTGCGCTTTTTCTTTAAACTGCTAAGCCAGAGCAAGGTAGCGACACTTGCATCTGGCGGTATAACTGAGATGCGACATGACTCCGCGGACGCTAGTTCTCCAAAGTTATCTCACTCTAAGTTATTATATGTCGCAGATAAAGGACATAAATGCAGATATTTATTCGACACGGGCGCAGCTGTCAGTGTTTTGCCGAAATCTTGCGCTAACGGGATTTCGGACGCTGGCAGTCTCCCCCTGGTGGCAGCTAATAACAGTACTATACATACTTACGGCAATTGTAAACGCGTCGTCGATGTCGGCTATAAGCGCGAATATCCGTGGACGTTCATAGTGGCAGATGTGCAGCAACCCATAATCAGGGCTGAATTTTTAATCCACTATAATTTGATCGTAGACTTGAGAAGCAGATGTCTTCGAGACATGCGTACAGGCCTAGCCATTGCCGCTTCACTATCTTCGATTAAACCTCTGTCATTGAACAGAGTTGATACCGTTCAAAATGAGTACACAAAACTCCTCGGCCAGTTCCCGGAACTGACACGCCCTACGACAAAGGGTGAGACCGTCAAACACGGCATAACTCACAAGATTGTGACTAAAGGTCACCCGGTTTTTACTCGACCACGACGTTTGGCACCCGATAAGCTGGTTACCGCCAAACGTGAGTTTGACGAGATGATTAAATTAGGGGTCATTGAACCCAGCGACAGCGAGTGGTCCTCGGCGCTTCACATGGTGCCAAAGAAAAACGGCGATTGGAGACCATGCGGGGACTACCGTAGTTTGAATGCACAGACCGTACCGGACCTTTATCCGATTCCTCATATTCAAGATTTCACGCAGCGGTTAGCCGGATCGAAATTTTTTTCGAAGATCGACTTAGTCAGGGCTTATTACCAAATTCCGGTGGAACCGTCCGACGTACACAAGACTGCTGTTTACCACACCTTTCGGCTTGTTTAATTTCACTAGAACACCATTTGGTCTAAGAAATTCCGGTCAAACGTTTCAGCGATTTATAGACCACGTGACACGCGGACTTGATTTCGTTTTTGTTTATTTGGATGACCTACTGGTAACCAGCCCAGATCATAAAACGCATAAGAAACATCTACGAATTCTTTTTGCTCGACTATCGGAGTACGGAATTATCATTGGTCCTGAAAAGTGGCAGTTTGGAACAACTGAATTAAGTTTCCTAGGTCACCACGTTTGCGCCGAAGGCATTTCGCCGTTACCCAGCGCCGTTGACGCATTGTTAATTTCGTTAAACCCGAAAAGCAACGAGCATTGCGTAGATATCTGGGAATGGTGAATTATTACCACCGTTTCATACCGCATTGCGCCGCGAAGCTGACGCCACTCAATAATCTACTGACTTCTGCCAATGAAGGACATACCAGACTGTCACCGAAATCAAATTTCGATTTGAAGTGGAATAAAAACGCAGAGTCAGCATTTTCTGAGTCAAAACAGATATTGGCAAACGCTACGCTTCTGGTGCACCCAGATTCTACGGCCCAGCTTAACATCACGTGTGACACTAGTGATGTCGCCGTCGGTGGCGTTTTGCAGCAATTTTTAAACGGTATGTGGCAGCCGCTTTCGTTTTTCAGCAAGAAGCTGAACCCAGCAGAGACACGCTACAGCGCGTTCAATCGTGAGCTTTTGGCAGTATACGCTACAATTAAACATTTCAGACACAATTTAGAAGGACGAAATTTTTTCGTTAATACAGATCACAAACCGTTGACATTCGTAATGTCATCCGTGACTGAGCGCGCATCCCTACGACAAACACGTCATTTAGCGTTCATCGCTGAATTCACCACCGATATTAGATATGTAAAAGGAGAGACAAATTTCGGCGTTGATGCGCTGTCACGACCATCAGTGTCAGCGATACACGATGGACCAGTAATAGACTATAAAGAGTTAAGTCTCGACCAAGCTAATGACGCGGAATTCACGCGTTTGAGACACTCGACTACATCAACTATGAATTTCAAACTATTAAAATCGTTCGATAATCAATTGATCTGGTGTGATGTGTCCACGGGACACAACCGGCCGTACCTTACCGCGAAATTTCGCCGAAAAGTTTTTTCAAACTTGCACGGTTTAGGCCATCCATCGCATAGAGCTACCAGACCTTTGATTAACACCCGATCTGTATGGCACGGCATGAACATAGATATTGCTAGATGGTGTCGTACCTGTAAGGGTTGCCAGACCGCTAAAGTTTCACGTCACAACACTCCAGTTTTCGGAAAGTTCACTGAACCTACCGAGCGATTCGATCATGTCCACGTGGACATAGTCGGACCTTTACCTTATGCCGATGGTTTTAGATATCTACTGACTTGCGTCGACCATTTTACACGTTGGCCCGAAGCTATACCTATGGTAGATATTAGAGCCGAAACGGTCGCCGATGCCTTCTTCAGCGGGTGGATAGCACGTTATGGTACCCCAGCCACTATCACCACTGATAGGGGCGCTCAATTCGGGTCCAAATTGTGGGATGGTTTGTGTAATCAATTCGGGATTATTCGGAATCGTACCACGAGTTATCACCCTCAGTCGAATGGCATGGTCGAACGTTTCCACCGTCAATTGAAAGCCGCCATTATGGCGCACGAGTCACCGAACCCGTGGACTATCACGTTACCTGCTGTACTTTTAGGAGGTCGTTCAGCCGTGAAAGAGAGACTGGGCAGGTCAGCTGCCGAGATGATTTACGGGACAACCCTTAGACTCCCAGGAAAGTTTACTAAACAGTACACCGTCGACGCCAACACTGATTTGGAGAATTATTCAGACAAGCTACGCGTGGCCATGTCGCGTCTCCGTCTATGTCCGCCACGTGACACACAACAACACAACATTTTCCAATTCAAGGAAATAGCTACATGTACTCATGTATTCTTGCGCCGAATCGCAATTGCACAGCCTCTGACCGCCCCTTACGAAGGGCCATACAAGGTCGTCGCGAGGAGTGGCAGAGTGATGAAAATCCTAGTTAAAGGCAAGGTTGAGACGGTCTCTTTAGATCGCGTTAAACCCGCACATATGGAGTGCGAGCCTACGACAGGTACGACAATACAGCGTAAAACGCCAAGCAAACCACGGAAGTCGACGGCTACCAGGACATCTAGTAAGAATCAACAGGGTTCAACTAGACCTGGTAGTGCGGACACTCCGACGTCCAACGGGACGAGAGTCAACACAAAAAAGTCGACGGCAGTCAGAAGCAGTCAAAAATCGGCCACAGTCCCAAAGCAAACAGATGTAAAAGTCAACTTGTCTAACAGAGACAATACTTACGTAGCGCCGCATTCGCGAGCCCCTGCTGTGTCCCGCGCTAACGGGAACGGCGGTGGTTTACAAACGTATTCCCGCATACCTTTACATCTACGGGGTAAAACCCCGGGTGCTGCTGACGCTGTAATCGACTCGACAAAAAGCAAACATGCGAATATCGCTAATCGCGAAAAAATTTCGACCGACCAAACAGTGCGAAAAACTAGAGTCGGACGAATAATCCAGACTCCTGCCCGATTCGTGCAGATGGTTCACGCCATAGTTGCGCCTAACGACGTCTATGGCGGGCCCAACCGCATACCTCGTAATAACAATGTTGTTAAATTGTAAATGAATATGCCAGGCCTGGCAGCATTGTGTACAGATATATAAATGTAAAGACATTTTTTTTAGCAAGCTCATTGCTAAATCACTAATATAAATTATGTTAATTAAATGAATGGGTTGATCGCAGCTTGCAGCAAATGAATCATACATAAAGGACAGTTGGTGTTAAGAGGATAGGACAATTCACGTATAATGCTGCGATTTCAACCACCCACGCTGTAACCACACTCGCTATATTTTTTTTTTTAAAACAAACAAACTATGCTTAGTTATAAGAGGTTACATATTTTACAACCCCGCTACTTGCACGAAGCAGTCTCCTACACGTCAGTTTGGTCCTACGTTATCACTCACCCGGGGGTAATGTAGGATCCTGACATCGTTCAGTTAATGTGGCGTTTATCCCCAGCCTCCTGGACGCGGGGGGATGGGGATGACCGACTCGTTTCCGTACCTTGGTGACGTGCGCACATAAAGCAATGTGTGCGGCCTTGGTATTTTCCCCGCACTTCAGGCGTTACACTCGGCGACTACGGACGTGCCGTAGCTCGCTCTCGCTAAGTCAATAGAGACGTGCCGTGCGCGGAGGGTTGTGCTTTGCTGTTATCGCATGTTAATCAAATAAACATGACAAGAGAGAAGAGAGTTTTCTGACTTGTTTGGAACCGTCGACTCGACGGAGGAGGAGGAAGTTTGAGTTTTAATGGTGAGATTGATCGGAGTCCCTCGTCGGCCATTGTGACCCCATAATGGAGCTCCCGGCGTAGGCCCATCTTCCCATAACCCCACTTGCAAGGCAGTTCTGAACGCGTTGTTATCTAGTGATATCCTTTCCTGGCATATAGTGCAAAGAGTGAGTTACAGTTATCTAACTTGCTACTGACCAGTGCCACTCCAATTTGTTTGGCAAGATCTAAGAATCGAATTCGACGCATATCACAGATATGATAGAAGCATGCCCTACATGTTTGGGATATGTGTTTTCGGAAATTCAGGCTACTGTCGAATACTAACCAGATTTTTGGCCGATTCAGATGGATTTGTGTCTTGACCTAGAATTAAGCATGGGAAATTATGTAACATTTTTTTTCGCTGAAGTTTGGTCCCAATAAGATTCTGTAAGCTGATTGTAATGCATTAGATAGGAATTTTTATATATATATATTAACTTGCAGCCGATTTACTACTACATTTTCCAAGATCTTGGAGATAGGACTCAAGTTGGATACAGGCCTGTAATTTTTCAGCTTGTTTTTAGAAAGAGATGTTTTTTACATAATGGTCCTAGATGAGCTTCTTTGAAATTTTGACGAAATGTACTAGTTTCTATTGAAATGTTAATTTTAAAGAGTTGTTTGGAAAACAGCCTTCTGCTAGCGCCAGTCTGCCATTTTAAATTTGATAAAGATCAGTAAATTTTACAAGGTTTATTTTATCTCACCGCTTTAGCTATTATGCAAGATTTCTGAGATAATAAGAAAAAAACAATTAAAAATACCGCCAGTCGCCCATTTTGGATTTTATTTCTGCGAAATTTGGCATGGACCATTCCTTGTGTGATTCCTTATATTTTGTTCTATATTCATGCTCCAGCGGTTTTGTTTTTGATTCACGTGAATAACACAAAATTACTCTCAAAAGCTAATCAGATCATTAGCTGACATTGCTGTGTATATTTGCCAAATTAAAATAAGATCTGCTGGAAACTTTTTCCTGAAGCGCGCTAACAAGCTAACAAAATAGTGGAATAAGAGCAAATATAAAAATTAGCTTTTCCAACACGATAACAACACAAATCTTTAAAACATATTAATTCGTTGTCAACAAACTAAAGACCAACACAGTTATGTTTACAAAATATTTAGTTGATTTTTGTCTATGGCACTCAAAGAGACTAAAGCCGGGCCTCGGAGTTCGGGAACTCCTGTTCTAGTTTACAATCGGAATAATTTAGATTTTCTTTTCAAGCTACCTCCACAAATTTTGACAGAGCTTCCCAAGAATGTATAACTAAAAATAAAAAATTGTCAGCATTATTAATATCTAAAAAATAAGATTGTTTTCACCACAGTCACAGATTGAAAAAGCGTTGTTCTAAAATTGTCATATAGGGAACATATAAATACAAAATTTCGTTCTCGGTTTCAGGAATGTCACACAAATTACACAAACGTTCTTCAACTCGTAAACTTCAAATTATTTTTATTACAGGATATCGTATTCTTTTATATCGTCCAGTTTATAAAGCTATTGGTAAAATTCCTGTGATCAATTGAATTATTAATGTTTATGAAATATTTTTATATTTTACCTATTTTAGTTATTTATTTATTGGCTCATTAAGTATCACAAGCAGAATAAATTACTCCAAAAACACAGTCTAATTTTCGTGAGAATTATTTATGTCTAATGCATTGATATGTTTATAACTTGACACGAACTTCTAATATTTTATTAGTCAATGAGTCTGTTACAATATTTTATTAACCAATTATTTTATTAATCCATTATGTTGAAATATTTTACAAATCTCAAAGTAAAGGTTTTCACAATTTCTCTAAAGCTCAAACTGTGTTACCAACACTAACTTCACACCTTTCCCATTGCATAACAATGTTACGTCACCTTGCCGCCCCCTGTTCAACCCTTAGTGCAACACATGCGATTTTTAAAAAAATCTGAGAGCAAATTGATTCCGGTTTCGACAGGTGAAATACAATATGCATGTGGGGAAAATAATAAGTCCGGTATTCCGAGTAGACATGTTCCGGTTTGGAGAGGGTTAATTAGTATTGTTTTGAGTGTAATTCATTCGGGACCAAAGAATTATTACGGTATAGACAGGATGCCGGTTTGTACAGGGTCCGGTATGTACAGGTTGCACTGTATATTGCTTAACGTGGTTATGAACAAGTAGTATGGTTTTAAATGTGATATATCTACGTAATTTGGGTTTATTGTGCATATCAGTCAACCACGCAGGTTATTTCCATCAGCCTAAATAATTTTGACGTTATCTCATTCAAATTATAACAATTAGTTTTCCATACATTTTCATCATAAAGATGTAATCGTACTAGCAATTGTTGAAAGTTACTGCACCAGTTGTTTGTAGGCCTATTTGTTAGATCAATATATCAATACATGACTGGTTATACTAGTATTAGGTAGTTTCATTGTTCCATTCCAGAATCTAAAAGTATTTAAATAATGTCGATATTTGACCGCAATCCAGCACATTTCTTCATATAAGGCAAGCAAATGTGTAAACTAATTTTCATGCACTTTATTACACATTTCCGTATATTCAAAGCCCCAATTTTTTATGCATAATCTTGCACTGGTTCCACAAGTGAATTAAGTATAATTGGCAATATGTGTTTTTAGATGGTCCAATTTCAAAAAGTCCAAAAGGCACATCTACACATCAATCCATCCATGGGTTTCCGAGTTCTCCTTCGGAAACGAAATGCGGACAGACGGACGGCGGGCCGGACGGCTGGACATCCGAGGCGACGTCATTACCCCTCCCCCCACCCCAACTTTGTCGGGCGGAGTATAACAAAAGGAGACATACGGTAAACGAGACAAGCCCCGCTCTACCCAGAACTCCCCCCCCCCCCCCCCAGGACAGTTTAATTACCATGTATGAAACAGCATAAATCTTATTTGAGTGATGCAATATGAGTGATGTGATGTGCGTGTGCAATATGAATGTAACCTCACCATAGGTTTCCGAGATATCATCCGAAAACGAAATTTTTAGTGTCTAAGCTATTTCGGCTCAGATATATAGGTCAAAACGTAGGTCAAAGGTCATAGAGACCAATGTGAACATCCACTTCAACTTAGGGATGTGCGTGTGGAATATGAATGTAATCTTGTATGGGTTAGTGCGATATCATCCGGAAACGAAATTGTTAGTATCTATGTCATTTTTCCTTATAGATGTAGGTCAAACAGTAGGTCAAAGGTCATGACCTTTAAAAAGCACATGTCACACGCCCCCTAAGTGGTGTGTGTGCAACCTGAAAATGATTCCCTTATAGGTTGTCTTTTAAAACTTGAAACATACTTGCTTTTATTTCACATAGTTAATTGACATAGATATGCTCTTACTAATATAACAAATATTTGTTATTGAAAATGGCTCTATTGCAGAGAAAATGACGATTTCCTCTGAACATTTCCATACATTATTGTATATTTTTCCTTTATCAAACCATCGCTGTAGTATCCGAAAGAAAGACATTTACGTTTTAGTTGCATTATTATATCCACATCGGCAAAAACAATATAAGACTATAATTAAGGTTTTTCCAAAAAAATTATCCTTGGTTGACCTTGATTGACCTTCAATAACCTTGAATGAACATTGAATGATCTTAAAATATTAAATAGCTATACATTTCACACATAAATAAAATATTTCTGTAGCCACTGAACATTTTAGGATATGTAGCCGCTCAAAGTAATTATTAATGTGTATTTTGTAGAAAAATGCCTCATATTTCGATAATATAACCAATATTTAAGCATGTGTTGCCATGACAACGGTAATGACAAAAATAGGGATTTTCCGACAAATGAAATATAACTTACCTCCACTACATGAACTAAAAGGAAATGATCAAATCTGTGGCCCTGCTTATTGTGGAAAAAAACTTTTGTAAGTTTTAAAGTCAATTTTATTTGGTCACATTTCATGTTTTATAGTTATATTACGACAGGCATGAACTTTGACCTCCTCTGACCCTAAAATATATATTTTAGAATTTAAAATTATATTTGTAGGTACGTTTAAACGTTTTTATCATGTATGCAAATTTTTGTTGATTTTGACCAATTGGTATTTTTCCGAGGGCCCTAAAAGTAAAATGTGCATTCCCAGTCATTCACCATAAGCCGCCACATTTTGTTCAAAGTTAGTTAATATAGGACTGATTCAGGGCCCGTTGCCATGGTGACGCCCCGGGCTGCCAACTATACATCCGCCAGAAATGAACCCCTCAGGGTCTTAACTTTACTATATATCAAATTCAGCCTAAAGTATATCTCGCTAAACGAAACGGAAAATACGGCCTTTTTTGCCCATTGGCCGCCAGACTAATATTATAGAGCTTAAAAAGACCACTAAAACATGAAATACAGGCCTATTGGTAGTAATTACAACATAAACCAATCAATCAAATGCAGTGTTAATTTCAAAATTGGGACAGTGTGTCTTTTGCGCCATGAGGCGAATTGCGACAGGGTGAGGTTATGACCATGCCGGAGGCACACCGCTACCCATTTCTAAGGCGAGTATCCCCCCCCCCCCCCGGCCTTTATGTTGACCCAGCACTTACTATAAAACAAAATGTGAGGTTCCAGGGGAGGATGCATCCTAAAATTTAGCTCGATCGAATTCAAAATGGCCGACAATCGGCCATCATTTACCTAAATAGTCCTGATATCGGGTGATCCGTGCTAGATAAATGAAATGAATCGGGCTTTAGGCCACTTTTGTGCGCATACAGACTAAATTGGGCCAGGAGAACCTCCTGAGGATGGTGAGATGACATTGCCCTCCACACACAAGATTCAAAATTCAAACCCTGAAGGTCTGAGGCCAAACACGCTACCTTTTGGTCACGGAGGCTCCCCACAATACTGAGTGAACCGTGCTAGATAGCTGGACCATTAGGCCTACTATAAAACAAAATGTGAGGTTTCATGAGAGGATGTACCCGGAAATATTTAGGGGAGGGTGTAGCCTGAAAATTTTGACTTTATCGAATTTAAAATGGCCGCCTATCGGCCATTATCTACTTTCATATGCCCAATATTTGGTAAACCGTGCTAGATGGCTAGACCATTAACCTACTATGAAGCAAAATGTGAGGTTGCTGGGAAAACATCAGCCTGATCAAATTTAAAATGGCCATTATTGATACTAATATACATAATATCTTTCAAACCGTGGTAGGTAACTAGACCATTACTGTAAAAAATTATATTTCCACCAGGAAGGTTATGTTTTTGGTCGAGTTGGTTTGTTGTATGTTCGTCTGATTACTTAAAAAGTAGCAAACGGATTTGCATGAAATTTTTACCAGAGGGATCCCGAGATAAGGAACAAGATCTCATAGATTTGTATGAAACTTTTATCAGAGGTGTGTCTCTGGCCAAGGACCAATGCAATAAATTGTGGGAATTATCTACCCTGATGACATCGCAAGGCTCTGAAACAGTGACGGCCATGTTTTGGCCAAATGGTATTACTGTGATCACCAGAGCGCGCTAGCTGAATATAGTCTTATACCACTCTCGGTCTTATCGCTAGGCGAGTCAGTGTCTGTTTTACACGGCCAGCCGTGGAAAAATGGAGGTCACTGCGACCAGGCTCAGCGCAATGTGGATAGCCTGGTTTAGCCGGGTAGGAATTATCCGGATAAAGATCCAGATTAAGATAATTAATTACGATGGGGGTTTGCAATCTCTGGCTGACTGTCTAGTTCTTAATCTTTTAGGCCTACTCCTAGACTTAGCCGCTTATGGGTAATTGTCTTGTGTCCTGATTTTTGACCCAGTCCAGGGCTAATTATTTATTATAACACTACACAAAATCGCTTCAATAAAATTATAATTCGGGGCGCTTGGACTTCTGTATAGTCTGTATAATGCCTTACCGTGGGGATTTATAACCCAGTCTTTATAATGTACATCTATCATTTGCATAGGGTTACCTTAAAGGTATGCAAATGATAGATGTACATTATAAAGAAAAATGTGAAGGTAATACCTTCACATTTTTCATGAAATTGTTGATCTCAGCGAACACTGGCTACCATCATACAAAAACACAGCTTTTGCTGTGCTCTCCAGCTTTCTGACGCTTAATCAACGTGGTTGTGTCAAACTGGGACTAGGCAAACTATGCTAGACAGTTAGACCCTTTAGTCTGGGCATAAATTCCAATTCATATATAGCCCCATTTTATTCTCAAAAACATTTTTAGTAGCTTATAGCAAACTTGTTTATCTGAATCATTTTTTTAGTGCTGAGTAGATTTCGTGCCACACGAAATAGTAGGCCTATTTTGTGCGCACAAAATATGACTTTTCGCAATTTTGGTTTGGCCTATCACCAAATGATGATTGAATTTATCAGGTTGAGCTGGGTTCAAATTTGAAAGTCTAGCTGTTGTGGCCTAAGCTACAACAATCTTTCAAGTTGTACTTAAAAATAGGCATATTGGAATAATTGCACCTCCTATAATATGTAGTAACGTACGTTATTACATAACGGTCAATCTATTCATTTCGGTGTTTCAATGTTCCCCAGTGTCAGCAAATATGTTAAGTGTCATCGACTCATTGGTGTCACTTTTCTCGTTTTTTTACAGCCAAAGTCGTCGATTTGATTCTGACATGCAACATTTTTGAAGAAAGATATCTGTAGATACATGGGAATATATATATAAGACACGTATCTTACAATGTCTTTGTGCAGTAAAATTACATTCTAAATTATAATTATAGCATGTGGTAAATTCGGGAAGTCACAGACCTACAACTACAAGACATTTTCGGGGCATGTTTCCTGGGTCAAAACCGATTTACGTATCGCATCAACACAAAAATTGGTGTACAATGTCTCCGTCCATCACTGAGTGGATAAAACGTAACACACACTAGAGTATGCCTATAGGTCCCTTATAGAATATAATAGCATTCTACAACAAATTTAACATTGCTAACGTTACATTGGCACTTTATTGCGTTTGATGTCGTATGCCATTAGTAAAGTATCCACAGGGATACCATGATATTGATCAAATTGATTTGGATATAATATATCCTGCAAATAAAATTCTGTAAATAATTTAGTACTGCGCAACTCTCCTTGCGCAAGCGCAAATTCGTTCTTTAATATGTCACTAAATGCACAAGCCCCATTCAAGATCATTTAACACGGCAATCAGCTTTAGAAAAACATATTTTTTATTACATTTATAAAACTACCATTTATTCTCCTGTTCAGTGATAACCCGGGGGTACGATTGTTTGAAATATGTGTCCCTCAGACAGGAAGCCAATGTAGTCGTTTTAGAATGGGAACTAAAATGTGGAGCTAAAACACGGGGCCTTGGTTACCCCACTTGCAAGGCAGTTCTGAACGCGTTGTTATCTATTGATATCCTTTCCTGGCATAAAGTGAAAAGAGTGAGTTACAGTTATCTAACTTGCTACTGACCAGTGCCACTCCAATTTGCTTGGCAAGATCTAAGAATAGACTTTTTCGAATTCGACGCATATCACAGATATGATAGAAGCATGCCCTACATGTTTGGGATGTGTTTTCGGAAATTCAGGCTACTGTCGAATACTAACCAGATTTTTGGCTGATTCAGATGGATTTGTGTCTTGACCTAGAATTAAGCATGGGAAATTATGTAACAATTTTTTTCGCTGAAGTTTGGTCCAAATAAGATTCTGTAAGCTGATTGTTATGGATTGGATAGGTATTTTTTTATATATATATCAACTTGCAGCCGATTTACTACTACATTTTCCAAGATCTTGGAGATGGGACTCAAGTTGGATACAGGCCTGTAATTTTTCAGCTTGTTTTTAGAAAGAGATGTTTTATACATAGTGGTCCTAGATGAGCTTCTTTGAAATTTTGAGGAAATGTACTAGTTTCTATTGAAATGTTAATTTAAAAGAGTTGTTTGGGAAACAGCCATCTGCTACCGCCAGTCTGCCATTTTAAATTTGATAAAGATCAGTAAATTTTACAAGGTTTATTTTATCTCACCGCTTTAGCTATTATGCAAGATTTCTGAGATAATAAGAAAAAAACAATAAAAAATACCGCCAGTCGCCCATTTTGGATTTTATTTCTGCGAAATTTGGCATGGGCCATTCCTTGTGTGATTCCTTATATTTTGTTCTATATTCATGCTCCAGCGGTTTTGTTTTTGATTCACGTGAATAACACAAAATTACTCTCAAAAGCTAATCAGATCATTAGCTGACATTGCTGTGTATATTTGCCAAATTAAAATAAGATCTGCTGGAAATTTTTTCCTGAAGCGCGCTAACAAGTATTTCTTTGTTAGTGGATGTTAGTGGTTGATGATACCGGGAATAAAATGTTATCAAAACAATTCCACAGTGGTATGTGATGGCTATGTGAGGTATGGGGAAGCATAATAGTTAGATATATTAGTAGCTAATTTGAAAACAAATAACTGCGGCGGTGGCGTACCGTGTGAAATACACTAAGAAGCCCTAGATCAGCAACCTATTTTATTTTATATTACCGTTTAGCTATATGCAAGATTTCCGAGATGAGAAAAAAAAATTAACAAGAGGACTGAAGTCCTATATCATCCCCCGCCATAAATTAGGCTAGACTTTTTTGCCGTCACAAATATTTAAAAAGTCGACTTGTGGTGGCCATTTTAAATATCAGTAAAATCACCTGCACATTATTTCTGACGTCAATTTTTGAGTTTTTTCGCCCACTAACAATTATGAAGTTCATGCATGGCGGCCATTTTGAATTTCCGTATAACCTTGAAAAAATCCCATGCACATCTCCATATCGTGATTGTAAAATTTGATGAATTTACAACATTAAGTTTTTGCGACCTCAAAAAAATTGAAATTCATCCGTGGCGGCCATTTTGAATTACAGCAAAACCTTAAAAAATCACCTGCACATATCCATATTGTGGGGAATGTGATAAAATTGCCCAAACTAATTTTTTGAGTTTTTGCGCCAACCAAAAAAATTGGAAGTTGGTCCGTGGCGGCCATTTTGAATTTCAGTAAAACCTTGAAAATGTCACCTGCACATCTCTATATGGTGGGGAATGTGATAGTAAAATTTGAATAATTTCTGTCTTTTAAGTTTTTTGCGCCCACAAAATTTTTTGGAGTTGACCTCTGGCGGCCATTTTGAATTTTGGTAGCATCTTTAAAAAATCACTTGCACATCCCCATGTTGCTAAGAATGTCATGTGGAAATTTAAAAAAAATTAACCAGTACTTAGTTTTTGCGCTCACAAAAAAACCTGACGCCGAACAGAATCCTGGGGCGACTAAAATCTCCCTTGCCCTACGGGCAGGGGATAATAAAAAGGCTGTTATTTTGGAACTGTTACTGTGAAATTTGTCATGAGATATATTTGTGCGAGACCTTACATTTTGTTCTATATCCTTGTGTGCGAGACATGGAGATTTTGTTTCATTTTCATGGTAGACATATTTTGCATTGTTTTTGAGTTACAAAAACATCACAACCAACCAATCAGCCAGCCAGCCAGCCAGCCAGCCAGCCAGCCAGCCAGCCAGCCAGCCAGCCAGCCAGCCAGCCAGCCAGCCAGCCAGCCAGCCAGCCGACCGACCAACCAAACAACCAACCAACCAACCAACCAACCAACCAATCAATCAATCAATCAATCAATCAATCAATCAATCAATCAATCAATCAATCAATCAAGGCAGCTGATTCATAACTCGAAACCCTAGCCATTTTGTATAGCCCTCAAAAACAAAGAAGAAATAACACTTGTAATTTATGCACCAAATCCATACTTTAATAAAATAGTCATTTCACTATCCACAATAAATATATTACAATCATGATCAACAATCCCTTTCAAGTATGAAAACTGTGTTGAAAAAAATCTGTTTGATATACTCTTAATCGTAACGACATCAGTGTAACATATTTTGTGTGAATTGCGGGGGATTTGCAAAGTCATTCTGCGACAACCAGTGAGCTGCAGTGAAGACTCTTCAGGCTACATTTGTGCATTAAATAGTTTTCTCACGGTAAGTTATGCAGTTTGTCTTCGAGTGCTTTTAAGCTAACAAACCCACATGAACGTCTCAGTGTGGTGCACATGTGTCTACACTTCTGCATGGTAGGTGACAAATGAAAAAAAGCACCGCTTTGCAATGAAATATTATCACTGATCTCTATTCAATGTTATTTTGGGTTTTCAGTAAAGAAAGTTCTAAAAAGTTGAAAAACAATGTAGGAATGTCACAGGTGAGCAAATATCTTAGCGTGTGTACAAAATGCAGTTATGTCTACAATCATTCAAACACATAAATGTGTTATCAAATTGCACTTACTTTCCCCATACATCATTAAATATTATATACAGATCTTCTGTGTTGATGCCTAACATTTGACTAGTGACAATCGTACTTATGGTAAATTCTTAAACGTAACTTTCAAAATAAAACGAGCATCAAATTCATTGGAATTGTTCCACCAATAAATTAAATATTTATAAATTCACTTAAATAAAAAATGTGTTTTTTCAAGACTCCAGCACTAATAGAGGTAAGAATTTGACTTTAACCCTTACAATGATGAAATATTTTTGTGTAAACCATGGAGACCAAAGGTTTTTTAATTATAATTTTGTAAACCCTTGTCCGGCTGAATTGGTGATATTGTATTTTTCATTCATTTGAAGCTGGAATTGCTAACGCAATTTCCAGCTTCAAATGACCAAAAATAGTTATATTTTTTTAAAATAGACATCTTCTAAATTGAATTATTTGAATAACTGAGCATCCACCACAAACTGTATTATCTATCTCAGCGACATATTATTTGGCTTAAAATTTGCTTAAAACCATTTATATCCGGGCTTAGCAGGACAAGGGTTAATTACTTCGGTGGGGAATCTGACCTCTAAAGACAGTCCCCGTGCTGAAAGGGTTAATAATTTCCTGTGCTGTTGAAAAAGGACACCCAACAGATGGGACAAAGAGAGAGTGATCTATCTAATTCTTTCAACATGGTGAGAACATATTATTCATGGGGATACCGGAGCTCAAAAAAAGTAAAACACCAGCCATATAAATAATTTATGCGGATATGCTTTGTTGATTATTATGGTTGTAAACTGCTCAATATGTAATTTTAAATGTTGATAACCTCATGCATTTGTGACACTATTTGTCAAAAAATTGTGGAATTTCAGTCAATATTTTATGTGAACCAACCCGAGGCAACATAGTCAAATGTCTTGTGTTTGCATCTGATCGAAAAACCTAAATTTTGACCGTTCCTATTAATGTGTACTTGTCTCACATTTAACAGCAGCACTTGAATTAGATCGTGAGCAAACTGGCCTTATTTTCTGTGAATACTACAATTTATTACACTGTAATTATTATATGACCCTGTTAAAAGTACAAAAGTATACAAGGAAACTATTTTATGTTCGTTTCCAACGATTATCAACTGCTGGACATCGATAACCACAATACACTACATCATCCAGCACACATCTTTCAATTACTTCACTGGGAAAACGTTTACACTTATGAATTTCACAATAATATAACAAATGATGAGGTTCTGTAATTTCAAAGAAATACAATAGAAACACAGTTATTTCAAATCCTATATGAAATGTAGAAAGGCATATTCATGTGATAATTATATAAGTTTGTATTTGGAAAAAGGACACATTTCATCATTTGGTTGTCAATGAATATCAGTGAAGATATTGGCCATTAAGGTGTAGTACCAAATTTATGATATTTTTGCTAAAATTTCGGTGTGATCCGTATGCAAAACTACACTACACTACAAAACAATGAACAGCTATTTAGCATCTGGACTCAAAATTTGTCTAGTGCATAGCGTTGTGTAGCAAATGGCTTGAGGTCCGCAGTTGTGAATAACTAGAATCTAGTGCCATGCAAGCCAGAAGCTCCAATAAATCCTACAAAGTGTCTGTTAAATTAGCTAAATAACATTGCTGATCAACAATTTTAAAACCTTGTTAGGTTACAATATACGTATTTGAATTTTAGCAGGGGAATGGCATCAACTGTTTTAGTCCCTTTGTCATAATTCAATGTGAAAGTTCAGCTCTTAACAACTGTTTATCACACACCCTGCAGACAACCATCCTATTTATTTTGTTGTTACTATTTCAGTGTTCGTTGTCATTATTTGAATAATCATTCACACATGTCAAATTAATATTGGTTAAGGATTGTAGATACTTTAATTGGGCTTGCAGATTTAGTGTTGATCATGTTATCGTTTCAATATATAAATCAAGGATGTAAAATACTTTTAAAACGTAGCATTAGAATTACGCTACTGCTGTACTGACACCCACCACAAATAACAGCTGTATATTATTGTAAGTGGCAGGTTAACATAATAGTAGAATGTAGCTGCGAATCAATCAAAGCTATCCATGATTGACAGCATGTATAAAATATGAATATGGCATGAGGAGTGACTGACTGCGCGTAAAAAAACATCAGGTCTCAGGTGGAAGAAAAAAGGTTACTTTGAGCACTCTGGAGTACAAAACTAAAGTGGATATTAATTTAAAAACGTTTAGATTGATGACTACAGTTGAAATACAACACCAGAAAACGTAAATTAATTTACATAGCTATAACACAAATTGTACACTGTGAACCAGAAGAGGGAAGGACAAATACGATCCTAGTTAGAAAGCACTGCTTTTTAACAGATACAATAAGAAACACAACATATTGAATGAGATCTCGTATGAATGGCCAACTTGTACAAAATTAAGTAACATTTAACTGTCACACGATAAATATCTTAATCTGCATTAGGATACAGATTACTAAGAAGTGTCGCAAAATACTGAAGTTTCAAAATTGCTTTGTTGAATTTCAGCACAATGACCATTGTGCTGCCTTCATTAAATAGATAACAAATTCATCATATATATATATATCTATAACATATGCATGTATTTATAATATTACATGTAAGGAAGAACTCAGAAAATCAGTATTGTAACAAATATCAAATGCGGGATTTTGACATTGAAATTAACAATATCTATTACCCTATTTATAAATTTAAAGTAAGGAAAAACTTCATAAAACAAAATTCATGATCTTGTTACAGTACTTATTAAAAATGGTATGGCATAGCTGATTCCTCAGCGAAAAATTAAATATGCATATTTGACCAGATGATAACAAAAGCTGATAACTGTCCCTTTATACTCTTCGTGACAACATGCATTATACCTTGGAGCAAAATACCTAATCAGAACCATGGTTGTAAAGACAGGCTAGCAGCGGCACAATCTTTTTTGAAGCATTTCATCACAGGTATGTTTTTCAAACTAGGTCAATGTGGCCTTTATTCATTGTATGGTTGGCCACTTAATCTCATGTACATACAATTTCAGAAACAAATATTTTTTTCTGAAAAATATTCTATAAATTATCTATTCAATATACAGGAGACTAAAGCCAAACAATACAAATATCACTGATAATTATAATATATTACATCTTCTCAGTGGCAAGTGTAATTATTCTTCAAGTAGAGTAGTTGTGGCCATACAAATCTTTGGTTTAAGAGGTGGGTATTGCCCAGTCCTAAGGGCAATATCTGAAGATAAACGTGAAGACAAGTTAATTGCAAGCAAATCCATGGACTGAACAAGCATAAACAATAAGGTGATAAGTGTAATTCCTACACAATATTAGATACTTAGATACACACATTTTTGGTGGCATGTTTGCAGATATTGATATGTTCAAGAGAAAAATGGATCACACAAAACAACACTTGCACACCAACATGGCAGATATAGTCATCCACATCACTCAACATTGATTCAGTGGTTTAAGGAACATCCTGGCATATGTCTAAGGAAATCAAAAAGAACAAAAAAATACCTACAATTAAATATACAACAGACTGCATTTCCACCAAAACACATGGTTATCATCATCATCCAGGCTTGACTACAAATAATTACTTTTTGTTAGTTAATGACAACACATCCCTGAAGTTTGAAAGTGATCATGCAAGTGAGGTGGCAGAAAGTGTCAATGTATCACAGAATCCATGTTAACAGTAACAACATAGGTGATTCTCCCAAGAGAGGTGGAAAGAAGATGCACAATATTTTCACTACTACTAACTTGACTGCATTACATCCAACAACATAATCGTTGAACTAGTCATCATTCTCCTAATCACCAGCCACAATGACTTCCTGATTTCTCTCCAATACAAACAGCTGCACTAGATGTTAGAAAGTTGAGTTTTAATTTAATATCCCTTAATATTATTACCAGTACATCTTCTAAAAATACCCCACGTCTGGTCCACTCTACCAAGGAAAACAGGTAGAGAATCTTAAACATGTTATGAGCGGCTTGCATCTGATACAGTGCAAACTTAAGGTAACACACCAGTCTCCTTTACTTTTCATGAAGATAAATGAAGGTATGAACACACTCTCTCAGCATACTATTTAATGACTAAGGTGAAAATAGCGCTGGTTGCTGAAGAGATGCTCCTTACACTAGGAGAGCTGTTCAGATTGTGCTGCAGGTTTGGATGATAAATCCTGAGGAGATTCCGGTTTATGTTGGATACACTCCTCGCTGGAGGAGTTATGGCTGCTAATATCTTCTACTGAGCTTTCCTTCACTTCCTCAGTGTGCACGTTCTTTACTGTTGACTTTGGTGATGAGCACTTAGTGTTCAGATTCAATGGTTGATTATCAGTGTCATCTGGTAAACTAGCCTTGTCTTCAGTGAGTTTGTCAGGTGTTTTCTCTTTGCTATCCTCCTGCTCCTGGTCATCTTCAGTCTGCATGCCATTCACAAGACTCTGTGCTTGGGCTAAGCTTGACAGAGACGAGGAAACACCTGCTGGCATTGTGTAACTAGCTGCTAAACTTTGTGCATATAACGTCTGCGCGTATAACATTTGATTGTACATGAGAAGGGAAGGATTTGACGCTGCAGCACTCAAGTTAGCAGCTGCAGCAGTAGGAGATTTAGCAGGAGACTTGTCTTCTTTGCTGCCAGAGGATGAAGCCTTTTGTTCCTTATCCTCCTTAGTAATCTCACCAGGCTCTTTTTCATCATCACCAGATTTGGGAAGTTGTGTCATATATCCAAGGCTGGCCAAGCTGGCAGCGTACATTGGGTTATTGTACATGTTAGCCAAGCCATAGGGTAATCCAGCCATGGCCAGCTTAGGGTAAGCAGCAGCAGCAGCATACATTCCAGCATTACCTCCCAATCCTGCCATACTAGCTGCAGCCAAATAGTCAGCAGTTTTTAAAGAGCGTGGTGAACGATTTGAACTGCCAGGAGGTCTGCCTCGACGACGTTCATGTGGCATGTGCACTCGATTCATGAGTTCTTCTGGTAAATTTCCCTATAAAACATAAAATACTGTTTAAATGATTTCACAATATTCATATAGTACATTATTTATTTACCAGGCAAACTTCACTAATGCCAAATTTTCACACTAAAATGCGTAATTGGCACAACCATTTTGATATTGTCATGCTATTTTAAAGTCATCCACTGACATTATAGTTGACAGCATAAACAAACTTTCGTGAAGTTGTGAAAAAAGGTGAATAAAACACAATCATTTATTTTAAACCAGGATGTCAAAACAAAGTTAACAGGCTTGTGTTACCATTGTTCAAACTTTAAATGGCTGCTATTTCTGTGCAAATCACTTACCTTTAACCAAACACTTTTACTTAGTAGTTACACATGTAACCGAGTAAAATGAAATGAATCGGGCTTTAGGCCACCTTTGTGCACATATAGGCTAAACTGGGCCAGGAGAACCTCCTGAGGATGGTGAGATGGTTGAGATGACACTGTCCTCCAGACACAGGATTCGAAATTCGAGCCCTGGCGGTCTGAGATCGAGCACGCTACCTCTCGGTCACGGAGGCTCCCCACAATACTAACTTTCACACGTGGATGGGGAAGAAACAATTTTGTTTCTTTCAAACCGCCGAGACCGGGAACCGAACCCCGGACTCTGGCGTGAAAGGCAGCGGTGCTAACCACTACCCTAGGGCCCCCGCCCTGTAACCGAGTAAACAAGAGGCACTGCACCAATGGTGTTTAAAGTGGGCCAATGTTGCAGACGATGGGCCAGCATTTAAAAACAAGATCACACTCGACAATAGCCCGCCACCATTATTGAACTTGAAGTTATTGCGCCTACAAGGTCAATTTATTGTCGTAAAATGAGAAAAATCACAATAAACAATTCAAAATGCAAAAAATGGCATTAAATCGACCAATTTGATTTTTTTTCCAGATGTTATTAAATTGTCCGAGAACTGCTTATTGTAACATTCATAAGAAATTTGAACAGGACAAATGACAATTTTTCATGTTATCGCGCCCACAAGGTTAAATTATTGACAGTGAAATGTGAAAATCGTAATAAATCAACCATTTTGTATTTTTTTTCAGCCATTATTGAACTTCTCCAAGAACTGGTCATTAACATGTGTAACAAATTTGGAAAGGATACATAAAAACTTTTCAAGTTATCGCGCCCACAAGGTCAAATAATTGACATAAAATGCAAAAAATCTGCCATTAAAAAATTAATGTGCTATTATTAATTACTAGAGCCTTACGGCACTGAAGTAGAGCTTGTGCCGGGCTTCAGGGTCATTGTTTTAACAGGCCTGTGCCCAGAAATTTTTTAAGGGGGGGTCGAATTTTGGATTGCTGGGGTATTTTCAAAATAAGTTAATTGGACCCCCTGTAAAAAAAACTGTTTGAATTTATATTGGGCATTGAGCAAATTGCAAACGCAGGTTAAGGGGGTCTGGGGGCATGCCCCCTGGGATTTTTGTTCGATTTTTAGCTACAAATTGGTGCAGTTTGGTGGATTCTGGAGGATGTCGCTGGGGTAAATTTTCGGCTTTGTGGTCACGGGGGGGGGGGGGGGGCGGGGGTCCTTTCGAGCCTTCCCCCCCAAAGGGCCTGGTTTTAAGGAAAGCTAAGATGCAGCTGTTTCACAATTAGGCAACAAATATATTGGTCTAAATGAGGTGTTGAATCTGACAGTAACTATCCTGTATCTCGTATGTGACTGTCGTCAGCTCAATGCTGTTTTCAAAGTTTAGTCGAGGGGGTGGGGGGTGGTGGTGGTGCACGAGTAAATACACCCCCCAGCTGCGTCTCTGTGTTTATTAGTAGGCCTATATCCGGTCTATTAGGGATAGAAATAGGTCAAATCTGTGAAACTCAGTGACCTCGACCTCCTTTATTTTCACCGAGCTGGCTAATACAATGAAGTCTGAGGGAGGGTTCTTACAGTACTGTTCATTTGAAACTTACGTGGTGAATATTCGCCACGAATTCACACGAATTTAATTCGCCGAATTCGCGATGAATGATATTCGCCGATAACACAAATGATTGGGCGAACATTCGCCATGGATTCTCCGCGAATTCACTGATCGGTATTCGCCAGCGATAGAGATAGGTCGGCGAATTCGCGGTAGGAAATTCGTCGTGGGGAAGTCGGCGAATTCGCGGTGAGGAAGTCGGCGGATTCGCGGTGAGGAATTCGGCGAATTCGCGCCGGGGAATTTGCACTTCCCGCAATTCGCGTAGCTATATGCCAGTGACGCTGTGCCGCACCAGTACTGGCAGTAGGCCTACGTTTGACTGTGTAAACTATCGATTACATTACGACTTGTATTTTTCTCTATGATCGTTCAAATATTCTGAAACCGTGTCACTATTGAAAAAATAAAATCATTATTTATTGTCTTATATTTATACCTCATTACTTATTTAATCGTTATGCAGAGAATGCGGAACTAATATCGAGAAATGTGTGCGAGTGAGCGCCGGCATCTTTGGAATTCCGGAAAAGAACGAGTGATTATCCGGAAATCATCGGCTCGCATAAATTAGCCAGGCTTACGCTGGATTGGTCAAATGAGGCTCTCACGTTACTCATATCGAGCAGACGACTAGATGTAAACACTCAGTGCGCGAAATACGCATTCCGGCCCTTTATCTAGGGTATTAATTGATCATTTTTCGGACGACAAACGAAAAAAAAATGACAGTCACAATATGACAACAGGCCATCATGACATCTTGATAACGGCACAAGCCTCTGTGACCCTCTGTGTCTGTTTTAAGTTGACAATTCGCCTCCTTGCATACATAGATAGCAGCATTTTGATGTTGCATTCCCAGATTCTCCAGGATGAATCAGATGAATTCCTTACTGTGAATCCTATTTCCCAAGAAGAATTCTCCGTGGGGAATTCACCATGGGGAATTTCCTATGGGGAATTCACCATCAGGAATTCCCCAGAGAGTCCCAATGGAGAATTCACCACGGTGAATTCACCATGGGGAATTCACCGTGAATCTGATTCCCCGGGCATTCTTCGTGAATTCACCAATTTGCCTGGGGCAAAGAATCAGATTCCCCAAGGGGAATTCCCCATGGAGAATTCTCTTGTGGTGAATTCATGTGAATATTCCCGGTGAATTCCCCGCAAGTTTAAAATGAACAGTACTGTATATAACCTTGTTCTCGTCACTGCGTTTTACAGAATGAAGTATGGGGGAGGGGGTGTTATATAACTCTGTTTTCACCGAGTGACGTCACTGCGTTTCACAGCTAGCTACTCCCTGTGTGACCCTGGGCTGGGACCAGGATCTGGGACTGTGGTGCAGTTCATTATTCAAAGCCGATCTATTAAACAGAAACTGTTTATATTAATCTGACAGTTTGGGTGGTATAGGCGTATATGTTACTAGGCATACCCCAGTCAATGACAGGTAGGGGAAGGTACAAAAGAATGTGTCTAGCAAACAATTTAGTAGCCTAGGCACATTGCATGCTAGTAGGCCTACTGCTATTTGCTCAGATGTGATGGCAGTGTGTAGTGTTCAGATTGAAATAACTGAGTCAGGAGACAGATTAACTACTTCCCCTGCCACAGTCGTTGAGCCAATGTTGATTTAATGATAGACCAGCGTGATAGCAGTGTGAGACTGCAGGACAACATTAAATAGACTCACTATAATAGAACTCACTATAATAGAACTAGCAACTCGATAAGCCTAGATATATTGAGATTGCAAAGTTATCGATATGATTAGTGATCTATGTTGATGTTGAGTTGAAAACAATAATAGCCTAATTTAAATGTCACTTCTGGGGCTTCGCATATGGCTATGAGATTCATTAAGCATAGCAGGATTAGGCTATGCATTGCCTGAGGGGTGTTTTTAAAGTTTTCAGAGCGTATTCAGACTGTAGGCACCAGTAGGCCCTAGGCCTAAGTTTTTACTACAAATGAATTGGTTTTTTTTTGTTGGTTTAATGTTAGAGCATCGTCTATGAAGCTCGCCCAACATTAATGCCACATCGAGTGAATGTTTGTTTTGTTGGGCAGTGAGTGGCCGATAGGCATATTATATAGGCCCCATACATGTGTATTGGCAGGCAAGCAGAGACAAGACGTTGAATCAAAGTTGGCTTAACGTTTGTCCAACGTCGTAGATGGTGGACAAATGTTGAGCCAACATTGATTCAACGTCTCCTTGTGTCAGCTGAGTATTGTGTATGCCTTTGGGACAGACTGCCCATACAGCCTTTACAGGCGAACACGCATACCGCTGGACAATCACATGCAGCCAGCGTTGTTTCAATGCTGGCACACCGTCTACAACGCTGGCCAAGCATTTGGTCAGCGTTGCCGTATTAGGCCTACTATTAATGACAGGTGCACTTCCCAGCAAACACGAGACGTTGACCCAATGTTGTTTTTATGCCGGGCCGACGTCGGAGACGGCGGGCCAACATTCAAACAACATTGGATCATAGTAGATCACGTGTCGTATACAGAACTGGCAGCTTGGTATTGCGAGGCAGGTCAAAGCACTGAGGGTCAAAGTGTATTCCTAAGGTCACGGGTCACGTCACCTAACAGACATGGCTGACATAGTATTGTACATGATAGGAATTGATGCGTCATTTATATCAGTGTTCATCTGATCAGCTGATCCAAAATCTCAAAATCTGGCTTTGTGGTGCAACAAAAAAAGTTATTCTTAACACACACATGGAGTTAGTTATGTTCCCAGTTCCACAAATTTAAAGTTATTGCCGTGAAATTAATCATACAGAAAACCACTCAGACCCACATAAACTGAAAAAGTAGAGCGGCGCTCTACTACTAATAATAATAATATTGTGCTATTATTGCCATTAAGTGGCAAGTTTAAATTTTTTTCAGCCATTATTGACCTTGACTGCTGGTAATTTGTAACATGCATAACAAATTTGGGAAAGATACTTGAAAATTTTTCAAGTTATTGTGCCCACAAGTAAATGTTTATGCTGACAACGCCAAACTTCATTGCAAGAGCCCACCTTTTTCAATTAAAACTAAAAGGCGGGCTAAAAATTGGTTTGAGATTTTGTGATCACTGGGAAGTGCATTCATACATTAATCAAAGTGATTAGGACTAACAAGAAGGATTCCCCAAAAACTGCATGCGTTGTGACCTTTCTTGCAATATGCCAGGATTCAGGGGCAGCTCTATTACTGCATGTCGGCTGATATGGAGGACATCGTCAGAAATGCTGGCCCAATATTAACCCTTAAAGTGCTGAAATATATTTTTTTAAATTTGAAATCATCATAAATGTCTTAGTCAGCTCTTGTCGTTCCATTTGAATACCATGTTATGGGTCTGCAGCCATTATACATTTTTTACCCTTTCAGTACATGTATCGACTTTAGATCTGAAGCCTATAGACAAAGTCTGTCCACACGCTGAAAGAATCTGACGTCTATAGATGTCAAAAGTCGGTCCCTGTGCTGAAAGGGTTAATATATCATTGGCAAGCATCCCAGATTGACTGAATAGATGTAATCCTGAACTCCCATAGGTTGATATTACATGTACTTTATCCACTATCTACAGCTCAGTGTATTACTGACATGTGCACATCATACCCTAGCAGCCAGAATCTTTCAAAGAAAAGACTAAGAATTTAAAAGTTGGTCGACCTTTCCTTGTTTTCCAGACCAAAACCTGGTTTTACATACTATTTTTGATGTACACCACTCACATATCTTTTTCCTTCTCCCTGGCATTGAAAACACTAGAAAGATTATGCCTACACTGGAGATGTAGGCCAGCGGATGCATAAAAATGCTCTGACTTTTCCCTCACCTGTGGCAACCCTACTTCCGTAACTACATGATATTGGCTAATATATAAAGTATTACTCTCTATACTCAATGCATATTTGTATGCCCACTAACCTTTGCCTTGACAATATGCGCCCATTTGGGATCCACGTCAAAACCAGGATTTTTCTCCAGCCAATGTCTCAGCAGACGAAGTGGTGGTGCCTTGGCTCCTGTTATACGTTTACTAGTCTCACGATTTACAACAGCTACATTCTCCTCCCCCGTCACAGTATCAAGATCTAGCTTTGTTGGATCAATTCTTGGACGTCTGCGCCGACGACCATCCCAATGTAATTCCTTAATAAAAAAAATTAAAGTCAAGCATCATCACTGCCATCTCTGGGAGTATTAAAATTTCAATCACAATTGTTTTGCCGAGAAATAGGCCATCCCTGTAGAGAAGGATTTTACGTAATGCTAAAATAACACTTGAGTTGTATGGTGTCTGCTGCGATGATCTACTTTTCTGCAGTGTGTGAAAATATATATATCAACAATGAGGCAAGGGCTAAGGAATTATTTTGCCCTGTAGTTTTTCATACAGCTCGAAAAATACCATGATTCTGTTATTGGAGTGAACATTTACCTCATTTAAAGTATCATCAACAGGAGTGACGCTGGAAGCTGCAGCAGAGAAAACACTTGCTCTGTCTACTGTATACTCTGGATGCTTTGCCAGAAATTGTTCTAGCTCACTGAACTTGGGTGCTTGTTCTCCAGTGAGACAATGACCATCCTCCATACTTATCAAAGGAACACGTTCATCTACAGATTAAAACATAAATAGTAGATGAAACACACAGATCTCACTACTTACTATGTCACACATTGCAAACATCTGAGGACAGATCATAAATCGTCATTTCGAACAGGACATCCTGTAGTCATGAAAATGGATTTAAAATAGCTGATATCACTCTTCCAAAGGGTAGCTTTGTGGTTACAATTTAAATAAAGATAAATGTTGACAAAGGTTGCTCAGTATGAACAGCCAAACAATTTCAATCACCTACTAATTAACATTCGATTAGCTATGCAAAAACATAACATAAACGCAATATATATATATATATCAGTGTTTCATCTAGCAATTTCTACCATGGCGCAGCGCCATGTTGCCTTTTGTGAGCGCCATGTTGCCCTTCATGAGCGCCATGTTGCCCTTCTAATATTCAGACGGTGATCTGCCTCTTTGAACTATTGCTACGTTATAATCAACCCACCCAGGGTTATCAATATCTGATAATGGTCGGTGTAACTGTTCCTGGTAATAACTGGCTATGTTTGAACACACTTAATAGGCCTAACTGATTCTGTTTGTACCCTTAATTAGGGAGGGTCGGTGTTGTAAATGCCCACCCGGATCAACTGTGTGCCCGGCATTCATGATAAGGTGCCCCTGATGATCGGTGGCGCCATACCCCTTTTGAATCCTAGATGAAACACTGTATATAATATAATATATATATATATATATATATATATATATATATATTTAAAGGGAAATTTGCTGTTTCTAAGATGTTCTTACTGGCATCAGGTTTTATGGGAGATTGTCCTGCCAGTAAGGTGGCTTTTCTCATTTGAGCTTGCACTAATTCTTCAAGTACTTTGTCAACTTTCCTCTTACGACCACGCTTTCTTCCCATAAATTCTAAAGGTGTGTCACCCTGAAAGCAAAACACATAAAATAAAGTAAGGACACAAGTGAAGCTAAATGTAAAATATATATCCCATGTACAATATTAAAAAGGCACATTCAAGCGAAAATCAACATTTTTAATTTGACTCCTTAATATGTCTATAATATGTGAATATGTCCATAGACATAGACATATATATCCATAGACATATTCCTTATTTTAGACATATGCATGTCTGAAAATAATTTTTGTGCTTATTCTTTTTAACTGGTAAATGCGCAACACAAAATTTAAAAAAACTGATACAATTCTAGGCTATGGACATGTTCACATATTATGGCCATATCAAGGAGCCAAAAAACCCCGATGATTTTGGTCTGATTGTGTCACTTTAACCCTTTAAGTCCTCACGATGCATTAAAGCATCATTTTACATCCCTCAAAGGAGACTTAATTTTCCTGCAACCAACGGTTGTGGAACAAAAATTTCCATAAAACTGGTTGACCAATACATAGCAATTTTCTTAAAAATTTTAAACCACATCAAATCATCTTCATCCACTACAAGTCGAGAATGGTAAATTCAGGCCTGAAAGGGTTAAATTCAAAACAAATGTGAAAACAGCAGCGTGATGCGTGATAGTCAGGGCTCCTAGCAAACATTTAAAACAGAATTACATTAAATTACAATAACAAGTGAATAATTTCACTGATAGTTATATTCACTAAACAAAAATGCAGACAGGCAGATAGCCAGATGGAAGGCCAGCCAGATGTCCTGGGTGATGCCATAATACATGTTGGGTGGGGGGATAAAATGTCCACAATTCAATTAATCATTGTGCAACAATCCTCAATTAAAATGTTAATTACTAAATCCTTTCTACAATGTCTGCTTACCTAATGCAAATCAAAAATCAAAGTGTATAGTCTGGCAATGGTCGCATTTCCAGGGGGAGCAGTACATGGCGTAAACAAGCAGCGTTATATTAAAATGTTCTGCACATGGGGATTATTTGCCAAAATACTCCATTCAATTTAAATTGATGTGCAATGAAAATTTATAATACTCACTTATTCTTCAGAGTAATTAAGTTTAAAAATGAGGTGTAATACTTAATTAACATTGAAAGCTAAATCTGTAGCACGGGGATGAATGGGAAAAGAAACCAGCCTTATAATCAAATACTGATAAAACTTATCATACCGAAGAGAATTTGAAACACATCACAGCAGACATGACAGTTCTAAGAATTTCATAGAATCTCAATGAAAGCAAAATGATGTCTTGTGTATGCGGTAAACAAAAACATCAGTGGGCCTAAAACGCTTTACTGAAAAAATGAAATGTTCACAGAAATTTTCTTCACTTCCCCTGACATAGGCCATTCTCTGACATTTCACTGACTGCTGGTAATCTTTATAATGTCAGAGACCATTAGAAAAAACTTCAGTATTGATAACCCAAGTTACCCTGCGCTCAGATCCACTCATACTGTCATCATCTCGTCTCATTGGACTGTCACTCAAGCGCCCTATACCATTCATATCTTCACTCCCCTGGAACCCTGATAAATCACTGTCTGCGTCACTTATGCTTGCACCGTCCATCAAATAACCTGAAACAAAAAAAGGGTGGCATATAGTACGAGAAAAAATAATTTGCTTGAACCTTTTCATGGAAACATCATGTTTTGAAAAAATCATGGAATTTGACTCATCATGGAATGTCTTGGAAATTAACTTTCGAACCCATCAACTTGATAACTCAGGCTAAATTTCATCTTGCCATATTTTTTAATGATTGGAGGTTCCATCTATTTCTTCCACCTATTTCTCCTTTATTTCTCATTGATAATATTAAGTGCTGTTTTCAAGGCCAAAATCTTCCCATATCCAGATTAAATTAGGCCATTAGGGACATTATGCGGCCAGCATTCATGTAAGGTGATTATTTTATTTTCAACCTGTTTTTAATGTCTACACAGGACAAATTGTATGTTTCACCAACGTTACAAGATTTTATGATCTGATGTCTTGCTCTTTGGCCTCATTTGGTCATCTTACCCAGGAGGGCGAGACACCTTGAAAACACAAGTACACTATCATACTGTGCTGGTAATCTAGAAAGCTCATCATGCATTCACTGCATGCAGTATCCAGATCTTGTCTAGATCTATATATAGACACTTAAAGTGTGTTTTTGCATGGCATTATTCAGCAGGCGGGCTTATCTAATGAGATTTGTGTGTATTACACCACATTACAATCTATATAGTGATACAGACTGATCGTTCTGAATCACCCTTATACAGGACAATATTAGTATTTCAGATGAAAGTGCAAATTATCTGGAGAATAAAGTTTCTATAACATTTGATTGATTTTGTGTGGTGTACTATATTTTAAATATCAATTTGCTAGTGCTTTTTACAGTGGTTTATTTGCTGCTACATCGTGGTTTGGTAGCAAATAAAACAATGCAACCCACACATCACTGCGTTGAGGCCTTTGAAAAACTTGTGAAGTCATCGAGCCCGACGGTGATGCCCGACGGTGATGCCGCTGATTAAAAATGCAATATACAATAATGCAATAAAAATGGCCCCATTAAATGAGCTGTGATAAAAACACATATAACAGCATTATGATAGAAGGTTAGGCTTATGTACATTCAAGAAAGTAAACTCACCTCTCTCCATATCTAAATCCATTCTACGTCCTTGACCACGCTTCTTGTGGAAAGTCATCTTCAGTCCATCATTCTGTAGCCGAACAAGATAAACATGAGTTTGAACAACACTCAATGACGATACATTATTCATATATAACATTGTTACTGAACAAATATGTGATAAATGGAACCTCGTTAATCTGACTTGAGTTGGAATAAATCTTGAACATTTTAGTTTACTTACTTACTATAAGAATATGCATTGTAGGATTATTTATAAACTTGCAAAAGTTTGCATAGTACAAATATGAATACACTTCTGTTGGCTGTGATGGGACATCACAAACAGAAAATAAAAACACACCGAATGTCAGAAACACAGTTGAAATAAAAATACAATATCTAACAAGTCACATAGAGAAACAAGAGGCAGGCCACTATAATCTCCTGCCCCGCCCATGGTATAGACATTTTTCAGCGTGTATCCTTCCCTCAACTCTTTTTGTTTCACAGTAAATGGTCTACCTATCTAGCACAGTTTGCGATGTATACCGTATTTTTCGGTGTATAACCCGCTACTTTTTACTCCTTGGAAGGCCTGGTGCTGGGTTTCTAACATATGCGGGCTATACATTGTTGAAGTCCAAAATTGCATAAGGATATTTTTTTATAATCATGGTTAAATTTCTTCTGCCGTATATTGCGTCTAAACGCGCTGTATTTTCTGTACTTCACGAACAGGAGCCGTCACTTGGCCACGTGGAAATAGCAGCTACTGGGGGTGCATGACAACCACACACAACTTACCCCACTCTCAGTTAGCCGCCACTCGGCAATCAGAGCATTGGATTATTGAAGGTGGGACATTTTACTCCCACGGGCCGCGGTTGACAGGCCACTACACAGTCATACCCGTGCACTCTCACAGTTATAGCCGCCACTCGGTAGTCAGAGCATTGCATTAATGAAGGTCTGACATTTTACTCCCACGGGCCACGGTTAACAGGCCTCTACACAGTCATACCCCTGCACTCTCACAGTTTTAGCCGCCACTCAGTAATCAGAGCACTGCATTAATGAAGGTCTGACATACTCCCACGGGCCGCGTTAACAGGCCACTACACACAGGCCACTCCACTCTCAAAGTTAGCCGCCACTCGGTAATCAGAGCATTGCATCAATGAAGGTGTGACATCTTACTGCCAACGGCCGCGGTTGACCTGCAAATACCCTCATCTTGGACGGTTCTTATGTCAGCACAAGGATATTTAAAATAATATCTTTGAGTTATATAAACATTGAAAGCCCTGCATTGAAATGATAGAAACGCGTCGCCAAATTAAGAATATACCCATACTAAAAATATGAAACAATTACATTTCCAAAGATAGACTGAATTTCAAACGTTCACGCCCCAGAATATCTTCAGACAGACGAGATGAGATAGGTCTGACGTCACCATGCCGCATTGCGGCTGGTGTCTACGCGCCATTTAGCGACGGTGTTATATAGTCTAGTATGGTTAGTGTATATGCGACACAGCAAACACGGGATGTTGATCTAATGTTGTGTTGATGCTGGGCCAATGTCGAAGACGGTGAGCAGTTTGTATACAACAGCAGGAGGACTTCTACAATGCACACTCACTGTGTGACACAGAGAGGCACGCGTACATGCGTAGATCTTTATCTCGCCAGCTACAATCGGCCGTTAATAGACCTCAACTTTTTAATAATGTATTATAATTATAATAAACAATGTCAGCATAAGTAGTACGTATTTAAAACATATCAGATTTTACATTGCTATAAGCTCAGCCCTAGGACACAAAAATGTTTGTCACTGCTGTAGGCCTAGTGTTGTGAGTGGATCACAGATCGGCGGCGTGAAACACGCGGGGTATACACAGGTGTGGTGTATATATTGTCTAAGCAGCAATTGTTGGTTAATTTAACCCTCTGCGGGCTATCCTCCGGAGCGGGCAATACACCAGAAAATAGGTTACTACAGATATTAAAGTCAATGATGACCGCAATACGGCCATATTGAATTTGATAAGAGTTAGAATTTTTCAGGGGATATTCCTCCCTGAAAACCCACATTTTGTTTTATAGTAATGGTAACGGTTTGCCAGATATGAGGCATATGAAAGTTAATTACGGCCAATAGTCAGCCATTTTGAATTTGATCACTTTGAAATTTTTCAGGGTATATCCCTACCTCAACCGCACCTTTTGATTTATAAAATTGGTATAGCTATCTGGCATGGTTTGTCAGATATCGAGCATATTAAAGTTAACTATGGCAGACAGTTGGCTATTTTGAATTTAATCAATATGTTATTCATGCTTCCAAGATTCATGTAGAAAGTGGTAAAATTTGTCTCAATTCGGTGTAAAATGGTTGCGATGTTTTGGCCTGCCTTCAGCAGATATTGATCACGCAATGATCATGGGTGGTGATTAGACTCAGATCGCGGAAAGATCTAAGATAGTAAGTACAAATTTTTAAACATGTTAAAGATAAAAGGTGACATCAATCAGCAAGATTTGAAAATAATTAACCTCCATTTTGTCAAATCTGAATAATTTTCACTCACTTGAAGCTGTGGATCGCGCCAGCGAGACACAACTTCAAGTGGGTGAAAATGAAATAATTTGGCAGTTGAAGGGTTGACTGATAATTCTGAGTTCATTGCATGGGATGGCAGGGGTTCCGGAAATGCCCAACCAGGTGCCCGCAGTACATGATTAGGTGCCCCCAATGATAGGTGGTGCCTAGATGAAGCACAGGATAATCTGCCACTACGTAAGATGTATAAAAACAATCATCTCCTGAATACAGCAATACACAAATAGCTCAGCAAAATAACATCATAGGGATTAAAAGGCTTTGTAAATGAGGATTTGCAATACCACAAATTCATGCCCTTTGTCATGGAGCCATCCACAATATTGGCACCCTGAACTATACATGTACTGAAAATGTTACTGTGGCAATAAATACATAAAAAAAAAACTGAGATTCAGATTAACGAAGTTAAATGTACTACATTTAATTCTTCAAGGATCTTGGTAAACAGATAATATAATAAAAGATAGTGATGCGGTCCAGCTTGCAAACCTGCAATTAATAGTAGAATAAGATTTATTAATGCTTCCATCAAGATGCACTAAATATTAATAGAGATAGATTGATTAATTTTTCAACCCTGTTAAGATTAAATTTATATATATACAGTGGTAATAAAATATAAAAAGAAAGAAATTCATCAAAATCATTATCTATTTTAAATGTTACCATTTGCAAAGCTCAAACTAATTCTTTACCATATATATCTTATTTTTCACATAAATTATATGTTGATAAATTTTTTTAAAGCCGACATATTTATGTTGTTGAATATAAAATAGGAAAAGAGCACAAACACATGAGAAATGTATCACTGAAATACAATTATTCGTTGAAATACAATTATTTTTTAAGCACATATCCACAAAAAATTACATAACAAAATCAAGGACAGCTTACAAATTCTGTCTAAAATCACAATTTTCTGATAACAATGAAATATAGTCAGGAAGTAAAGAACCAAAATTGTTGTACCCTGTATGTTGAGAAATTTAAAACAAAAATAAACAGCATGGTTTTGAAAATTATCTTTTATAAGACTAATTGAAACAAAAAATGGTAATCTCAAGTTCTAATGCTAGGCCACAAGAATTTTATTGTGTTGAATGAATTATACTCATATATATCAAGCTTTCAGTATTTATTTTAAAAATGAGCTCCAGGCAAATTTCAAAGAACAAACATTTATGTTAACTCTGGAGTCACTTTGTAAAAACTGGAAGATACAACTCTTTTAAAAAATGTGATGATGTATAACTTGGTGCATCGGAAGACAAAAATCAGTTTAAAGTGCATAAAGTGCAAAACCACAAACAAAAGTCAATTATATAAAAATGTGTTTTTTTTCTAAAGTAGTGTTCAAATTTTATGTTATTTATAAATCTACACAAGCAATTTCCACACAAACCCAACACCAAGTGAGAAAATATTAACAGAAGTAGATAGTGAGCACATTGAAATGTCTATTTCTGACAATTATAATCATAGAACATGTAAGAGGTATTATTCAGGTATTTAGCAGTGCGTGCAGGAAATCATTCTACTATAAATAACTATCAAATATTTATAGAAAGAACATTATACTATATTTCTAAAAGTTGCAATATGCTGACATGCCACAATTATTCAAAGTGTTGAATCAATGTATTCAACATCAAAGTAAGTTTATTAGAATACCTGTATATGTAAATACAGACGAGCATTTGTTGACCTCTCTGATCTTACAAAAATTTACAGAATTTGGATTCAATTGTATTGCAACTTGATGGGTAAGTGAACATCTAAGCACAGAGGTGAATTTGAGAACTCAGATGTGATATAAATAGTACATAAGAGCTCATGAATTTTCAATGGCAATCATCCAAATGTAATAGTGTGAAGCAAAAACAAGTGTCCTTGAAACCAACATTTATAGAAATAATTATTTAATTTTATTAGTGAAATAAAATCTCATATTTCTCTGAGTGCGAGAATGACTGCAAGGACCTAGAGTAAGTGCAGGGGAAACATTGATAGATGTTTCATCCTTTTGAGTTGCAAATTACATTAACCCTTAAAGTGCCGAAATATTTTTATATCAACCGATTTTTTTCAATTTGAAATCCTTATAAATGGCTTAGTTGGCTCTTTCTGCTTCATTTGAATACCTATTATGGAATACCTATCATGGGTCTACGGCTATTATAAATATTGTACTCTTTCAGTATCAGAATCTAATCTGACTTTTAAAATTGTTCACCCGCACTCAAAGAGTTAACAAGTAATAGGAGATACCAGGTTTTGAGAATAATCTAAGCATAACCTACGACTCAAATTCTTCATTATTACACCTTTGTCTTGATAATCTTTTACTGTCATTCACTCATATGTTACCATGACACCTGCTGACTTGCATCACTTTCACCATTCAGATGAACATTAATTTTGAAGCTAGAACTTGTTTTGAAGTAATTATTGTTCATACTACATATGGTACATTAGATAATTAGGTGTTTAAAACAGAAATAATTGGAGCACCCCGCTCCCAAAACAAATAATGGTTTCCTGACTTAAATTGAAAACTGTGGTGAATTATGCAGATCTTATTTAAAATGAGAATATTTATGTGTGCATATTTCCATTTTGTTCAGCCACGCAATAAAAAAAAAAAAGAGTTGTTTTAATGGATTTTACTACCAGCCCATCACCTATTACAAACATACTCAAATCAATATAATTATATTCCTAGCTTAAATTGATAAAAACCTGACTGGATAGACCCTTTCACCTGCGTACATACTACGGAATGTTTGGGCACTCACACTAACATTTGCAGGAGATGAGGAGATAAGAGAAGTGTACTTCAAAAAGGGGCAACCATTCAAACACTTCCTCCCCCCCCCCCCCCCCGCGCTAGCAATACAAGCTAAGTGGTTTTTACCCCAAACTCAAATTTTTTACTCAAGTAGATAATTTGACCTGCTACTATCCTTATGGTATGGACAAGAAAGGCCTAATATATATACAGTATGTATATATCAAACAACCAAAAAAATATGTTCTACAGACATTACATTTCTGTTGATTATTATTAATATTATTCATTACCATTTTTGTTATGGCTTAGCTTGGATAAATATGAACTAAAATTTTGGTGTAATTGTGATTTGTATTGCTTGTCTAAACCTAAATATAATATTGTGTTGGCTTCAAGACATAAAGACACCTCTGCACTGAGACAAAGAGGGAACGCATGCATACCTCTGTCAGTGCCACTCTAAAATCTCTACCATCATCGCTACACATATCGTCTTCCAAAACACCTCCAAAGCTGTGGAATTGTGATCGCCACAGGCCACTAACCGATCCATCGGGTGTTCCCAAAGCACTATATTCTCCTGCTCCGAGGGGAGTACCAGGCTTGGGAGTACTTCCACCTGGTGTTCCAGGAACTGGTGTGCTGGATCGTGAGTCATAGAGGGGATCACGAGGGTATCTCCTGGGAAACGGCCATTCTCCCTTCTCCACACAGAAGCACACATGTTCTAAGCGATGAAACAGCATTCGATCCTGAATAAAAGAAAACAAGTATTTTCAGAATTATTCTTATTTTATCATATTTAGCTGAAATGACTCAATTTTACACATTCTTGAGAATTTAAATTATTTACTGCTAACATTTCACAATCCTAGTCGGGTTAGTGAATGATTAACGTGAAACTGACGGCATTGAGGAGAGCTGGACTCTCCTAAAGAAGCATCAAATGCCTTACTGAGCCGTCACTACTGTTCCCACAGGTTTCAGATTCAACAACTCAATATAAACAATGAGCTGGCATCAAAACACTGTTTCCCAAGCGTCAGGAGAATACATGAATCGCATATTATTTTTACTTCAGAAAAAAAGACACAGATTATTAAGCCCTTGACAAAATTTGCAACGGTTCACAATCCACAAAATGTTTTTCATAGTTTGATCCACATAATTATTACTTAGTTGTTGCTGTAGTGAGGTTCAATATAGGTGATAAGAGCTTTTCTGGTTGTGGCCATCCAACTTTAGAAATCAAAAGTATTAATCACATACCCCTGGTTCCCATTGAACCCAAATATTCATCACAACAGTTTCTCTATACTGCCGCAGACCACATGTCTTAGATACACAGGGGGTAGAGCAACTGTTATGAAGTGGTCATTTTTGCATGTTAATCCAATTTCTTTGTTCTCAGCCACCACAGGTCGCTGAGAGTCATTGGGAGACACAGCAATAGTCCTTGGCATTTTGTCAACTAGTCAAGTTTGACACAGATATCTAAAATTTCCTTGTGTAAACACACAACCTTGAAATATTTTTTTTCTGGATGATTTTCTGAGGTTGAGCTATCACATTAGGGATTGTTTGAAAACAATGTATTGAAACCACCAAGATCATTTAATAGTCGGGTTGCTATAGTTACAAGCAACTCATATAAAGCAGAATCCACACAATTTTTACAGCTGTGTTATAAAGTTAAGAGTAAAAGAAATGTGATGTTAATGATATAATAATAGCTCACCTTTGGCCACTGAATCCTCGGGTCATCCCATGCTCTTGGCATTCCCACACTATTCGGATCTGCACTTTCATCAGGATACCCAGGCTGCATTAAGGTATTGAATATAATTACCAACTAGATGTGACATTAAAAGCATTCCTGTTAGATTTTTTGAGGTCGGTGAGTCCATCAGAAAATAGGATGGTGGTCGTCAGATTTTAATTGATTCCTCCTAAAAGTTGATTGGAATATCAAAATAATTTCGCCAAAAAATATGAAGACAAGATAGCTGTTTTAATGGTTTCTTCTTAAAAGATCACCTGATATACCTAGAGAACCACCAGATCAAATTTGAATGCAATCCAATCAACAGGCAGCTATCTTGGAAAATTACCATTTATGGCTTGGTTCTCCCAAAAAATATAACTTAGAAAAAAAGACCCCCATCCATGACAATTTAATATAATTTATAATTAATTTGTCTTGTCAGCCATTTTGTTTTCTTCTAAAAAATAATCTGTTCATGAACCTAGAGAACCAGCCTATGAAATTTGATTTCAGATCCAATCGACAGTTCATAAGAGCTTTTTTGGTGGCCATCTTGGAAAATGGCTATTTATGCATAAATGCCCCCCCCCAAAAAAAAATTGCCAATTGCAGATGCTAAAATGCTAAACACTTTAAGCATCACAATAGTATCGGGGATGCTTAATAACTATTTGAGGGATGTTCACAAATAAATCTCATATAACTGTTCCTCAGGGTGACTATTGTAGTCAAAACAAAAACTCACAATTACTGTTGATTAAAAGATTACCCTTGTTTTTTATAATCCTATATCAGATTAAATCTGTGAACAATAAATGCCTGTAATGTATTTTAGCATGTTTATAGCAAAAATTGCTGATGGTTATGAATTCAAAAGTAGGATGTAGAATACAGGGTGGCAAATTATAGTACCTCTAAAACCTTTTTCTCTGGACTGTCCTCTTCCTTCTGTTGTTCTTCTTCTTTTTCTATTTCTTCTTTCTTAATAGATTCCTCATTAGCTACTTCAGGTTTTTGTTCATGACCTGTATCCATGATTTCTCCATCTTTCTTAACAGTATCTGCTTCTGTTATGTTTTCTTTTTCTAACACCTCCTCATTCTTAACAGGAGATTTTTCTTCCAATTTCTCTTTTTTGATTGGTATTTCGTCACCTGATGTTTCATTTTTAGCAGAATCAATTTGAGATTCACTGGTATCACAAGACTCTGGTTTTACACACTCATCTTTGACCGTAGACAAATCCTCAGGGACGGCTTCTTTAATCTCATCCTTAATCTCAGATTCTGATAGATTTGTTTTCGGTGAATTCGCTTTTTCAACTGAACCCTCATCAGTTTTGCTATCAACATCCATCTTCTCTGTGTCTGATTCTTTCAACTCTGTGTCTGTCACAGGTTCTTGTTTTGAGCCTAAATAAAAAGGTACATCAATTTGTAAATTTACTACACAGTGTAGCAACCTTAATTCAAATTAATTAATTTTGTACAATTCTATGTAATTGATAAATCATGTCTGTTTAAATTGTCAATTCTGATATATAAAATAATACAAAATAAAAAATCTTTTAAATAGAAGGCAAAGGAAATACATCGAAATAGGCTTAAGTACAGTACCAAAACTCACACAAAACGTATCTAAAGCCCTAAAGTTAATCTACACTAAATTTGGTGACAATTGATCAAGTATGTACAAAAGAACAAAAACTCCAGAAGACACACCAAAAGCCCTCAAGGATCATTCACACCAAATTTCGTGAAAATCAACAGAGTATAAGATAAATATACTATAGAAGGGGGGTACAAAGATAATTGTGTGTGATTACCTGTATTTGCATCTCCAGTAATGTCAGATTCAACAACTGGTTGTTTAGGGCGGAACTGATTACTTAGCTTCAGTGCAATCTCTCGGAAAGCCAACTTGGGATCATACAAAATGTTGTAGTCTGTACGTGCTAAACCATGCCTGCAATAAGCAAATAGAAGTCAAATATGCATTGCATTTTAGCCAATAACACAGATTAGAAATTTTATTATTTTATAAACTGTTACGCAACTGCCCTGTGTCACGGCATTAGCATATTTGATGATTTCAACACACGAAATATGCGGTATTTAACGAGTGCTTAGTATATGTCTTGAATATGTCTTGAATATCAATAAAAGCTTAATTAGACCTACTGCGCAGAATTTACCAATGCGAAGTATCGTCAGGCAATTACAATAAGTAGAATAAAACCAGAGTTCCAGTGTATTGTGTATTTTTTATATTATTTATTTATCACATCACATTATATTTTTGAGAGAACCAGTGTTATAGCAATGGGTACAATGCAAGTTTTTAACTTCAATAATTTGAACCTAACAGACAAAATTGTATGTTTATAGATATTCCAAAACATCAAAAATAATAGAATTTAATGCAGAGCAGTTTTTGACTGTCTGTTTATAAAGGTGTGATAAGGAAAGGCTTTTTTAATTGCCACACAAAAATCCTAAAACACTGTACTACAAGAATTACAGGGAATTAAACAAGATTTTATAGATATTAAATTAGTAGGGTTTCATGCTGCCATGCCTCCTTCATCCCCAGTCTGGATTTAGTGACATTTCAAACCGAAAGTGAAATGAGCATTCACCGACACTGACCGTTCACTCTTACGAGTCTCTTACATAGAGGTCATTAGTACACTGTTTACACATTTGACTGATACTTAATAGTTAATTTAAAATGTTAATTGGGGAGAATGAATGAAGTAATTTACTGAAAATTCAATTTTGACTAATATGGCCCAATAAATATCTAGCCACTGCTTACTTAGCAGCCCCTATTAGAAGTTCCTTGTCGTGAGCGCCATTAATCCACCAATCAGGAAGATCTTGACTACTTTGACATAGCTTCAGTCTTTCTTCGAGTTTTGCATGCCATAATATCTGCTCACGGATCTTGTTAAGCAAATCAATTCTTGCCAAACAGCGGTTGGCCCTTTCTTCAGTAATAGGTTCCACAAATTGAAGAAAGGCACCCTGGGCTGAAATTAAAAGACAATAAGACGATAGGATACAAAACAAATTGTCACAAAATTGAATAAAAGGCGAAAAATAGAGGTATTGACTACGTTTAAATGATTCCACAATTGCAATCAATTTTATTGCAGCAAAAAAACTATATTATAAATTCCAGCAGTTAATGAACAAGCCAGTTTATTATAAGTAGTGACGAAATGGGTTGGAATTTTGTAATCAATGATCAGTTGGAATCAGTTGGTTACTCAACTGATGATCACAGTTGATCAGTTAATAGGAGGAGCCAGTGGGACAGTCCAGGTGCCATAGATCAATAAGCTTCAAATGTAATCCTAGCCAGATCAGCAAATATTTCAAAGAACTGTGAATGATTACATTTTTCATAAACACATGTAATCGATTATAATTTACATACAAGAGCACACTCGATAATAGCCCGCCGCCGATTTTGATAAGGAAAGTAAAGACGAATGTCATCACGTAAATAACAACCCAAGATATAAATGGTATGTTAAATAAGATAGATACATGTATAATATGATATACTATATAATACTTGCATAGACTACAAGCAGATCTATAAGATGCGTCTGACAAAAATGTTTTCTATTGGTGTCATAAAGATCAAAGTCGATATA
Source organism: Flabesymbios commensalis (assembly GCA_964017125.1). Lineage (NCBI taxonomy): Eukaryota > Metazoa > Annelida > Polychaeta > Terebellida > Flabelligeridae > Flabesymbios > Flabesymbios commensalis. The sequence continues at coordinate 59,540,267 of OZ024909.1, read as the reverse complement.
TGAGGAGGGGGGGTATTACAATAAAAACGTTGTAGTCAATTGATGAGATGAATGATGTACGCCCACAAGGTCAAATTATGGACGTAAAATTAATGTGAAAAATTGCAATAAGTCGACTATTTTGATTTTTTTACCGGCCATTATTGAGCTTGTCCAAGAACTGCTTATTAGTAACATGCATAACAAACTTGAAGAAGATACTTGTGAAAATATTGAAGTTATCGCGCCTACAAGGTCAAATTATTGACGTAAAATGAGAAAAATCGCAATAAATCGGCCATTTTGAATTTTTTTTCGGCCATTATCGAACTTGTCCAAGAACTACTTATTAGTAACATGCATAACAAATTTGAAGAGGATATGTGAAAAACTTTTCAAGTTATCGCGCCCACAAGGTCAAATTATTGACGTGAAATGAGAAAAATCACAATAAATCGGCCATTTTTTTTTTTTTTCAGCCATTATTGAACTTGTCCAAGAACTACTTATAAGTAACATACATAACAAATTTGAAGAGAATATGTGAGAAACTTTTCAAGTTATCGCGCCCACAGGGTCAAATTATTGACGTAAAATGAGAAAAATCTCAATAAATCGGCCATATTTTTTTTTTCAGCCATTATTGAACTTCTCCAAGAACTACTTATTAGTAATATGCATAACCAATTTGAAGAGGATATGTGAAAAACTTTTCAAATTTTCGTGCCCACAATGTCAAATTATTGACGTAAAATGTGAAAAATCGCAATAAATCGGCCATTTTTTTTTTTTTCGGCCATTATTGAACTTTTCCAAGAACTACTTATTAGTAACATGCATAACCAATTTGAAGAGGATATGTGAAAAACTTTTCAACTTATCGCGCCCACAAGGTCAAATTATTGACGTAAAATGTGAAAAATCGCAATAAATCGGCAATTTTTTTTTTTCTGCCATTATTGAACTTGTCCGAGAACTGGTCATTAGTAACATGCATAACAAATTTGAAAAGGATACGTGAAAAACTTTTCAAGTTATCGCGCCCACAAGGTCAAATTATTGACGTAAAAGGTGAAAAATCGCAATAAGTCGGCCATTTTGAATTTTTTTCAGCCATTATTGAACTTGTCCGAGAAGTGGTCATTAGTGCAAAACAAATTTGGGAAGGAAACATGAAAAACTTTTCAAGTTGTCCGAGAAGTGGTCATTAGTGCAAAACAAATTTGGGAAGGAAACATGAAAAACTTTTTCAAGTTATCGCGCCCACAAGTAAATGTTAACGCCGACGCCGCCAAACTTCAATTGCAATAGCCCACCTTTTTTAATTAAAATTAAAAGGCGGGCTAATAATGATCATATTTGGTGTACTGATCAATTACAAATTGTCAAGTAATGAGTCTTGAATCTCACAAAGATTGAGCAATGGTTAAATTATGGTATATCTAATAATAAATAACCACAACATACAGACACACTGTTCTGTATAATCATCAGTGAAATACTAACCTTCCTCTTCTGGTTTAAGCCTACGACACACACGCATACACATATGATAAAACGCTCTGAAATACTCTGTAAGGCTATCACCCATTTTTTTGTCCAGCTTAGCCATAATCCTAAATGTATCCCATTTGTATTCTCCAGTTTGGATATCCCGCTCAACTCCAAATGTTGAGACAACCCGATAGAAGTCAGATTCCTCTCTACGTGACCATCTCCTGCCAAGAAAATGACCAACATGAGACAAAATTATTATGTATATGAATTGTTACATTCATATACATAGTAGTGTGTGTGTGCAAAAAGAAAATACCTCCATGGGTTTCTGAGATCTGGTATGGAAACGAAAATGCTGACAGATAGACGGACAGACATCAGAAACAACGTCATAACTCCCTGGGAGGAGGATAAAAATGCCCCTAAAATATTACCAAAAGCTGGGGAAGGTAATTCAATTATTTATGTCCCAACCCACAAACATACAAGATGGTTTTAGTCAGCCATGGATTCTTCTAAAAAGTTAATCAGATCCTGAGAAATACTTGGAGGAACATCAGATGAAATTTGAATTCAGAATATATCTTGATTACAAGCTTATTTGGGCAGACATCTTGGAAAAATATATCATGGACCATACAAAAAAGTTTTCACAATAAAATAATTTTTCTTTTAAAAATTACCCCTAGCATGTAGATCTTTTTCTTCATTACTACTGGATTATTTCCAAAAGTTATTCAGAGTACGGTATGTGATGCAGCTAGAAAACTATCAGGTAAAATTTGAATGCTATCCAATAGTTAATAATTAAATCAGTTCAAATTAGAGTACTGAAAATAGACCAAAATACATAACCCAGAAAGGGAACTCATGGGAATCATTTGTAACAAATTATGGTAACAATCCATTAAGTAGCTTCAAAGCTATTGGCATTTAGGAAGACACAACAGCAGAAACCAAGCAAAATTTAGGGTGGTCACTTAATTAACAGTGATAATGCTTACGCTTGCTGTATAATTCTCTTTTTCACCTCCCTTTCCTTCATCACCTGCTCAAATCTCTCCCTTCTCTCTAGTTTCTAATAAAGTAAAAAAATACTGTCATTAAAGCATAATGCAAATAAAACAAAAATCATAAAAAAGAAGACAACACCAGAAAAAAAAACTTGCATGCCTTACTTAAGACATTTCTACTTCTACCTTTACTTTTTGTTCTTCTTTTACTATAGCTTTCTTGTGGTTTCTTTGGTAGTTTGTTATGATCCTCCTCAGCCGAGTATTCAGGTCAGACATGGTCGGGAAAGGAAGTTTACCAGCCTCAACTGCGATGGAATAAAATCTTGATTAGATTAGAAATTTGAATTATTATAACAATTAAAACAGCCTTGTGTTTTATGATTATTATTATTCTCACAAACAAATCTTGCATTTTGAGTATACACAGAACAGAATGTTTATTAAATGATTTTCTTATCAGTAGTGTACCCACATAGTCATAGACAGAAGTTTGGCCCAGTCAAGCAGAAGGTTTTAAGGGCAAGTTGTCAGATCAGATACAGAGGCATCACAATAGACAAAAAAATGTTTCTGGTCTGAGGGAAGATATGAAATAGTGTCTGGAGGAAGCCAGGTGGTTATTTGATTCCATTTGTCTACATTCTAGAGCAGAAATGATGTTGAAAAGGGTTGACACCCCTACAGATATAAATACATGAGCTCAATGTTCATTATGGTGGGGGTATGATATGCCTGACTGAATACATAGTACAATCATGGTGTTCAGCACAACACAGCTTCAATCACTTGAGAAGCAAACGCGATCTCCAATCTGAAATGTTTCAGGGAAATATGTATTATTTCCTATCTGCCACTTTGTGAAGCAAAAATGTAAATATGGAATGAGAGTGCTGCTTTGCATCGTTTTTTATGCATTTTGTAGGAATATTGTGACAGAAAGTCCAAATTCGAACTCAAAGTTACTTGAACATTCAGAAAGACTTTGAGGGCTATTTATAGTGCACAATATAATTATGTAGCACATATGCTGTGTGAATAAATAACTTATTTTATCACTCGCCCAATTGACAAAAAAATATGACTAATATCTTAAAAACAGGATATTTGGACATATATGGACTTGCCTATTTTTTTTCCTACTGGCATTGACGAGTGGGCAAGTGCCAGTCATGCACACTGATATGTAAAATAGCTTATAAAACAAAATTGTTTACAAGTGAAAGTGGTAAACTTACTTGAGCCAGCCATCTCTACCATCCTAGATGCAGCTTTAAGTGGTGAATCTGTAGATCCTGGACTTGGAGGCGGTGAGTCCTCGTATCCATTGCCACGCCCAGAGGCCCGTCCAGTATCATCATCATCTACATCATCATTCATGTCGATTCTGAAGGTATAGGAGACAAAGTAAATATATGTAGGACATATCTCTGTACATATCTACTGGTGTCAAGGTATTTAACTGGACATGGCTGGCACAGCTACATTTTAGCTCGCACATGAAAACAGACAATGCCAATAGACTTGCAGACCCCGCAAACATATATATATAGCAGGTTTCAAGGCATTTAACTAAAAATTAGGATGATTTACTAAAATTGATCAATTCAAGATGGCTGCCATGGCCTAGAAAACAGACAATACCAATAGACTCGCAGATTCTGAAAACCTATATAATTTTCAAGCTTTTAACACATTTAACTGAAAAAATTAGAATGATTTATTAAAATTGATAAAATCAAGTTAGCCGCCATAGAATTGTTTTCGATCGCACATGAAAACAACTTTTTTATTATCGGTGAAAAGCTGAAATCTAATAAAGTCATCACCACACATATGGCTAACTTCACATAAAAAATTAAGGAGATTCATTAGGTATTTTATTAATTAACTTGTCAACAAGGAATTTTCCTTTAATTTTGACCTATGATTGGATAAGTAATTAAACCATGTAGTTGTTCTAGCCAAATGATAAATGTCTGTAGTATATATATATATATATATATATATATATAAAAAACTAGACTACATAAGTCCAGGAGCTCCCGCGACAAATTAGAATTTGATTTAAGCAATTTTGTGTAGGGTTTTTAATGTAGTCCTAGGCTAGGTCAAAAATCAAGACGCAAGACAACTAGGTCTAAGAAGCTCAGTCTAAGAGTAAGAACTAGACAGTCTGTCAGAGATTGCAAACCTCCATTGAAATTAATGATCCTAATCAGTATCCCAGTAATGGTCTACCTATCTGGCACGGTTTACCCGATATCAGGCCAATCGAAGTAACTAATAGCTGATTTACGGTCATTTTGAATTCGATATAAACTAGTTAAAAACTTAGGGTGCATCCTCCCCCGAAACCTCAAATTTTGTTTTATAGTAATGGACTAACATCTAACACAGCTTGCAAAATATTGGGCATGTGAAAGTAAATATTGGCCGATAGGGGGCCATTTTGAATTTGATCGTGTCAGAATTTTTCAAGATGCACCCTCAGCTGAAATCTCACATTTCATTCTATAGTAATCGTCTAGCTATCTATCATGGTTTACCAAATATCGGCCATGTGAAAGTGAATAATGGCCTAAAGGCGGCCATTTTGAATTTGATCAAGTCAAAATTTTCAAAGATGCATCCTCAGCTGAAATCTCACATTTCATTCTATAGTAATGGTCTAGCCATCTAGCACGGTTTACCAAATATCGCCCATGTGAAAGTGAATAATGGCTGATAGGAGGCCATTTTGAATTTGATCAAGTCAAAATTTTTTAAGATGCATCCTCTCCTGAAATCTCACATTTTGTTTTATAGTAATGGTCTAGCCATCTAGTACGGTTACTAAAAACCGGCTATGTGAAAGTGAATAATGGCCGATAGGCGGCCATTTTGAATTTGATCGAGTCAATTTTTTTCAAGATGCATCCTCTCTTGTAATCTCACATTTTGTTTTATAGTAATGGTCCAGCTATCTAACACGGTTTATCAAATATCAGCAATGTGCAAGTAAATAGTGGCCGATAGGCGGCCATTTTGAATTCGATTGAGTCGAAAGTTTTTAAAAGGCATCCTCTCTCGAAACGTCACATTTTGTTTTATAGTAATGGTCTAGCTATCTAGCACGGTTTACCTGATATCAGGCCTATCGAGGTAAATAATGCTGATTGTCGGCCATTTTGAATTCGTAAGTTAAAAATTTTCAGGGTGCATCCTCCCCCGAAAACTCACACTTTGTTTTATAGTAATCAGGTAATGGTCTAGCCATCTAGCACGGTTTACCAAATATCAGCCATGTGAAAATGAATAATGGCCGAAAAGGCGGCCATTTTAAATTTGATCAAGTCAATTTTTTTCAAGATGCATCCTCATCTGAAATCTCACATTTCGTTTTACAGTAATAGTCTAGCCATCTAGCACGGTTGACCAAATAACGGCCATGTGAAAGTGAATAATGGCCGATAAGCGGCTATTTTGAATTTTATCGAGTCAAATTTTTTCAAGATGCATCCTCTCCTGAAATCACACATTTTGTTTTATAGTAATGGTCTAGCCATCTAGCACGGTTTACCAAATAACGGCCATATGAAAGTGAATAATGGCTGATTGGCGGCCATTTTGAACTTTGACAAAATGATTTTTTTCAAAATACATCCTCTCCTGAAGCCTTACAATTTGTTTTATAGTAATGGTGTAGATATCTTGAGCGGTTTTCATGATATTCCACAATATCAGGCCTGTCGAGGTGAATAATGGCTGATAGGCGGCCATTTTGAATTTTATCAACTTCAAATTTTTCAGGATGCATCCTCTCCTGAAACCTTACAATTTATTTGATATTAATGGTGTAGCTATCTTGAGCGGTTTTCATGATATTCCGCAATATCAGGCCTGTCGAGGTGAATAATGGCCGATAGGCGGCCATTTTTAATTTTACCGACTTGAAATTTTTCAAGATGCATTCTCTCCTGAAACCTCACAATTTGTTTTATAGTAATGGTGTAGCTATCTTGAGCGGTTTTCATGATATTCCGCAAAATCTTTCAGTCTGATTTACCGATGTTATAAATTAGGTCAAAGTGCTGGGTCAACTTCAAGGTCAAGGTCCAAAAACCTGAAAAGGCACAACTAGGGACCTTAGAGAACATGTATGTGCAATATGACTGTCATCGGCCCAGTACTTTTCGAGATCTGCTCCGGAAACGAAGTGCGCGTCAAAACGTTTAAATAGGTCATAGTTCTGAACCAGAAGTAGGTCAAAGTTCAAATACCCCAAAAGGCACAACTAGACCCCCTAGGGGTGTTGTGTGTAAAATTTGAAGACAATCGGACAAGTACTTTCAGAGATATGCTCCGGAAACGAATTGTTTACGGACGGCCCAACGCCGTCACATCATCATTTTCTCCTCTGCAACCTTGCGTATTGAATTCAGATTAAAAATATTTTAACCCGTCCATTAGCCACCTGGAAGTAACCCACATACAAAAAATTGTTATCCTAGCTTATTTTCTCACAAAGTTATAGGCAAAAGAAGAGGCCAAAAAAAAACGGAGGTAGAATCCATAGCTCCCTTCGCTCACCTACGGTGACGGCGGGAGCTAAAAATATTGGTCACAATTGGTCCAGCGTCTATGACGCTGGACCATCATTGAACAACTATTGCTGGGTCTGTCATCTTGAAATAGCAGTTGCCCAAAATTGCACTTAAATATGCCCGGGCGCAAACACACGTGTTCTTTGGTGCATTTGAGGCATTTTCTGAATGGTTTCATTGATTTTTCAAAGAACTAATAATTATGATGAAGATTTTTTTCATAACTTTCAAATAAAAAGGATTGTTTTGGTCTAGGCACACATAGTTTAGTGTTCCTCAATCGTAAATAAGTTGTGTTACAACTCTTGAAGGAAAAACGGCTATGTGAAAGATTCGATCGCTATTCTAAAATAAATTTAATAATTTATCAAAATTCAAGCACCCAGAATGGCATGGTCCAAAAAAGATTAATTTTAGTAAAGACATATTATGAAATTTGTTTTAGTAAACATTCATCTTGGTTTAGAAGCTAATAAGTATGCTCACTTATCTACCAATAACCTCCAGCGAAGTTTGGAAACACATTATTGTCATTACTATTGAAGGCACAGCTATTATAAAAATATCTTTTTGCAATATTATGATAAACAATATCAGAAAGAATTGTTTTTACTTGTCATCATCGTCATTTTGTTCAGCTTGCAGAGCTCTCTTGTCTGGAGGTCCACACTTGGCTAAGAAACACAATTTGTCATCTTGCCTCATCAGGTTGTACTTTTCATAACCTGAAAAATATAACAATAAAAATCCTTAGCTTCAAATAAAATCATGAGTATAAAAAAAATCTGGCTATAAGCCATACACCACTTTCTTTTTGATCATAATATGCACTGTATCATATAATGTACTGTTGATTTTAACCCTTGAGGCGCCAAATTAATCTGTAAAAAACAACGCAACCAAATGGGTTTTTTCAATTTGAAAAACAGTGCAGGGATCGACTTTATTCTCCAGAATCTGACGTCTACAGACGTCAGATTCTGTCGACTAAAGTCTATCCCCGCGCTGTAAGGGTTAATGAGGCATTAGTCTACACAGACTTACCGTTCCAATAAATATCTATCTACATGTAAAACATCTAAAAGTCAGGTAACAATAACCAGTGAGAGTCCTTCAAATTAAATGAGGATATTATGAACAAACTATAAACTCTAACGTGAGCAGGTTTAAAATGACATATTATTATTATTGCGATTATTATATTTGCCATTTATTGATTATCACTTGGCATTGGCAAGATACTAATTTATGTTGTTACATTTAGCAATGGTCATTATACTGCCAATTACTTCTATAGCACTGGGTTGAACAAACTTGATCATTATAGTAGCAGGATAAGGATTAAAATCAAAGTATCACAGTACATACCATGTTTATAAATGCCAACAAGTAAACATTTGTCAGCATCTCCGTCCCACCAAAATGTTGGTGGGTCACCTTCCGCAAATGGTGTGGGGATTTGAATTTCTGTATGTATAGCCCCACTCAACGCTAAATCCGAAGCATCACCAATTACTTCTTGTCGCAGGTAATACAACAGGCGCACACGTAGCAGAACCCTGCAACAAAAAGAGATAATAATTAAATGAAAAAGCTAATATTTTTTATCTTCTGGGTAAACAAAAAAGATATCCCACAGCAGAGTTAAAAAATCAACAGAATATATTCATGATACTATTAAATATTATGCCATATATATATCTTAACTTTAATGTAAATAATAATCAAATGAAGTAATGAACCACACAGTATCGTTTGAAATCGCTTCAGTGTTCTAATTGTGTAGGTGATCAATTTTTTATGCTGTTATGATGGTTTCAAATTCCCAAAATAAATAATTATATATCACTTGGTATAAGTTGACATATCACACAAATCGTTTCACCTGAAGATGAACTAACTAATCAGTTTAAGATGTGAAAGATTTCGAAAACAATTTAAAATTAATACCAAGCATGAGTTTTCTATAGTATAGAATACATTACTTGTTAGCATGTCGTTTCAAATGTTTTTTGTAGCCTGTATCCCCAAGAATGATATCTGGATCAATGTCCATTGTAGCCAAGCTCAACTCGAGCTCTGTGTTCTTCGGTTTTTCCTTTGCTTTCTTGCCCTTCCGACCTCTTGGTACTGGTGCAGATAATCCTTTTAGCAAAAACAAAACATTCAATAGGTTAAAAATTTATAATTGTTAGGTTATTTAATTTAGTATTTACTTTTTTTAGATATCATTATCCAAAATATTTATCTGGCAAAATTTGTCAATTATACAATACCAGAATGGTTTCCAAGATCAGTCCTCTCTTCTGGCTTTGCAATTAGATCAGCAATAAAGCTTTTGATTCGCTCATCACCAGCATAATGTTGTAAGCTAAATGCAAGCTGTAAAGCAAAATTAATGCTCCAAATATAAATGTATTAATATGAAACTCTGCTATATTCTCTAGAGGCACATCATTTGTCATACTTTTATCCCTTACACAAGAATTAACTGTCCCATGATCAAACTTAGCCAGGTGGTGGTATTATGATGTACCAAAAACAAGGCTGCCATGTGCATTTTTTCACTTGATATCTTAAAACGATATTAGCAAGATAAATGAAAATAATTTCATCTGCTTGAAATGATATATTATGGATGAGGATTAAGAGATACGAAATGTATATTGCTTTTTGAGGAATGCCATGCAGTTTAAACTCACCAGAGCTCTCGATATCGTTTTCACATCTAAACCTCTTAGTTTCCTCTTAAAACGACCATGAAGAAGAATATCATCCCATCGACCCCAGCTGGAAATCACAATCTTTATATTACAAGCTATCTACACACATGATATCACATGGTATACTGAGAAGAATTTACATCAGACTAAACAGCTTCCTCTTATCAGGTTTCATGAACTTTGGTGTTGACAAAATTCCAAGGAATTTTTCAAGTACAAAAATAGAATTAAATGTATTATTTTAAAAATTGTTATAAATGTCTAGTCTTGAATTGTTGTACAAATAATAGTGCGAAAAGTAGTAGCTGTATTAGAAGGATGATTATGTGGGTAGCATGCGGCATCATAAAATAGATGATAACAAATTTTACACTAACAATATGAATTCATACCATGAAAAACAAGGTGTTGACCCAACGTTTGGTTAATTAAGCCAACATCAGATCAACATCTTGTGTTTCCTAGGTAGTGTAAGGAGCTAACAAAAATGACTGACCCATACACCAGTAGATTTTTCTCCACTTTGAAACAATCAGCCCGAGTGTAGCTCTCCATTGGCACCTCCTCAACGTCTCCATCACCACCATCTTTACCTCGCCGAGACCTCCGTGTACCATGCTCCTTTAGCTTCTTGTTCTTTCCTCTTGGTCCTACAATAAAAACTAGATGTATGTAGTGTTTACAATGTAAACACCCAAGAAGGCTCCCCCTCACACTTTTCAAATAAAAGTTGTAAAGTAATTATAATTTTACCAGATAATCAATTTGCACATGTAATTATCAAGTGATATTATGAGGCAGAGGCCAACAGCTTTAGGGTGACAAGGTGCCTAATTTCGTCCCAAAAAGATTAAAGATGGCTGCCATGAGCCGGTATGTTTCTTAACTTTCTGAAAAACTGATGCAGTCAGTATGCTGAATATTGAGTATATCCGATAAGCGGCTTTGAATTTATCAGGGTGACAAGTTCCTAATTTGACGAAAAAAGGTCAAAAATGGCCGCTATGACCCGGAAATTTTTCAAAACTTTCTGAAAAAGAGATGGAGCTTAGAAAGCAATGCTATAGTCGGATTCACATTAACGGTGGTGAATGAATTTTGCGGATTTCTCATTTAATTCTCAACCAATTTTCATGAAATTTCACACACACTCTTTCCTATTCATGTCGTGACTACCCTGAAAATTTTGAGAAGTTTTGTTAAGTATTTGAGAAGTTAGACCATTTCCAATGGTGTAAATAAATAAAAATGTCGCCCTCTATAAACCCATTAGCTTCGTTTCAGAATTTTATTACATCTTAAATGGTCTAACTTCTAAAATACTTATCAAAACTTCGCGAAATTTTTAGTGTAGTCGCGACATGAATGGAAAATAGTGCTGTAAGGGTTAACCCTTTCAAGGCTGAATTTACCATTGTCATCTTCATCCACTACAAGCCGCGAATTGCTGTCGCAATTCTCGACTTGTAGTGGATGAAGATGATTTGATGTGGTTTAAAAATTAACGAAAAATACTATGTGTTGGTAAGCCAGTTTCTTGCAAAATTTTCGTTTTGAAACACTTGGTTGTAGGAAAATTAATTTTGTTTTCAGGGATGTAAAATGATGCTTTACCCTCTTAAGCCTTTAAAAATAAGTCTGTTTTCAGGGATGTAAAATGATGCTTAATGCATCATTAGGGTTTAAAGGGTAAGAACACCCTTTTTGGTGGAGAAAAATATTGGTTTCTTTTATCAAACCGCCAAAGCTACCAATATTTCTCAGTTTACAGTAATCTTGTCAGAATGCTAAAAAAATACCTTTCCCACGACCAACTGTGGGTATTGCCCCATCATCTTCAAATTCACTTTCACTGCTGTCGATATCACTCATTTCTAGAATGCTATCCTGCTTTCCATAACGACTGGTTTGTTTTCTTTGACGAGGCATTTCAATAATAAGGTCATTCTGTTGATAAATACAAGTTGACATTTTTAAATGACATTTTCAAATATAAATTTAAGAAAGTAACAGCATTTGAAAAATGTAGGATACCATCTTAACACATATTTACCCTGCTTGACATTTCATCTAGATCTACATCCGCTTTTCTTGCCCATTTCTCCCAAAAGTCTGGATCATCTACGTCAATATCTGTTCTGGCGGAGCTTGTACTGAAACTGGCCTATAAGTAAAACAAAAAATAGGTGAGCTTCTAAATTTAAACATAAATGCTCTAGTCCATAGGGGATCCTCTGTGACTATCACAGTCCAACAATTCATCACAAATATGAAATATCTGTGGATTTAATTGGTCACATCTTACATTTTTCTAAGTGCGGGAATGACAAAAATAATACAACATACAGAATATTTGCTATTTTTCTTTTCTGGTATATAAATCGATAAATAATATAGTTAGCTACATTAAAAAAATGTTATTTTGGATATAAATCTCTTCTCATAATTTGCATCATTTATTGGCAAGACAGTTAAAAAGGGGTGTTGAATTGTTTATTATAAGGACTTTCACATATTTTGAAAAAAATATCTTTGGTTTAATAATGATAATTCAATTTTTTTTTTCTGTCACAGAAATACTAAATTTGTTATCTTTAAATTATTGTATCATCTTATTTTCTGAAAATGTGTGATTGAGCTGATTTTATGCAGATGAGTCACATATTTAAAGAACCAAATATGATGGTAATTTAATAAATCTGTCAAATTGAAAGAAAGGTGTTAACCCTTATGCTGCCGATTTTTTTCAGACTATTTTTTTCATTCATTTGAAGCTGGAATTGCTAACCCAATTTCCAGCTTCAAATGACGAAAAATAATTATTTTCTTGAACAAATATACATCTTCAAAATGTAACTCCCAGATTAACTGAGCATTTATCACAAAACATTTTAGTAATTAGAGTTGAATTTATTGGTTTGAAATTTGCTTGAAAACGAATATATTCGGTCCCGCCAGCATAAGGGTTAAAGAACTGAGGTTGATTCCATACCTTGGCAAATGTAGATCCCTTTTCACCAGCTTCGAGTTGGACGACCTGAGTTCTCCTTTGCAGAATTTGATCAATATCCTCCTCACAGAAGGTATCTCCAGCTGTATCATCTTCCATTATTGCTCCATAAGCTCCCTTCTTTAACAATTCTTCTATCTCTTTCTTACTAAGTTGGTTTTGCTGAAAGAATTAGGATTTTTTTTCTTCACACATTGATAGAGCATTGTAAATAATATAGAAAATTTCAAATTTCTATAAAGTTCTGATGGACACAATATATTGACACCTTTTTATAATTTCTTTTGTGGTTTGACTTCTAAAGAGCTTCCTCTTATCATGGTGTGTACAAGACATTTCCATATATGTTAAGGGACAGATTTGAATTTGTCCAGATACAAGAATAAATGTGGCAGATGGAAAACATTGCAGATGCTAGGGAGAAAATATCAATATGGCTGAAGATATTGAATGAGTGAATCGGTTGTTCAATGTCATTTTAAATCAGGTCAGGTCAGGTTTAATCTTTTTAAAAACAAAAAATGATTTTTGGGGATTATTTTATTTAAATTTAATGACCTTTAAACCTGTATAATTATAGATTCACATGGGAAACAAACAATTCTTTGTTTGTTTGGGTTAGCTAGATCTGGAAGTAGGCGGCTTGGGTCTTCCTGCAATTATTATCAGTAACTTGAAGACCAGCACAAGACCAGATGTATTTCTTAGGGCCAATGGGCAATCAAATTGAATGATTTCTTTATGACTTTAAATAATATTTATTATTGAATAACTTTTAATGACCTGCAGTTAACTTCAAAAGGTTGGTTAGCACAATGAAAATACGAACAGTGAGGCGTATACATCTCCCAGAAGAATAAAAATATAATATATAATTGAATTATTTAACAGCTGGAAGCTTGTCAGACAAATGTACAGGTACGTGAATAGCATATGAATGATGGGCAGAGTATGTGAATTTTATGGTAGCAGCAAAGATGGGCCATGCAGAATTTTTCAAATAAAATTGAAGTGATTGGCACCTCTCCTGGACACATGGCCGGACAGATGAATGTAAACATGAACAACATTTTTTTCTTCAACATGTCAAATTTAACTTCGGGTTAAAATATTTTTTATCATATAACTTAGGCCTATAACATGTCTTACATTAGAAAGCTCTTTTGTACCCATGGATTGCAGTACAGCCTTGTCCAAACCCAATTTCTTTGAAGCTTTATCGAACATTTCCCTCTCGTATGTCTGTCTTGTGATCAGCCTATAAACCTTCACTGGTTTTGACTGCCCGATTCTGTGACATCGAGCTTGAGCCTAAAACATACACAAGAAATCATCAGTAAATATTCAATTACTAATAGTTCTATTGATAAGATCAATTCACAAATAATTTGAAACTTAGCATAATGAGCTCAAGACACTGAGGAGTAAGGCGCTATATATTCATTATATATTCTTAAATAAAATTGGGCTGGGGATTGCTTATAGAAATCAAAATCAATTATTAGAACAAACTTAAACAATGAACAAGAGCACATTCGACAATAGCCCGCCGCCAAAATCTTAGCCAGGAAATGATAAAAGGGAGTCCAAATTTACTTATTGTTGGGCCAGGACGGGGTCTGGGGTCCTCCCACAATGTAATTTGGTGGAATCTGGCGATCTTTTTTTACGTCCAAGCTGAAAATAGACCGTCCAAAAGACGGCTGGACGGGTCTCTGGCTAAGTCCTTGCCCGCCGCCATTATTGAACTTACACTTCAAAATAATTTGAAACTTAGCATAATGAGCTCAAGACACTGAGGAGTAAGGCGCTATATATTCATTATATATTCTTAAATAAAATTGGGCTGGGGATTGCTTATAGAAATCAAAATCAATTATTAGAACAAACTTCAACAATAAACAAGAGCACATTCGACAATAGCCCGCCGCCAAGGACTTAGCCAGGAAATGATAAAAGGGAGTCCAAATTTACTTATTGTTGGGCCAGGACGGGGTCTGGGGTCCTCCCACAATGTAATTTGGTGGAATCTGGCGATCTTTTTCTACGTCCAAGCTGAAAATAGGCCGTCCAAAAGACGGCTGGATGGGTCTCTGGCTAAGTCCTTGCCCGCCGCCATTATTGAACTTACAGTTATTACGCCCACAAGGTCAAATTATTGACATAAAATGCAAAAATCACAATAAATCAGCAATTTTTGAATTTTTTTCAGCCATTATCCAACTTGTCCCAGAACTGCTTTTAGTAGCATACACAACAAATTTGAGCAGGATAAATGAAAAACTTTTCATATTATCGCACCTCTCTGGTTAAGTCCTTGCCTGCCGCCATTATTGAATTTTAAGTTATTGCGCCCATAAGGTCAAATTATTGACGTAAAATGCAGAAAATCGCAATAAATCAGCCATTTTGAATTTTTTTCAGCCATTATTGAACTTGTCCGAGAACTGATCATTTGTAACATGCATAACAAATTTGGGAAGGATACATGAGAAACTTTTCAAGTAACTTTTATTGTGTCCACAAGTAAATGTTACCGCCGACGCAGATGCCGAACTTCAATTGCAATTGCCCACTTTTTTTAATTAAAATTAAAAAGCGGGCTAACAAATCATAGCTGTATCTCTTAATTTTAATTATAAAATAAATAAATAATAAAGCTCACCTGTAAATCATTCTGTGGATTCCAATCAGAGTCATAGATAATAACAGTGTCAGCTGCAGTGAGATTGATTCCCAGGCCACCTGCTCTTGTGCAGAGTAAAAATATAAAGCGATCACTTTCTGGTTTGCTGAAACGATCTATAGCTTCCTGCCTCAGATTGCCTCGAATTCTCCCATCTAAACGTTCATAAGTATATCTGGAAAAAATATAGATTTTTTTAAGTCCTATGTCACGGCTCTATATCACATTAAAAGAATAAGATCGCTGTTGTATGTTACATTTAATTAAGGGAATAGTATCTTGTACTTTCAAGAAGATTGAAAGCAATGAACTTGATCCAGAACATAGGCTACAGTACCAGTCCTAGATTTCCTGTGGAATTAATTTGCCTACATTTTAGGTAACAAAACAAACCCGAATTAAAAAATGTATAATAAGACTTAGACACACTGTAACTAAGCAATAACAAATTAGGATCTATCAATTGATTATTACCTTTAAGAGTGATAGGTTTATGGACTGTTATGAAGGGGATTAGCTTGAAAGGTTTGTGGCCTAATAGATAATCAGCAATATTGCTATGTTTACATTAAGTCATAGCAGCTATTAGTTGGGAAGTGGCGATTATTAAGTGACGATTATTAATGGCCAGTTGAGGATTAAATAATAGTAGACGGAGAAAACAAGCTTAAAAATAGCTTGAATGCAATGTAAGAGATTACAAAGATAAATTTAGGGTTTATTTATTATTATATATAAAAATTATTCCAAGACTGAAACCCAAGATTGAAAAGAATATTGCCTACTAGAATTGCCTACTCTGATTTTTTTCAAAAGACGGAAAACCGCCTGTAAGCTGAAATTTCCCACCCCTGTGGGAGTGAAGCAAAAATCATAAAAAAACTACGTCCTGATGCCCATCCATGAAATGGCCAGGTGAGCAGGTGATAGAGAAAAAAAAGTAAGACATCAACTTGTAAATATATATTTTTTGATAATTATCAAGGGTGCAGGATGTAAATCTTTGACAACAAAAAGAGAAATAAATAATGTTACTGTATGTGGCTGTCCAACTAAACCTTGGTTACCCTTTGTGCTGCTAAATTGTTTTTCCTTTATTTTAAGCTGGAATTACTAATTCAATTTCCAGTTTCAAATGACTAAAACAATTTCTATTTATGGAAAATAGGCTTCTTTAAAATAGACTGATTTTATTTACCATTAAAGAGCTAAATTCAATAATTTAAAGTTTCACCCACTGGAACAATTTTAAATGGGTGGAAATTATTCACATGTAATTTTCACCCATACTTGAAGTTGTGGGTTTGTTGATAACAAGGTTTTGCTATTATTATATGAGCACCAATCACAAAATTTGACATGTTGATTTGAAACCGAATATCTACCACAAACTATTGTATCAATTTCAGTGTAATTTGATTTGAATTTAGCTGGCAATATGCTAGGAGCACCAGAAGTTAATCAGATGTACTTACTTCTTTTGCAGTAGGTAGTCTTCTAGTATGTCAAGTACACGCACCATCTGAGAGAAGATCAGCACCTTGTGATCCCCTGCTTTCAGTTTGGGTAGGAGCTTGTCAACAAGCACCAATTTTCCAGAGGACTGAACTAGTAACTGTTTCAATTTGTCCATATCTGGTACATGTGTTCCTTCTTCCCTTCCGTCATTGACTATCTGCTCTTCAGCACCTGAACATGAATACAATCTTTAATTACTGCATCTACTACAACTCAATAAAAATAGTCCATTATCCTGTAAGAAACATCGCACATACCAACTGAGAAGTGTGCCAGTATCCCAGTGCATGATTATAAGCATATTCCAAGCAAGCTTTTCGTCATTGTCAAAATAAATAGTTTAATCGTAAGTGTGAAAATAGTTAAGTAAATGACAGAATATGACAATTTTGAACACTAGGTCTCCCACCAACCACCCTAGACTGAAGTAAACTGAAGACTGAAGTAAACAGTGTCTAAACTATGGTGCAGACTAAAGACCCAACAAACAGAGATGGAGACAAAAAACGTGTGAGTTTAATAGTCATTTTCAAGATACAGAGATCGTAAAATCATGTAGAATCAACATGGACACAAGACAGGTATTTTCAAATGTCTGCTGTCATAGTTGATCAGATTATCACCTGATACTGCTCAACACATGTACAAAATAAAATAAAGAAAACGATCTGCCAACAACTGTTTCCTCAGTCATTATATGTATACAGTATGTACTAGGACAACATTCATGCGAGTTTATAAAGTTGTGGGGAATCAAAATGTTAATTTAGCATCAATGCATGAGTTGCTTCAGTAACCATTTGCGTCAATTTGCTTTACTTTTTCATCAAATTAACAAAAAAAATCAGTGCTAAGACAAGACAAGTTATAATAATATACTTTTCATTTTGGGACCAACTTCTCTCACCTTTTCTCAGAGCAGGTCATTTCCAATACTAACTTATGTCAGCCT
Source organism: Flabesymbios commensalis (assembly GCA_964017125.1). Taxonomy (NCBI): domain Eukaryota; kingdom Metazoa; phylum Annelida; class Polychaeta; order Terebellida; family Flabelligeridae; genus Flabesymbios; species Flabesymbios commensalis. The sequence continues at coordinate 59,522,303 of OZ024909.1, read as the reverse complement.
AACCTTGCAAACAACTGGGTCAATGTTGGTCCACCATATCTGATACTGGTCCAACATTGACCCAGCATTAGGGCAATGTCTTGTGTTTGATGGAAAGATGCTATTTATTCTTACCCTTGATGAGATAAGGATGATTACAACACTTTCTAAGCTCCATCATCGTGTTCATCAGATTTGGGGTATTGGCTGTAGTACACCCCTTGGCCAAGAAAGAGAAGTTTCTCTCCAGTATAGCACGGTAATATTTCTTTTGTATGTTTGTCAATTCAACCTATATGTAGAATTAAGTTCAAATCAAAGATAAAATTCAAGTTTAAAATACATCAATGTTCAGTGTTCCTACAACATGTTATTCAGCAATCAATGCTTTACAAACAGGTTACTTTACTTAAGTCATAAATTTGCATTTATTTTAAAAATGGGGAAGACAGAAAATCATTATTATATATATTAGTAATGCAAAAAACTATGTACTTCAACAATAGTTTCAGTTTTTGGTGCTAAGCTCTTCTCCACATCTTCCTTCAGTCTCCTTAGCATCATAGGCTTCAATATCTGGAAATACAATATTTGGGAAATACAATATTTGGACCATAAAACCAGCATAAATATGACAAATATTCTTAGAGAATTAACAATTATCAGTTTTGTGCTACAAACATAGTCAAATTTGGCTCCGTGACAATAGTGATACAAAAGTGAATCAATATTTAAAGACCAACTTTAGCATCACAAATGTACATCATTCAAGTCACTCTTCAAAACGATCAGTCAAATTAAACAACTCATTGTACCAATTACTTACTGCTTTAAGTTTTTCAACTTGTGTTTCAGAGTGGAGATTGCCAAACTCTGACATAAAGGAATCTGTTGAGCTAAACTGCTTTGGCTCCAAGAAGTTAAGAAGAGAGAAAAGTTCTTCCACGTTATTTTGTAGTGGTGTTCCAGTAAGTAAAACTCTATGTTCCTGAATCATCAATACAATGATATCAAAGCAAATTATGTGATATTTAACTTGCATTACATAAAATCTGCAGTAACTGTTGTGGCTGTATTCAGCCCAAGTTGTAAATGACATTCATAACTAGAAAAAACATATATATTATATCTAAAAAAACAGATACAGATTAATCGAAGAAATAATAAACTACTACTATTTAAATATTTACTCGTTTCATGTCATAATATTTGTTGAGTCACAATATAAGGTAATATCAAATGCAATAATAATCAACAATACAGAGTAACTGGCTAGTTTTAAGTTGAACACATTCGACAACAGACCATTTTTTATGCAAATAATGTATATTATTTACAAGTTACAACACTAATCAGTAAATCCACAGGCTGAAAAAGTATCCATAAATTATTAATGGCATTTCACTTAGTTACAGCTTAAAGTATGTATACAATTTCAAAGCTTCCATGTACCATGTTTTTGTCAGGTTAAATAATTTATTCTTGAATTTACAAAATCAGAATAGTGAGATTATAATCAGTTTCCTTTATTAATATTCAGAAGAGAAAAAAATTATGATTTTTGTCTCAAAGTGGATTAGGATGAAGTATAAGCAAGTGAAAATTGTATGTGATTTTCCAATATGTGTGGTGTTAGGCTGCAAATGTGTAAATATTTGCCATGATTTGATTTACCTTAGTGCAAACTCATACAAATTTACATATTATGAGGAGCCACACCTATTGATTCACCATTTTTTATTTAAAGGATGACTCCTATCAGAAGGTCCCTTGTATACCTTAAAATGCTAAAGGACATACTTACAAGATCAAACATTTTCAATCCTTCAAGCAGCTTGCATTTCTGATTTTTTAGGCGATGAGCTTCATCAATAATGCACACTCTCCAGTCAATATCGCTCAATAGTTCACAGTCCGAGATGATAACCTCATAGGTAGTGATGAGGGCATTAAATCGATAAATTTCTGGAAGAGGTTTTCTCTACAAGAGAAAAATGAAAAATATAGTTTTTTGGCAGAGATTTATTACATGATAAAATACGTTTACCATTTTTCTAATATACAATGATACTTCCTAAATAAAATGGGTAAATATCAAAGTATAGTACATTAACATTATATCTTTACGAAATTACCCGTGGGCTGCTTAATTGTTTGTCTCATTTTTCGTCATTTAAAGCTGGCCCAGCTTTAAATAACGAAAAATATGCCTTTTTATGAAAAATAGTCATCTGCAAAATTTATTTCTTTTATTAACTGAGCATCTATCACTAACTATATTGTGGATTTCAGGGATATTATACTTGTTCTGGAACATGCTTGAAACTGTATATATAGTTCTCGCAGCACAAGGGTTAACATTAGAATGGATAACAGAGTTCAATTTGTTCAGTATTGCGTAGCGAAAAAGCTACAGAATTTTGCACAAACCAAAGTGAAACCTGGATAAAGCCTAGCTTTGACAGAGGTTATATGGACAGAAGACTAATGAATGACAAAATTACACAACAAACCTTTTCGTCCCTGTAGTACAGTTCATATTCTTGTAGCATGTTGCGACTCGGAGTGGAGCCATGGTATGTCACGGCATTCATGTCTGTCCATGTGTCAAATTCTCTCTGCCAGTTGCCAATAGTGGACAATGGTACAATTATGAGGTAAGGTCCATGAATACCATAATCATAAACCTCCTGTAGATAGGTGATACTTTGAACAGTCTTTCCAAGACCCATCTCATCAGCAAGAATACAATTCTGCCTGAGAACAAAAAAAATGCACAAAAATGTGAATCAAGTTATCAATAATTTGACTGTTGGTAGGTGAGCCGAATGGCTGGTGGATTTTGGTGAGCTAGTAGAGAATTCAACAATAAACTAAATTTGCCTGAGGGGCAAAGCTTGCGTCTCCACCCGCCCCACATAGTACATTAATTATAGAGAAATCCAGTACTGTCACCAAATTTTTATGTAAACCACGTGAAAATGTGATTTCAGAATTACACCAAAATCTAATCAGCATATGACCAGGGTAAGTTGCTTCCTTGAAACAAATCAGTGAAGCAGTTCAAGCTCTTCAGAGTAACATGTGATTCGTCGGCCATCTTGAATTTTGTTGAAAAAATGGAAAAAGAAAAACAATTCTCCTGACTTTTTTCTCAGGGCCACTGAGCATACACAAAAGATCAAATTTGAGCTGTATAACCATATTACCAAATTTTGATAATAGCCAAAATGAGCAAAACTGAAATATCAGCTAAAATGCTGAAAAGTAAAAAAAAATATAAGTTTTTATTATCATAATCACACAAAAAGCTAATCAGCACACATCCAGGGTAGGGTTATTCCTTCAAACCAAACATGAAACAAATCCATGAAGCAGTTAAAGCTCTGGAGAGTGATATAGGATTTTGGCGGCCATCTTGGATTTTGTTGAAGCTGAAAAACACCAAAAAAATTTACCGGGCAAATTCCCTAGGGCAAATATGCATACTGCAAATATTTAGAAATAATCTGATCAGGGGTGTATAGTTATATTACCAAATTTTGATGATAGCCAAAATGAACAAAACTGAAATATCCGCTAAAATTCGGAAACGTAAAAAAAATCAAAGTTTTTATTATCAGAATCACACCAAAAACTAATCAGCACATGTGCAGAGTAGGGTCTTTCCTTTAAACCAAACATAAAACAAATCCATAAAGCGGTTCAAGCTCTAGAGAGCGGCATAAGATTTTGGCGGCCATCATGGATTTTGTTAAAGAAGCTGAAAATTGCCGAAATAAATTTACAGGGCAAATTTCCTAGGGCCGATATGCATACTGCAAATATTTAGAAATAATCCGAGTAGGGTTGTATGGATATATTACCAAATATTGATGATGGCCAAAATGAACAAAACAGAAATATCCGGTAAAATACTAAGACGTAAAAAAATCTAAATTTTTATTATCAGAATCACACCAAATGCTTTTCAGCTCATGGCCAGAGTAAGGTCTTTAACTTAAACCAAACATGAAACAAATCGATGAAGAGGTCCGAGCTCTAGCATGCGCCATAGGATTTTGGCGGCCATCTTGGATTTTGTTGAAGAAACTGAAAAACACAAAAAACAAATTTACCAGACAAATTCCCCAGGGCCAGTATGCATACTGCAAATATTTGGAAATAATCCCAGTGATGGTTTTCCGAGTGAGAGCAGAAACAAGTGGCGGCGGCGGGTGGACTCAGCAAAAACAATAAGTCTCCACCACCACATAGTGGGTAGAGACTTAATAACTAGAGATGTGACCAGACATTGCCTTCCCCCCCCCCCCCCACCTCCGAAAAAAATTGCTCATACACTAATTCAACTGATTTACCTGTTGTAGTAGCAAAATGTAAGCCAGCTAACACCTTCCTTTTGGTACTCCCTTAACAAATTTCCATTCTTATACTTCTTTGTGTCGTCCAGTTTTTTCCATTGCCTAGCATATGGTCTGGCAAGAATCTGAAATTAGAGAGCATTCAAGGTTACAAAATGAAAAACTATTAAATTCTCAAGATAGAATAATAATATTGCTTGCAGAACTGTCAGTATTTCTGGGGTGTAAAGAATGTCACACTTGTCCCCACATAATAATCATCTCACCTGTCTCTCTTCTTCAGGAGGAGGCACTCTTAGTTTCATAAAATCTTCCACTTTAGTCTTGTCAACATCCGAGTCCAATTCCCAGGTGCTGTCCTCATAAGGTAATAAGCGCCATTTCACTAAGTAATGGATGGTTTTTTCCTCGGTGATAGGATCCATAGTTTCCGACACATCAAGCACTCGTTCAACCTCCACATAATCAGGGTTGAACATTTCATCATCTTCGATCTAAAGTAAACAATGTTACAAATTAAAAATCTAGCAGCCATTATTTACCCTTCTCTTGATTGTTTATTTCAATGTTTCATTCATTAGAAGCTGGAAATGTTAATGCAATCAATATCCAGCTTCAAGTCAATAAAATACCACACAATACTTGATGAATTTCAGAGGCTAAAATAAAGTAGCCTCCAATAAACATGAGACCTTGAACCAATGGTGGTTTGAAGCTTGGCCAGTGTCTCAGATGATCTGCCAGCATTAGGCATCCATTGGCTCAATGTTTAGAGTCTGCTGGGCCTACTGTGTTCCAATCCATTATGTCTAGCACTGTCCACACATAACACACACACTTCTAAATCTACATTGAACTATATCAAAAAGGCTAAAGACATTAAACGTGATTTCGTCGACTGAATGCATTAAGAGTGATTTTTTACTACACTGCGGGAGCACTTTTCTGTAGACACATTTAAAAAAAAAAATGTAACTTTCAATATTTGTGAGGTAAAATTCTTGTGTCTGGTGGGTCGTGTTTGCTTAACACCCTAACACTAATCCATGTGACATAAGTACGGGCTTTGTGTGAGAATTAGGGCAATGTTATGAGCAACATCAGGAATAGCACAATCACTGTTCAAATAGGCCTTCATTTAAGCAATCAGCATGACAGAACAACGGGACAGTTATGCATTCATTTTACCCTCAATTACGGTAGTCAGTTGGCACTAGCATGTCTTTTTAAGTGATTATATTTTTTCCATATTTTCAGATACACCTCTTTATGCTTATTTTAGTAGTTTTTGTAGACTTACCACAGAGTAGAAGGCTTCATTCTGCTTCTTAATTCGATAACGTTTGATTTTTTGGTGTATTCGCCTGTCCCCTATCTCCAGTTCCAGGGCAGTTTTCCATTCACAATGCAAGTAAGAACTGAAAAAAAGATGAATACTATCAATAAAAATTGTCCTGTAATTTGTACAAAGCGCAGATGGTACTGCGCCCAACAAAGTTATTAAAACTAAAATAGTTGCTAGTTTGCATGAAGATAGTGAATTTATTTTAATGGCAGTTACCAAACAGGACAGTAGTGCACAGGTAGGTATGACAATTTGCAAGCTATTCACATTCATAATTATTGATTATTCTCTGTCATACAGTTTAACTTGGGGTCTCATAGCCGGCCAGCCCTAACCAACAGTCACGAATTTCGCATCATATTTTCGCAGTTAGTTGGTACAGGCTCTACTGTATTTATGTTTTGATAATGTTTGCCTGTGCTGATCATTGCCGTGGGCATTTCAGCCTTAACTAAAATCAAATGCAGGCCTTTACTTATTGCTCGCCCAAAACTGATTTGGCGGAAGTGCTTACAACTCAACTCAAATAACAAAGATTCAGGCTAAATTGGTCAGTCACGCCCTGTAACTGTTCTCATCAATATTTAAGGATAGCTGTTTTTCACTCTACAATTTTGTTATAACTTAAGGCCTGAAAATATATGTAAGAGCAGATTTCGGGATTACTGTAAAATGACATTGACTTACAAATTTTTGTATTTTACAAAAAATTCTTCAACATCTATTTCTTCAAGTTCTTCTTTGTAATCAGATGTCTCAATATCCACATCATCATCTTCTGTTTCACCTTCAAGCTTCTCTGAATCTTTTTCTATTTTTATCAACTACAAAAAATTCAATATGTATTTTTATATTAACCCTTATCATGCTAATTTAAATAATTTAAATTTTCTACCACTATAGGTTGTGTCTCGCTACCGCGATCCACAACCTATAGTGGTAGAAAATTACTAGTATTTGTTAAAATTGAGGACAAACATTTACAAATCTTAATGTTCACAGTCATTTCATTCTCAATAACAGTGGTTTAATCAGCTAATAAAACTGATTGAAAACGACTATAGTCGCAATCAGCAAGCAAAGTACTAATCACATCTATAGTCGTTCCCATACTTTTCATTTATTCATCAAACAAGAAAATTTGAAAGAGAAATTAGCAATAAATTTGCCATATTGAAAATTTGGCTTTAAATTCTACATATGTAAGTAATTTTTACCGAATTTGTGTGTTACAGTAATTAGACAAGTTAAAAGCAGGTAAAATTTTAGATTCTGTCACTTCTGATACCCAAAAAACGACAGATAGTTGAATGCAATCTGTAATGAATGTGCTTGATGCAAAATTATATCAAACCTGTTTCACAATTGTACGTCGACCCATACGTGATCCAAGTATTTTGTCAACAATCTGAGCATCCTCTTCTGCTGGATTATCCTAAAAATGTATTGTATCATTTGTTATATTTTGATTTGAAAAATAATTTAAAATAAGACTTTTTTTTAATTATTCATTCTAATTGCTAAGCTTATGATTAAATATACTACAATGTAGTAGAGAAATAAATAAGTTGAAAGTAAACTTTTTAAGTTGTCATTACATATCAAAGAGAAAAAAATTAGTAAGGAAATTGTCCTAGAAAAGTAGATATGAGAATTATATAAGGGCAACAATTTGCTAAAAAAAAGTAGTCATTTTTCGACTTAATGTGTTGAATGAAAAAAAAAGAAACTGAACTTAATAATATAATCCTTAAACAAATGTATAATGCAATCTATTTCAAAATAAAGTATTGACAGATAGTATGAAATCAAACTAAGAAAGGAAACCTCCACCCACTTTACTGCAACATTAAATTGTAAATCTATACTAAAAAATAGTGTTAGAATTATTGGTTATATTTTAAAGAGTCACACAAAAAATACACTCAGGTCATTTGTTTAGTAAACAACAATTATTTTTTGGAGAAGGAAAGTGAGAACAGCCATATAGAATAATAGAGATTCAGACATCAAATTTTAAATTTAAATGCATGGAATATTGTGACGCCTGCGGTGAGACACCCCTGTATCTGTTTATGTCTTTTTCCTCATTAAAAGTACAAAATTCGTGACTGCAGTTTTAGTTATAATTGCTACATTTTTAGAGTTGTATTTTTCTTATATTTTAATAACCTAGTGACAAGTGTCTTTTTAATGTGTTATGTGTGTGATAATGATAGTAGGACGTGAAACGTTCACAGACTGTCAGCATATAAATGACAGTGCCAGTACTAGTGTCAGTGTGAGTTTAGACAACCCTTTTCTAAACACGAAATTTGACTGTTAATCTTATTTTCTCCACGCTAAAACTGATACCCTGATGTACTATTGTTTTTATATTTTCAATTCCGGTAATTTACCTATGTTGACGATGTTTATTTATGCTGTAGTAATTGAAAGTTTGTATTATTTACCTAGTCTCTTTGGACCGACATCGCGGCAGTGAGCGATAATAGAAGGAGTTACGATTAGTCACGTTTTATACTTCATAAGTGTTGTAAACGAAGTGATTTATATTGTGAAAGGTACAGCGTACTATTAGATTATTTTGGGTATATATTTTAGCATGTTTTAGTGATTTATACAGCGAGGGTAGACTTGAGAATAATTGGACATCTTTTTGTGAAATGTGAGACTTGGCCATTGTTGGCCCGGGCAGGTCACGATTTTCCAGATTTTGGCATTGTTTACATTATTTCCGAGGGCTGTAGGCCTATCTTTAGTTTTAGTTGAGATATTCGGATGAGCTTTGTGGTAGGATAATCTATGTTTATTCTGCCGTTTTATGATATAAGTGATGTAATTTAACTGTTTGAGATTGTTTCATATTTTGATGTGATAAGTGGGTAGGTCGGGTCAGAAATGTCCATTTTGCTAGATCTAGGCATTGCAGAATGTGGAGTTATTTTGATAACGAAGTGTTATTTATCGGTTGTGAATACGTTTTTGGCTGTTTTATATGATATCAAACGATACTAGATTAGTGGATATTATTAGTTATCAGTATTTAGCAAGTTAAGGTGGATATTTTGGTGATGACGTGACCCTGTGTATAAATATGAGCGAACCAGGCTTGTTCTGGGCAGTTAGCTCCCACAGCTCTGCCATTGAAGATCTCTCTACCTCTCTCATTTTGAAGACGCCAGCTGTTAGGCTGGACAATGATGACCTCTCTCAATATGAAGACGCCAGCTATTAGGTTGGACAATGATGACCTCTCTCCAAGTGAAGACGCCAGCTAGGGTTGGCAATGATGAAATAAGAGAAGTGAGGAATTAAGGAGCATGAAGTGATAGTATGAAGTTGTGATGTTCCAAAGTGATGTTCAATACTATATTCCCCTATGAAGTCGAAGATACAAGTGCACTAGCTGCTTGTTTATGAAGTCGAGGATACAAGTGTACTGCTTGTCTATGAAGTCGAAGATACAAGTGTACTGCTTGTCTATGATGTTACCTACCTTTTATTTCCTAGTCAGTGGCCAGTTGTGAGCCTTTTACTGTCCCCTTTGTTGACCTTGGGAAATTTGTTGGGCCATGGCTATTTACTATGCAAGTAATTAAGTGGACCCGAACTGGTACACTCTAAACATTGAACTAATTAAGAGAGTGTAGAAATACCTATGGTTAGCCCTTGGTTGGACTGGGTTTAGCCCACGAATTTAGGTCAACAAACTGTGGTGGGTTGTGAAGTTAGGGTACAGGTTATTGAAACCCTGGGACAGACAGATTAATTTTACCCTGTAGTTATTTTAAGTTTGGTATGTGATGCTATTCCCTGCAGTGTGTGATGCCATTCCTGTGATGCCAGCGATGATTTTATTTGTATTTTATGTTCTTTTGAGGTCTTCACTACTAAATTGATAGAGTAATTCAAATTAGCAGCTTTACGTGAGGTGGTATTAAATATTAGGCATATTTAATATCGCGTTTCACATTAGTTTTATATAAGTAGTTCAGTGGGACTGGGCGTGGTTGTCAGCCGTGTATTAGTCAGTAAAGTCTCTCTGCTTTAGGAATAGCCATTAAATGGAATCTAGCCCTTTGCTAAGCAAATTGTATTTTGTTTGACAGCAGGATTCGCCAGGTTGCGAGTGGGTTGGGAGGATCAGGGATAGAGCTTCCTCCAGGCTAGATCGGGTTATTTCCTAGATCGGGTGAAGCCACAGTTTACAGACCCGTACCTTTAGTTGATATTTACCATAACATTTATATTGGGTGGACCATAGTTAAAGGTGTAATTGAATTTACAAAGTTATTCTGTTTTAAAGTTGAGAGTATTTGATCACTGACAGTGTGCTGTATTGTGTAGTTTTATATGAGGCCACTTCAGTTGTGATATTGTACACATAATGTATGATATGTAAATAATGAGAGTGTATTTCTCCTGTGAGAGAATTTTGAGATTATAGTTGTAGCATGTTCTTTTTGTGTATTATAATAAAGTATTAACTGAGAAGTAGTTTGTATTCTTGTATACGCACTTTTAATATATTTGGATCATTTTCGCTGAGTTATTTGTAATGCGTTTTCTGAACCGTCTTGAAGCGTTTTCCCTTTATTTATTTGGCGTATTTTGGACATATTTTAAGTTGCGTATTTTTAATTGATGTCATTAGACATCTGGTGTCAGAACCTGATTTTCACTCTCAGTAAACTTTTAATTGTTTACCTGAGAGTGATTTCTACTTATTTTATTTGGATGAAAGTATAGAGGAGATTAGTTGACCGAGGGTCATTTAAGTTTAATTATGTGACCGTTCGCGCACCCATCCTTTTGACCGCTCGGGCAGTGTGCGAACGGGTTTATCGGCACCGATAGATAGAGAGTTGCGAGGGGCGAGTGCCGTCACAATATTGTAAACATATTGTAAACATTATTTTGCTGCTTCACTTTAATGTGTTTGTGAACTTAGCAACAGTCTTTATTAAAAGAATAGTAGCACTTGTTTTTCACAATAACACTTTGAAACCTCATAATATAAAGCCATGTACAATAAAGTTGGACACAGTTTTGTATTTCTTCGATTGGGGGGAATACATAATTTATTTACATAAAATTTATGCAAATGATTCACAAAATAATAATGCTGCTATTGTAAAAATTAGGTGACGGTTATTAGATATAATCTTTTTTGTGACGGTGAGTAATTCAGCATTTTCAGACATGACAGCTGAACATCGCAAAAAAATAATATCTGGGATTGCCAAGGTCACTAAATTACAAAGATGCAACTCCCACGCCAATAATGCAGAAAGTTGCTTTAGCTCATTAAATTAGATAGAATTTTTTTTTAATTTGAATGAAATTACTCAGCCATGCAGATTATTCCACTGAACAATCTGTGTGTTAGGAATATAATAATCTCGAAATATGGAAAACTACCTCCTGTTATTCCATGGTGCAGATTTCTACATTCAAAGCTTTTAAGTTGCTAAAACTAGTTTATTTTCACCATTTTTGGACTGTGATAATACAGCTGATCATTCCTGGGATTAATCCATAAGATTAATTAATAGAGAAGCTTCAAGGCTAATAAATCATGTTTGTTACTGTATAGACCAGGCATCCTGCGTCCAAGGGTATTTGGCGCCATTTTTTTTCCATTTTTTTTCTTTGTAAACTAAGAGAACCTAGTGATGGGCCATATGATGTGGATCCCCCCAAAGTCAATTATATTCCTGACCACAAAATGACTTTCAGTTTTGATAAATGTCACATATAGATTATAACCAAGTATAATGGGGACATTTCAGAACAAAAAAAATGTGTCAAACGGGCTAAGTTCAATGTATTGCTTTAATATCTTCATCTTTAACATATGTTTTTTTATCTTTTACATATATTTAATGTATTCAAAAAAATAAATAATGTGTTTTTTTCTTTTGGTTTAATCAGATTGTTGACAGTTTGTTACCTAATTAAGAACTGAAGTTTTGTAATTTATTCCTCTATATACTCAAACACCTATTTGGTACAATTTTATTATCCTTATATCACAGAATGTTATTAAGGTTAAAAAATACAGACAAATAAAAATTAATATGTTTGAAAATACAGAGTTCCAATAGATATCATACGAAAATCAATGCATGCCAGCAGTAATAAACGGAGTAAAATTATTCTGTGTAAACTTATTATTCGTTTATGCTTACATAATAACAATTAACAATTGTTAGTGAGGCTAACAACAAAATAATGACAACATATAGGCAGCATAAGAGTATGGCCATGTAACTAGTCATATTAATGTACTTCCTGATGAGTGGGTTAGATAAATGGTTGTTCTAAAATCTCTTCATACAGTTCCACACCAATATGTGTACATGTATTTATAAACAAACATTAGGTTGATTGTAAATGGTTCATCAAGTGCACATCTACTGAGATTAAATAAGGCTTTTCCATAATAAATAAGCTTTTTCCATACTGGAAAATAGTAAGTAAAATTAAAAGTTAATTCTGGTGATATATGTACACAAAGAATGTATACGGCTAGCCTTATTTCCATCTCTGATCTACATGTATTATATATTTACTACATACATCAAAGGCAGCATTCTTCCATATAAAAGCTGTAACAAGGAGCTTATCCAAGGCCATGTAGATATCACAAATTGTAAGTAAAAAATTATTTATTTCAGTCTGAATAGGCCCAGGTCAATTTCTTTTAACATTATTATTCAATACTTTAAAAACTAAAATATATATAGCAAAACTAGACAAATCACAATCCATGCGACCAAACAAAATTTTGCCTGGAAATTTGTTATGTTGATGCAAAAATGCACTTGTCAATGGCCCAAAGTAAGTTAGCAATTGTACCCTGCATCAGGCACTGATTAGAATTGATGCCGTGTGTAACACGTCAACGATACTGTTGATCAATTTTTATATTAAAATATCACTAACAATAGTGTGGACATTTAAGAATGGCTGCCAATGTTGTAACAATATTAGGACTAAGCTAGGCATGCTTACCACAAAGAACTGTACCGGTTTTACTGCGATACCACACTCTTCACCAGCAGGGTGACGAGGGGTGTCTTCCTCTGACAATTGAAGGTCAACTTCATCCAAGTACTTTTTACGTTTGGAATGTCGTCCTGAACGTCTCTTCTAATAATAAAAAAATATAAAATACTTGTAAAAGACTCCCTGACCATTAGGAAACATAAAATTGACCCATTAAGCTACAGAAATAATATTTTGAATCTAATTCAGTCAAAATAAAAGCTTAAACTATCACTTTAATGACATTGTGCACTTTGTGGTTTTTATCTGCTAAAGTTGGGTATTTGATAAAAATCTGGATATTTTAAAATAAAATTATCTAAATTATCTACTTGGATAAGGCTTTCTTCCATGGGTGGGGATCCTGGTGGACTCATTAACTCTCCGTCAGAACCATCGGATACATTTCTCTTCCTTTTCTTATTTACGAGGAATGTTGGCATAGCTCTAGAAACATAACACATTTATACAGCATAAAATTATGATGATAAGGTAAACATGTCACTTTAAAGAAGTTTCAAATACAAGTTACATACCATAGGAGATTATCTGATAATATATATATTGGTCTTTCGAACATATAGGACAAAATAAACTGCAGGGTATTGGAATTAAATTGATGAGCATTAAATTGTGAGCATTAAATTGATTCATTGGGCATATCTTTATTTGACCATTGGACATGAAGGGAGGGTTGGGCGATTGCTACTGGCAGTTCAGATTGATAGCCGCGCGGCGGCCTCCAATGATTGCAGCGCCTGTTACTTGCACACCTGTCAAACTTCTGAATAAAACATAAAAACCTACCTCTATGTATAATACGAGTTGTGTTTTTGAAACCTGTTTAACATCTCATAATACACAGGATAAACTGTACATGCCAATTTATTATTATTATTAATATTTATATATATATATCACCTTCAATAAAACATATCCAACAATCCAAGAACTAAATTTGAAAGCATAAATCCATTGGAAATTTAGGTAAATTGTATTAGACATCAAAGAAAAATGTCTTATATAATAAGTTCTTATATAAGTCAAAGTCAAATACTTGACATAAATCTCTAGGTGATTTAGCAGTTAGTTACATTTAATAAATTAACACTTACTTCTTCTTTTTTGCAGTTTTTGGCTTAAGTTTAAGCACAGGCTTTTTCTTTTCTTCTGTTTTAACCTTAACCTCCTTTGTCTCTTCGTCTTTATTTTCTGTCTTCTTCTTTTTCGGCGGTCTCTTCATCTTTGGTTTTGCTGCAGGTTTGTCTTCAGTTTTCGCTTGTCCTTCAATTGCAGCTCCATCTTCAACAACATTGGGCACTTCACGACCTTCTGCTTCAGCTCTAGCAATAGCTTCAGCTATGATTTGATTTGCTTTGTCCTGCTGCTTACTTTTTCTCTTTTTCTTGGGCTTAGCTTTGGTCGGGGTGGCATTTGCACCAGAAGCTGCATCTCCTCCATCAGCAGTGGTAGTAACAATAGTAACTGCTGAATCCCTGGACGAGTCTTCCAAACTGGTTATAATGTTAGGTATATTGCCAGTGCTAGTGATGGTTTGTTGTTGAAGTTGTTGCTGTTGAGGTGCTTGTTGGTTGACCTGTTGAATAATGATAATCTGCTGTGCTTGTTGATTGGTTTTTACTTGTTGTACTTGTTGGACATGCTGTACTGGAGTTACCCGCACCTGTTGAACAAAACAAAATTCAATTTCTGCAACAAATTATATACCTGTATATATGTTATGCATGCTGGTATGTGTATATGCTACTCCAAGAACCTGTTTGCATGGAATCATTTCAATATTTAAAATTTTTGACAGATTGTCACAGATTGACTGATTATCCATAGAAGAGTTGACATTCAGCGCAAAAGTAACTGCATGGTATAAAAATGTATTATTTCAGTGTGGTGTAGATTGAATTCCAAGTAAACTCATCTAGAACCCAGCTGTTGTGCAATTCAGTGATGCTCAACATACTTACACAATAGTCCCGGCTAGATAATAACTAATTTAATCTTCTTGCAAGAACATATTCTTGGGTACTTGCCCCCACGTCCGCCCTCCTCACTCCCTCTAATTTATCAACTGCCTGACTTGCCCACAACATGTGTACTGGTAGCGCATTGTAAAATTTTAAATGATGTAAATTGTAGCACTTGCATATAAGGGGTGACTGTTTGTGATTTTGCGTTCGCCCACACCCATCTTGATTTTCTTAGTCATTATTTACCCAAGAAATTGTTATTAGCAACATGCATGCAAAACAAATTTGAGCAGGATACATGAACACTGGTCCTGATGCTGCACTTCAATAGCAATAGGGCCCACTTTTTAAAAAATCAATAAAAGACAGGCTAAAATTCTAAAATGTCAGTCCACAATTCTAGTAAAAAATATTGTGCAAGTATTTTTTTTCACTAATAAATATCAATATTATTTCTAATTGATATATTATTTATTTAAAAACAATTGAAAGCTGATCCATGATTATCCAAGATGATGCAGCCTAGTAAAACCTCATTATTACTGGTCCTTATGGCTGATAAAAAACAATTTGTTCTTAAATAGCTGATTGAACATATTATAGTCCTTACTTCAGTTCTAATGTCCACATACAGGTGTGGCACATAAGACAAGTCTTGTAGTATATGATCAGCAGTCACATATATTATATAGGGCCTACTAGTGTGCAACAGTCATAGCAAACACACCCTGACCAAAGTGGATCACAACTAGGAACCCAAAGTTGTATCTAAAATCATGCTGTGCTGATAAAAAATTAAATGAACAACACGGCAGCACAATGTTCCTGATAGCCACTCACCAATGGCCCCTAAATTTTTGTCTGAGTCGAAAAAGAATATCATCAAATGTAAACTGCAAAATTCTAGACCAAAGAAATTTAAATTTACAACAAATTGAAATAAAATCAATCATATATATTACTCTAAATCAGTGGGTCCCAGAGTATAACCCCACATAGCTTAGTCAATATTAATAAATATTAAGCAGTGCAGTCGAGTGGCCTTCCATTGTTTAAACCAGCCGGACTAGCAGATTATTTACCTGGGTAATTTTTTTATTTTCAAACAATATTTCTGAGCACTTAATTTAAAAAATTACGTCATGGTCACATTTATTTTATATTTTAAAATTAATTATTTGCTCCCAAGTTGTTAAATTGGTGGAAAGCTTTTTGGGAGTTGTGAGCAATTTCACAATGTGAAAATTTAATAAATAGGTCTTCAAAAAATCTGGCCCTCCCTACTGATAATTTCAACTGAGCACCAAGAAATCAGAAACAAATTTTAGATATTTCTAAGGGTATGCTACAGGGAGCAACGAGAAGTTTAGCAATTCTAACCATTGGCTTTTATACATCAATGTTAAGGATCTGATGGAAGCAAAGTGGGAAGTAGAAGTTAATAATCAATAATTAAAAAAAAATTCTGTACCTCAATTTCATGTTTACTTTCTGATTGTATGTGTCTAATAGTATGTTTTACAAAACTGATCAAGTGTGCTCCTATAATTTGGTGGGGACAACTAAAATTTGTATTGTAGGAGACCGCACGCAGGCCTACATAATTTTGTGGGTATCTGTACACCTGCCGTAGCAGTGCACAACTACAGCAGAAACATTCCCACATCATTGTGGGAGTGACACATAATTATCAGTGCTAATAAATTGTAATACCTTACATCATAGTAAAATGTGCAATCAGTTCTTACAAGTTGTTAAATGTAATGTGCTACATAATATAGGCAACATGTATAAGCCTTACAGAGTATAGACATGCACAAAGCTTAGCACTAAAATACATTAATACAGCAAACCGTTTCCTCTGTTACAGATTCGAAATAATGTTACACTATGACTAGGAAGCAAAGGATAAATATTGCATAAAATGAGAAGGGATGGGACAGCTGCTAGCATGCAGAGCATCTGAGTACCTGCGTTTGTAGCCTTGGTTGGCCTTGTACTCCTTGTATTCGCATAGATGGAGCGACTTTGACCTGTACAGGTCGCACGGAAGACCCAGCTGTGGAATGCAGGGTTGAACCAGGCTGTAGCGGCCTTACTAGCCGAATCACCTGAGTTTTGGCCTGCATACCCTGGGTGACGCCACCAGTGGTGACAGTGGCCAGGGACTGCAACAATTGGCAAAGGAATGTTCATAACTTTAAAAGAGTGTTTTTTTGTGATTTAAAATATGACAAGTAAATGATTTAGTCTGATTCTTACCTCTCTCAGGAATAAATAACTCACCTTTTGCGGCTGATTCATGAGCTGATTGGCCAGAAGGGATGTCTGGGGTTGAGGTGCTATTGCAGTGACAAGTTTCATACCACCGCCACTGCTTTGTTTCTGTTGCATCTGGTTATGGTGTTCTTGTTGCTGCTGTTGGGGCTGATGTTGTTGGAGCTGCTGTTGCTGCTGCTGATGTTGGTGTTGCTGTTGATGCATTTGTTGTTGATTATGCTGCTGCTGGTGCTGTTGAGGAAGAATGGTTGCTTTGACCTGAACTAGTTGTTGTGTCGGCTGTTGCTTTGATTTAACTGGTTGCACAATTGCAATCTGCTGTGGTTGATGGCCAGCTTTTACCTGGTGCTGTTGTTGCCGTTGCTGCTGCATCAAGTGCTGCTGTTGCTGTGCTTTGAGAGTGCGAACCCTTTCTTGCAGACTCAGCATCTTTTCCTGCGTTTGGGGATTCTGTGGCATTTTAACAAGTTGGTGAATCTGCTGTTGTAATTGTTGTATTTCCATGTTAGTCTGCTGCATACTCTGCTGTTGTTGTGACTGCTGTTGAGGCTTCTGCTGCATCATGCCACTGACATTAGGACTGACAGGGCCTAATGACGCTCCACTGCTTACTGATCCCGTGCTTAGTGGTCGATCTGACATTCTTGGCATGTTTTGTACAGTGAAAGTACCACCTGTTGAGGATGTTATCTGCTGAATCATACCTTGACTGTCTGCAACCGTATAAACAGGCTGTTGCTGTTGCAATACTTGACCCAGCATGGAAACCATACCAGGACCTGAACCACCACTGGCCATAGAGCTTCCTTGTCCATAATTTCCTGGTGTGTGCTCTGAGACAGATACCAGCTGAGGCTGTCCCACTCCACTAGAAAATTGCTGATTCTGTTGGTTAACAGGTGGATTAGGAGGTACATTGCCAAAGCCTTGTTGAAACTGAGAAGATTGATTATTGTTCTGAGAATAGTGGGATAATCTTGTGGATGTGTTACCTGGTGCCATCATCTGACCCTGGGGCTGCTGATGCATCATTTGCTGTCTGGGATGCTGCTGTTGTGGTTGTTGTGGTTGAGAATACTGGAAATGTTGCATTTGGCTATCATTCCGTTGTGGTCCTGAGTTTTGTAGTTGATTTTGCACAGTAGGCTGTGTGTAAGGTGCTCTATGAGTGATCGATGCATTTCCTCCTGCTTGATTATTTTGTACCATCACCATAGACTGTTGAGGACCGCCAGCCATACCAGCATTACCTCCGGGAACATGTGTCAGACGAGTTGCTGGTGGAGGAGAGCCCATCTGTGGTGGTCCACCAAAGGCACTGGGTTGGTTAGAAGGTTGTTGGTCAAAGTGTCCAAGTCTTTGTGGTGGTGTTTGCGGAGCACTACCTGGAGGCAAAGCATAATCATGATGAGACAAATATGGTGGGGCATCAAAAGAAGGACGGGGAGGGGTTGGATGTTGAATGTTACCTGGAGTGGCACTGCCTTGACTATAAGGAGATCCAGAAACATTGGACTGAGATCCAGGGCTCTGGTTCCATCCTCCACCTTGATTTACTCCCATATGCTGTTGAGGTGTCTGTTGCTGCATTGACCCAGCTGAAACACCAGGGCTAGTGGCATTATTATGAATAGTGTATGTGGAATAATTCGCTTGAGGACTCTGCATGGGTTGGACTGTAGCTTGAGGTTGATTGAACTGTTGTTGTTGGGGTACCGACTGTGCTGCAGGGGACATCATTCCTTGTTGCCCTATTATGCCTATACCTCCTTGTTGCTGCTGATGCATTTCCCCCATGTGATGGAGTTTACTGGATGCTCCAAACTGGTTGAATTCTCCAAATTGCTGCTGCTGTTGCACCTGTGACTGCTGCATGGCTGGTTGCTGCTGTTGTTGCATCACTGGCTGCTGCATGGGCATCTGCTGCACTCCCATCTGCCCTCCATATCCCATCTGTGGCTGCTGCTGATTTATTTGCAGATTTTGCTGCATCATTTGCCCCCCTCCCATGACAGGCATAGATCCCTGCTGGTCAACAGCCAGAGTGTCAGGAGATCCCAGATCATCCAGGAAGTTGGCCGTTTCATTATCAAAAAGGCCCAGCACAGGGTCATCCATCTTTCTAACTTTAAAACAAAGTCTTCTCTATCTGGTGAATGGCATCATTGAAACCTCTAAAATTTGCTGTGACATTTCCTCCAGTAAGCACTCTTCTCTGTCAGTAGCCTCTAAAAATACAAGAGCGACCAGAAAATAATATCCTGCATAAACTTATGTCAATCGTTGTATACATATATACCTCCAGTAGTAAGCAGGACTGGAAATAAGAGCGTTCCGTTTGTCCTAACTAAATCACAAAACGAGCAAACCACATTTCTCTGGTGGTTGTCCGTCTGGAAAACCACCAATTTTCATCAAAAAGTCACAGTGATAGTCACTGACGACTGGGAGCTGTAAAGTTCTACTATTAGCCTATACCTAACCAAATTTTCACTGTTTTTTTTTTACTGTCAAACATACATGTACTTAATAATTGTGGTCGTGATCAAAATGATACCGGTAGTTTAACTTTTTTTCTCATTTCTTGGGCAGACAACTTAAAATTATAGCGGACAAACATAATATTCAAGTTGGTTGTCTTTATTTCCAGCCCTGCTAAGCATGTAGTTTTTACCTATTTTTAGCACTTTGTTGATATTAACCTAAAACACTGAGCTCTTCAATTTAAATTTCTGGTCACTTGAAGTTGCCCGTTCTACAAGTGACTGAAAATTTTTGAGATTTGAGAAATTTAAGTCTCAACATATATCAGTTTTTTAAGATTGAAGGCATATTTTACTTTTAAAAACTTGTTATCAGGGGTTATACGGGTGCTAATAAAAAGACAGAATGTCTTCTACTGCAGTCGACATCAGTGTTCTAGGGGTTAACAGTTATTGTCAGCAGCCAGCAGGCCTACATTATATATAATTAAAATGCATAAATTCCTCACATCTGAGGCATTGGATTATTTATTTAAAGCGACACAATCGGGCTAAAATCATCAAAAAATCGTTCATTTAATTTTAGCTTTTTAATATGACCATATGAAGTAAACATGACCGTAAACTATAACTGCAATTTTTTTATTTTATTTTGTGCGGCGCATTTACCAGTTAAGCGAGATATAGAGACGAAATTCCCGTATTTCTTATTTTGGACGAAATAAGAAACCTGGAATTGCGTCTCTATATCTCGCCAAACTAGTAAATGCTCAACACAATTTTTTCTTTAAATTTGCAGAACTTTCTAGTTGATAGACATGTTTACATCATATAGTCATATTAGGAAGCCAGAATAAAATAATTGTTTTTTTATGATTTTAGCCTGATTGTGTCGCTTCAGTGAATCAACCAGTCATACATATTCTGTAATATAAAGAGCTGCGTTTACATGGCCTACTTTCATAGATCTCCAATATAATTATTTAAAATGACAATTTACATGACCTGTGTATTTTTCAAAATTTTCTGAAAAATTGATGCAGCTTAGGAATTAATTATCAGTATCTAGAACACCGAATGAATTGGAAAAAACATTTTGTAGATAAGAGGGTGACATGGTATGGGGACGGCCACACACGGCCGCGCCGGCGGACAAAACCATACAAAAACAAAAACCTCCCCCTGGCAGGGGGAGCCCTAATTAAACGAGGGGTGTTTATTAGAATTAAAAAGATGTATCGACTCGGGCGTCGATGACTATAAATCTTCCGTTGTAAAGGCTATAACACACAATAAGTAAGGTGTGTATAAAAGAGAAAAATTTTGTGAGTAACAATGTCGGAAGGCAAAAGATTTGTCGGCCAAAGTGTGAACCTGCTAGGGCAGAGATGTGGCTTAAAGAGATGTGTTTGTTATGACTGCTGATAGTAAGTTAGAGCTGAAATAGAAGTTAACATGTTAAAGCTCCTTGATAAATTTTAGAAAAACTTTAATCAGTATATAAGTTTTAATATTAATGCATCTAGGCATTCTACACACAAAGTTGTTGCAAAGTAATATTGGAGGCCACATTTTTTTCAGGTGTTGTAGTTTTGAAATGTAGTTTACAGAGTTTGTTTTAAAGATTATTCAATTGTTTAATTTATTACGTTAAATCTGAAGCGGTTACTGAAAAATTGTACAAAAATTGCTTTTACTCCCCAGTGTGGGTGTAAATGAGGTACCCTACTTAGAGCCAGAGATTTTCCGTTTAAAAAAAAAAGACTTTTCCGAACTGACCAACACTGAATTCCGTTTCATTTCCGTTTTGGCTTTCAAATTACGGTATTTATTGTAATAAACTCCCCGAGCAATGATTAGATAACTTCCTGAGGTTACAGGCAGACACTAGCCCTTTTTTAAGATGCAAACCATGGAATGTATAGCAAAAAACCGTTTTTTTAACCCTTTAAACCCTCACGATGCATTAAAACATCATTTTACATCCCTGAAAACAGACTTAATTTTCCTACAACTAGGGGTTTTAGAATGAAAATTTCCATGAAACTAGTCTACCAATACATGACTATTTTCTTCAATTTCCCACCCACTTCAAGTCATTTTCATACACTGAAGTCGAGAATTGCGACAGCAATTCACGGCTTGTAGTGTATGAAGATGAAAATGTTAAATTCAGGCCTGAAAGGGTTAATTGGTCTGCAGACCAACTTTTCAGGTTGTCCGCAAAATGGTTTAGTTGTCCAAATTTTGGGATATATAGATGCCAGTTTTAAAAGCAGCACAGCCCCTACCATACTGTTTTAAAACGCACACATTGTGACGAGATAATCTGCATTATGCCCATAAACAATGCACATATTTGGTAAATCTTTATCAATTTTTGACTGGTTGTCTGACGGGAATCATAAGAATGATATTGGTTGTCCAACAGCAAAATGGGTTGTTTCGGGCTCCCCTTATTTCTTGCCCTGCCACTTTTCATCAAATTTTTGTCTATTTATTGGGCTATTTGAAATAATGTAAAAAAAGGTATTTCCGAAGTTGGACCATTTGGCATGTGATGAAATTATGAGACGAAGCTGATGGGTTTATAAAGGGAGATATTTTTATTTATTTACTACATGCTAAATAGACTAACTTTTAAACCAGGTGCCATTCCTCCAGTCCGGTACTGCCAAAATATGTGCAGGAATGGCAACATTTGCTATTAGCCATTCCGATAAACTTGCAAAGTTAAGGGTCGTCCTAGTACAAAGGACCGTTTCGGAAAGTCAGTTTTTACTCAGGAATGGCAGTTTTCTTGACTCGCAAGTCCTGTGGATTGGTAAGCAGTCAAGGTTTAATTCTACCCCTGTAAACCATACAATATTTTTCAATGAAGTTGCTCCACTGCTAGAAAAATAGTCCTTGCAAAATGTCATGACAAGTGGTTGAAAAATCAGAAAAAAAACATTCACCACGATTAATGTTTAATTGCTCTTCGCTAAAATTGTATTGCTACTTTCAGGGGTGGAATTTAAGGGAAATAAGCTACTGGCCAGCAGGGCTAGTGAACTAACAAAATGACTAGTCCTTCAGCAAATTTACTGGCCAACGGGGCTAGTAACTTTCAAATTTTACTGGCCAGCAGGGCTAGTGACTTTCAAATTTTACTGGCCAACAGGGCTAGTGACTTTCAAGATTTACTGTACTTGCCAGAAAGACTAATAATTGGAGTTTTACTGGCCAGCAGGTCTGGCTAATATTGCCGTAGTAATCATGATTGTCCAATCACAAAAAGAAATGACTGCCCTTTAATCAGGTTTATTAAATGCAAAAACAATCTCAGTTCTGGTTATGAACATCAATCATGTCATGTCATGCTTGACAGGGCCTGGTTTGGGTGAAACATCATCATGCTCAACCTCAAACACCAGCCATGGACAGATGGAAACTCTTGTTCCCATGTCAGGACATAATGCCGAATTTCCACATTGCATATGTAGTACAACAGGCGACTATATAAATAAACCTAACTGAGCCAAAGTCTTGTTATTGTGTAGCGCATGTTTTTCGCCGATTTCTTAGTCAATTCTCAACAGATTGGGACGTCATAATTAGAATTAGATAATTACTGCATGTCAAATCACATGAATGGTCTAACTTTATGAAAATTTCACAGTATTTGGCGGGTGACTCGAAAATAGTCCATGCTAAATTTTATGAAAACCAGTTGAAATTGACAGAGAAATCGACGAAAAACATGCGCTACATGTTATTGTGACTTCGGCTGTTTGGGTGTGTTGACATGTCAGATCCAAGACGGAGGACGGCCTGCATCTGCACCGCAATGCAACCGATCTTAGCAGAGAGAATATGGCGCAGAGGTCCCTGACCCATATGTCCACATGACCAGCACCTTAACCTTTTCACCACTGGCGACCCTAATATTCACACCCTTTGTCCACTGGAGTCCCAGGAGAATTTCACAAATATGACAGCCCTCGTGTCAGCATTAAATTTTTAAGAACAAAATGGCGGCACCCATTTCTACCATTTTATTTGATCAAACACTTGGCCACAACTTCACTTCCTGTAATGGCCGCCCCTTTCTTGTAAACAATCAAAATGTGCGTTAATTAGACAAGACAAGTTGAAGTCGGGGCTGTCTGCAAAATACAGCAGTGATACACAGCTCTGAGCAAAAAGCAACTTGATTGATTGATATATCATCAGAAGGCCCGGGCAGCCTACATGCGGGGCTAACTAAATCAAACAAGCAGGGCGACATGACAAATATGTCCACTCGTCCCGGGATTTTTATGAGATCGCCAGCAGGATGACTTGCTGGTGCATTAACACTCGTCCTGCCTATATTTTTGTCGCCAAGAGCGAGCGTTAAATTCCACCCCTGTACTTTTATAAAATGTCTCAATTATATACATAATTGTTGTTAAAAGCATTGACTCTCTTTTCATGCTTTAAATGTCAATGTACCAACACCCGAGGCGACACTATCATCAGACATGTCTCTGTGGCTTGAGCCTAATCTTAAGCCTAGTGCAACTTATAGGCTGGAAAAAAGGTACATTAGTACTTTACCAATGCTAGCAATAATCAATAAATGACTAATCGATATAATAATCGCCAATGGAAATCCAGCCCCCATCAGTGAATAGGCGTATGTGCACACACACAGAGGGTTCAGCCATACTTCGTGTACAGTCAGTGATTTAATTGTCCTCGACTCATCTCAACAAGCTCCACCTCATTTACATAATGTGAGCATGTGCAGTGTGCCGGAAAAGACCACATGCAGGCTTCAGTGACTGATCGCTGCATTTGCAGCCCAGATTGTACCTCGCAGGACTAACATTAAGTCCCGAGAGGTACAATCTGGGATGAAAAAAAGGGTAAACATTGACACACAAGTTAAAATAATCAATGATCTTAGTGAGCATAATAAGCACACCCCCAGCTGCGTATCTGCACCCGGCGTGATTATTAGGGATGATACAGTACTTACTTATCTGAAACAATGTGTGTTTTTCTTTAAATATAGGTGCATACATGTGCCTAGTGTTCACGATAAGGTATGGAAAAATACCGTGCAAGCACCCAAAAACCCCTCGGCTGATGCAGTGACTCAAAATGTTCACAAATCAGACAACTGCTTGTAATACGTTATGCCAATGATTGAAGATAAATGATAAAATCAAGATGGCCGCTATAGCCTTGGTTTGGATCGCACATAAAAATGGTCAATACCAATAGACTTGCAGACCCCAAAAACCTATATGCCAGGTTTAAGGCATATAACTGAAAATAAGAATGATTTATTAAAATTGATAAAACCTAAATGGCAGCCGTGGCCTCGTTTTTGGTCTCACATGAAAACGGACAATGCCAATAGACTCGCAGACCCCAAAAACCTATATATACCAGGTTTTGAGTGATTTCTGAAAAAAAAGTCAAAAAAAAATTTTGCCACCAGGTGGCGGCCATTTTGATTATCGGTGGAAAGCTGAAAATCTAATCAGGTCATCTCCATACTCATGGATAACTTCACATAAAAAATTGGAGATCCAAAAATTATTTTTCAAGTTATCGCGTTAACAAGAAATTTTTCAATTAAAAAATCAAGATGGCTGCCATAGCCTCGTTTTCGGTCGCACACAAAAACAGACAATTGATGCCAAGACTCTTAGACCCCGAAAGCCTATATATACCAGGTTTCAAGGGAATTCTGAAAAAAAAATTAAGTCGAAAAAAAAAAATTTAGTAGTCTGGGGCAGTCATTGATTATTGGTGGAAAGCTGAAAATCTAATCAGGTTATCTCCATACTCATGGGTAACTTCCCTAAAAAATTGGAGAGATCCAATAATTATTTTTTAAGTTACAGCGTTAACAAGAATTTTTTTGCATCTTTGACCTTGAACTTGACCTTTGACCTATGACCTTGGGTGAAAAAAATTTGCCGGAGGGGTTGAATGTTTACATGAATCATGAATTCAATCTGTTGGACAATGTTGGTGTAGTAGCCAAAGCTAGCGAATACACTTTGTAGTGTGCCAATGTCATTGACTGCATTTTGTTGTATGTTTAAATAGTTGAAGATTCTCTGTCGGAGAACAATACAAGCGAAATATAGTTATCTGTGCGAGACTTGGTGGTCTAGGGGGCACGGAACCCACTTATTTTAAATGCTGGTGCCTATATGCGGGGGAATACATCATACAGTATGGCTGGACTAATTTGTTATTATTTCATATTTAATTTCATTTTGACATAGACCTGCAAGCATCTAAACTAGTCTAGGAATAGGCTATGTAGGAGTACGACTAAACAAGGCCGGCCCGTCTGCGACGAAAATAGGCCTCAGCCTCTAATCATCGCTTAAAAGTGAAAATCATTTGAAACAAGAACACAACTAGAAAATAGCCCGTCGCCATTATTAAAATTGATCGAGAACTGGTTATTACTATTAGCAGCATGCAAGTGAAAGTTATAACGCCCACAAGGTAAATATATTGACATAAAATGTGAAAAATCACAATAAATCGGCCATTTTGAATTGTTTTCAGCCATTTTTGAATTTTTCCGAGAACTGGTTAAGTTATCAAAGTAAGATTATTAACAAAAAATGGAAAAAATCGCAATAAACGGGCCGTTTTGAATATTTTTCCAGTTATTAAACAATAAAATCTAAAGTGGCAGCAGGTCGGCCATCTTGAATTTGATCAAGTTAAAAATTTTCTTGACCGGTATATCCCTACCTGAAACCGCACATTTTGTTCAATAGTAATGGTCTGGCTATCTGGCAAGGTTTTCCAGTTATTACGTATATTGAAGTCGGCCATTTTGAATTTGATCAAGTCAAATTTTTCATGGTATATCCCTACCTGAAACTACACATTTTGTTCAATAGCAATAGTCTAGTTATCTGGTCTGGTTTTCTATATATTACGCATATATATTTTAAAAAAAATGGCTGATAATCGGCCATTTTGGCCACCATGACCTAGTTTCAGTCTGAAATTTGCCCAATTTTGAACTCATCCGGACTATTCGTAATCGAATAGGCCGTATAAATTTTGTAGAGATACATAATTTTTTTTTACTGAATCGTGAAAATTTGTCGATCGGAAAAAGTCAAGGTCATGGGGTCACAGAAAGGTCAAATGTAAAATTAGTCAAGGTTTAGTCATGATTAACCTGTATGTGAAGTTTAATGTGCATTCCAGTTACGTGAAACAATTAATAGTGCTAAAAGTGGGGGACAGAAAGATGGACATGCCATAGGTATCCGCCTAAATTATTTCACAACTTCTGGTGATTGACGAACAAATCTAGGCAGACCTAACCCTAGCGTCACACAAAGCCTGTCACAAATCACATGTCCGAAAACGCGACCGTGATATCATATTACACTAAACATTTAATAGAGGTAATAGTAAGGATGGCAGTGCTCACTAGGTAGCGCTGAACTTCACTTTCTGTTTTCGCTCGACAAATGGCATACGATTTATCTTCGATTTAGCCTGAAACAGTGACCTCGGTGAAAGTTCATAAATACAGAATCTAAGGCCACACAAATTTATTTAATTGTTTTACCGAATCGCCGCCGAAAATTTCAGAAAATGGCAAAAAAAATAATTAAAATTTCAAAAATTTTATTTTTATTTTTTCCGTATCTGTATGCACGTGAATGTTGTCGACACAAGACGTCGGGGCAGTGTTGTTCTAATGCTGGGCCATACATTGGACCGGCATCAGTTTGGCGTCTAGTGGTGTTGTGTGCAAATCCTGTCTTACATTCAGATCTGACACACAGCGTCTTGTTGTGCAGTTATCCAGCTGGCTGCGGTGGCTATTCATTCACGTCTCTCTCAGTTTGTCCAGGGAAGTAGTCAAATAGAATAAAAATGTTTTTTTCTTGACTTTAATAAGACTAATTTTCTGTTAAACAAACCTGACCACAACGAACGAACCTGTATGCAAAAGCGGCCGCCGTTTTAGCAAGCAAAATGGTTTGTTGATATTAAGGACAGGAGAGTAAATTTTATTGTTTTTTTCTTGCCAGTTTATAGGGTAGCCTAGCAGAAAAACGGGGGCGGGGGCGTTTATCAGAGGGGGGCGGGGCTGTGCGTTTATTAGGGATAATCAGTATGTCAGCGTCCCTAATTGGGCCAAACCTGGGAAACTCGTCGCTTTCTGTATTGTGGATCAATTTTAAAAAAATTAAGCATCTCTTTATCTGATTTTTTTTTTTTTTTTGCTGCCACCTGCCAGCCCCGATGCTGAAAAAAATTGGTAAAACAATTAAATAACTTTGTGTGGCCTAAGGTGCCTTTTGATTCGATATTAGAACGGATGACACGTTGACATATTTCTCCTTGGTGTGGTTCTTGACCCGAACGATTTTAAATCTATTTTCAATCATTTTATAATTATCGTCAACAAAACTTAACATTTATTAAATCATTACATTAAGATGTTCTTTATCATGTCAACTTCATAATTTTATAGCTCAAGTTTTTTTTCATTGCAGCCCGTGTTCTGTAGGCTACATAAATTGTAACTTTATCTAGACCACCTGAAAGATTTTTTAGACATTTTCATTGCTATTGTTCGGTATAGCTAGCCTGGATAGGGCTGACTGCCCCCAGGCCTTCCGACATTGTCAATCGCTATCTCCCGACAAGAATCGAATGTATATCGCTTTCTAGTTTGTTTTGTTTATGGGCACATGCGCCCGTGGAAGGGGCACCTGTCTGGCACTTCATTTCCAGACGGGGAGCTGGATGTTGTATATAGACTCCAGAAATTCAAACAAAATGGCCGCCTTTTATACTGTTCATACCAGCTCGCTTCGAATTTTCAATTGTTTATATTTTCCTGGCGCGACCTTAAAAACTTATTAACGGTGGCGGCCATACTTTTTTTCAGCGTCCTAAATTGATTGTTCACCACTAGACAGTCAGATGAGGGTGTGCAGATATCACACTGGTGCCTCGCCTGTTTTTTCAATAGGGAGCATGTCAACCGGGGGCGGGATCGGTTGACAATGTTGACTAATGCGCCTGTAAATATCAGTTATGTAAAATGAGCCCTGGTACCTCACTCATCTTCTTCACCTCATTCACTCTGCCTGATTCTGCTGTTTCAATGTTTGGCTGGCGTCACAGGCATTGAAACAGCATTCTAAGGTTAATGTATTGTGTTTGATGGGTAGTCTCCAAATCACTGGCTTATGCCCTCTGCCTTACCCACTCACCTACGGACACAATGTAATAAACGGTGGTGATTTAGAGAACAAACAACAACCATGTTGTACCCATTGTAAAAAGCACGAGACAAGACAGTCCTAGATAATAAATACACTTAATTTCGGAGTCTTATTAAAATTTGAACAACATAATATAAAAATACAATTTGTTAAAAAAAATACATACCATTGCCATATTTGATTATCATGATTGTATTTGTGATTGGATTTGCAATGTAATCATGGTAATTGACTTATGAATAAAGTTGAATGAAGTCTGAAAGTGAGGGAAAAGAGAATAACTAGATGGGGGGGGGGGTTAACAGGTTAACTCTTTCGAGACTGTTCATAATGATTTTTTTTTATAATATTTCAAGTATTTAATGATCGTTCACCAGTGATCGATTTCCTATAGGGCAGTCTTAAAAGAGTTAAAATAATAAATGTGAAGTCACCTGTTGCGATAGGCCCTAGGCTTATTGATCTATTTATGTGAAAATAAAAATACAGGACAATTTTATTTTTTTGTGATATAGATCTAGATCTAGGCTACCGAGCTTTATCAATAATTTTATTTTTGTATAATTTTTTTCATTAAGTCCTGAATATGAACTTATGAGTAATTTGAACAAAAGCACTAGGCCTAAAAGTAAAATGAAAAAATGACCTGCCATCCTTAAGGCTTAGACTAGACCTACTAATAGACTACTATAACTAGCTAGCCTATAACTTAGTCTACCACTATAGTACCAGGCCCCTAATAGAGTCTACTAGAATAGTCACCACGCCGTGGCGGCATGGACAGCGGGACTGCGGGAGTCGGGACAATCCGGTCCCCGGGGCGGTCTTGGACTTGGTCAGAACCTGGGCAGATCCGAATTGTCAATCATCATGTCAACACTGGCGCACAGATAGGTGGACATCAGTAAACAAACATAATTTAGTCAAAAAATTATAACTCACAACAACAATCAGTGAAAAAAAAAATGCGAACAATGGATAGCGTGAAGTTTCTTTTGAACGCCATTTGCAATACAGACTTTGAAAGATGATTTTGTGGACTTTCGGCAACGAGAACCGGCGGTTTGTGTACAGAAAGTTAAAAACAATATGAGAAAAAGACAGTTCTTATACATATTAAACATAACTGGAGATACTGTATATTATCAAGAAAAATACTTACCACTCCTTCTCTCTTAAATTTTAGTGTGAACAGAATTGAGAATTTAGCAGAGTTTTAGCTCGTTGTGCATTGAAGAATATCTTACATCGTGCGACCGAAGCACAGCGTTGATGTGTGAGGCTCTGTGATTGGCTGATTTTTTCAGGGGAGCACAGAGTGAAGCCCATGCCAACAACTCGATTATGCCTTCGAATAAACCGTCATATTATTTTATTATGACATCCTATATTATTTTAAATACTATTCTCGCGAAAGAAAGTCAGAGATATCATATATGTTCAGCATAACACAAGGGAAACGATTTTTTACCTCGTGTAGCATTCAACCATTTTAACCTATCATAATGGCCGTAGTAACTTCTTTGTATGCGTAAAACGCACTGAATGCACCCGAGTTTCAGCCAATCAAGCAGGTGCCCCTCAAGTGCCCGTATACAGAACCATGCTTTTCTACGATGTCCTCAATAGAACATTAATTTTATACTGATACAGTTGTCTTTGCTGGTTAGTGGTTTTGCCCTCGACACTTGTGCTCTGCACCTAATTTTTAAACATATTATGAAACTCCTCATACCAAATATTTTTATATACATGGATGATCTACATGGGTATTATAAATGTGGGCCTAAGCTGAAACATGGGCCCTATCCAGTATAATCTGGAATTCATCTCCACAATTTCCTTGATTTTGTCGTGATGCTTGGGCACATCACTCACCAGAGCAATTAGCCTTCCATTGGAAGTTTCTGCTCTAATTACAATGAAGAAGAAGACCATAGTCAGGGTCGAGGTCAGGTAGGCCTACTTGTACCTGTACCCAACCAGGAATAGTTTTTCAAGTACTTGATCCTGATGAACAGGAAGTATTTCCAAATTATGACTAGGGGGCGAAACGTCATACTTAATTATTAGAGGGGCGAAACGTCTTTCTTGAATATGTAGAGGGGGCGAAACGTCTTTCCTGATTTTGAAATGGGTGCGAAACTTCTTTCCTACCTATGACTTGTGGGCGAAACGTCTTTCTGAAATATGGTTAGGGTGCGAAACCATTCTCCACACATAGATGTCGCTCAGGTGAACCCCCGCTCTATATCTCTGAGGTCAGAATGGTGCGAAACGTCTCCCTAAAATGCGAACACGGGGGCAAAACGTCTTTCCTATGTATCTATAGGGCGACGGCGGAACGTCTTTTTTAAGTATATGAGTTGGGGTGAAACGTCTCACTAAATAATGGTGCGAACTGACTATGGGGCGAAAAGTCTGTGTACCATGACAAAGTACCTGAAGAAATGACTCAGAGAAAAGTGATCCAAGTCCAAAATTCTATATTTTTATGTTTAGGCCTATGTAATTTTAGGAAAGTTAAATATATAGGAAACGTACAAAAATATTTAAGCCATTCGTTAATTATTACGAGATTTATTAATCAACATATAATTTTTCACTTTCAAAATTGAAACTTTTCTTCAATGGTTAAGTGATCCAAGTCCATAAGTTTATATATAGGGACATTTGCCTTGGATCAGTTTACCTCTGATATATACGGAAAATAAAAGTTGAAATGTTATAAAACATCCTTTATATGGATCAGTCTGTGCTATGCCAATTATTACCATTTTTTTACTGGAATAAGATGATGAGACACATAAGATTTTGCATTTTTTTGTGATTTTTAGAAATAAATTTATATTTCTAAATTACAAAAGTGTATTTATAAAATGAAATAAAGATTGCCAGAAATGTTTTTCACGACATCAATAACTACATAACTACCAATAGAAATGAATAATAAATTCTAATGTAGGCCTATAACTTCCTATCTGCTTCTACTGCTTCGTAACAAAGTCAAATTAAAAAGGAGATATGTAATTTTGTTTATTGATTCTAACTTTAAAGCCTTTTATAGGAGAATGAGAAAATGCGGACCTAGATCACTTTACCTCTAAGCCATTCAAATCAGGTAAGCCCCTATATTTCACGTATATAGGCCTATATCAGGTAGTATAGGTAGGTACATCACAAAAAGTCATTTTGATGTGGTTTTTGTGTTTTTTTCAGGATGTATGTGAATTTGCGAGACACTGCAAATTCTCGACTTGTAGTGGATTAAGATGACTTGATGTGGTTTCAAAATTA
The DNA here is from genome assembly GCA_964017125.1 of Flabesymbios commensalis. Classification (NCBI taxonomy): domain Eukaryota; kingdom Metazoa; phylum Annelida; class Polychaeta; order Terebellida; family Flabelligeridae; genus Flabesymbios; species Flabesymbios commensalis. The sequence goes on along the minus strand of OZ024909.1, from coordinate 59,490,251 downwards.
AAGAAAAAGGCCACGTATTGGTAAACCAGTTTCATGGAAATTTCCGTTCTAAAAACCTTGGTTGTAGGAAAATTCAGCTTTAATGCATCGTGAGGGCTTAAAGGGTTAATTTCATAATTGTTGCAACGAATGTTTGAGGATGTAAGTGGAAAAGGCATGCTGTGGGCCCTTCCCATAATTTTTTTACCACAGGTGCAATTTTTTTCTTTAAATAGACTATGTCCACTGCCCTATGAGACAATAGACAATAGACGTACAATAATTTATTCATAGGAGATGTTATTTAACAGACATGTACAAATAAAGCCAGGTGGGCTTAATGACAATATTATACAGTGTTATTATATACATGAATTAATTGATTTTTGTACAATAAAACTGATATATGTAAAACTGATATATGTGCAATTTTTTTTTTTAATTCCAACATGTTCGAGGTATTCATTAATTTATCAAATGTGAAAGCCGATGGACGAATCGTATGATGTATTTTAATTAATTGGCCTCAAAGAGTGTTGAAATTTGAGCAATTTATAATAAAATACAACTCGTCTCCCAGTAATCTTTGTTTGATTTGTTGTTTGAAGCATTGCTTACTGCAAGGGATGACTTGACTTCCCCATATACCAGGGAAACCACAATCTTCCAGAATCGTTTTAACACAATTGAGCCAAGGCGATTTATACACACTTTCTCTGTTCAATTTGCATAACAGTTTGTACATTAAGTTTGAAATTTTAGTTGTCTCAGTTGTCTTGAGAAATGTTGGCCCAGAACATAATCATTCTTGTTTGGGCGGATAGAATTAGCGGGTATTCACCTAGCTCACCATATACCATGTTTGAACATGTTGTGTTGTTTACTAATAATATATATTTACAGAATCTTAGATGGACTTTTTCAAGAATTTCTGTTCTTCCATGGGCCTAAATTCCACTACCATATAAGAGCACAGGTTTTACAAGTGTATCAAATAGGTGTATCATAATATATACTGGTAATTGCGATTGTCTGCCTCTGCGCAGCAGTGCAAACATCGCTCTGGTACCTTTGTCATACAATAGTTTTTTTGCTTTAGTGAATTTACCGTTAAATTGAAAATAAGGCCTAAGTATTCATATTGGTCGGTTACTTCTAATTGTGTTTCACCAAATTGAAATTTAGGGATGTTTCGTGTTTTTCCTCTTGAGAAAATAGTCATCTTGGTTTTGGATACGTTAATATTTAGTTTCCAGAGATCGCAATAGTTTTTCATTGGGGTGATTGATTTCTGTAAATCTTCTGCCGATTCAGCAACTAGCACAGTGTCATCTGCGTAAAATAGTACTTACAGTTTAATGTATTTCAATAAAGATTCGTCTAGTCTATCTTTGGTCATTTTATTCACAACAGTCAACCCCTTGTGTGCATCTTGTAAAAAAGAGTTGTAGGTCACCAAGGTATATAGAAAACAATAAGGGAGATAAATTTTAGCCTTGTCTTACCCCAACAAGACACGGAAATGTATCAGAAATCTGACCATCACTGGTAACACACGATTTTGCTGTTTCATACATGTTATAGACTAAAATGAAAAATTTTCCCCGATATATTAGATTCGAGCAGCTTATCTCATAACTTAGTGTGAGATATACTATCAAAAGCTTTGCTGTAATCGACAAAGCAGCAAAATAGTTTCTTACGTTTATGATTATACAAGTCAATTAATGTCTTAATAGCAAACATGTGGTCAGTCGTTGAAAAACCAGCCCTAAATCCTGCTTGCTCGGGCCCGATGATATTATTAATATCAACAAAAAGTGTCAGTCTGCGATTAATGAGATTGGAAAAAAGTTTACCAAGGCAACTTACTAATGTTATTCCGCGGTAATTGCTGCTTTCTGTATCGTCACCTGAAGATTTATATATCGGTTTAATTACTCCTATACTCCACTGCTCTGATACTACTCCTGACGCTAAAATTACGTTAAAAAGTTTAGTTAACATGGTAGTGATTTGTCGTGGTGACTTTTTCAGGAATTCATTCAATATCTGATCAGTTATTATATTTTATCTTTGCGATTAACTTAGTTACTTCTTCTGTTGTGAAAGGGTCATTAAGTAGAGGGTCTGAGTCGTTAAAGTCAAGGGTGGGGACGTTTTGATTGTCATGAATGTAATTTACGTTTTCAAAGTGTTCCTCAAATATCTCAAGAGAAACTTTAGCAGTCGTTTTTGAGTTATTTTTGTTGTTAATGATATTCCAGTAATCGCGCGGGTTTTCAGATTTTATGTATAACTTGCTGTTTATATTTACTAACTGCTTTGTTGATTTCGTTTTTGTAGTCTCTGCCTGTTTGCCGTAGTTGTTGCAAGTTATTGTTGTTTCTTAAGCGTCTGTATTTTTTTGTGTGTTTTAGGAAAATCTTACGTTTATTTTCACATTCCTGGTTGTACCAGTTTTTGTGGGGTTCACTGCGCACACGAGACCTGCTGCACCCAGAGGGTGTGTGGCCAGATCTAAACATACCTAGGATACGTGCCGCATCGTTGAACATGTCATTAATGTCTCTAACGACCTTGTTTACCTCCGTTTGCATGGTTTGTGAAGTGTCACTACTCAGTCTGTCCAGTTCACGTATTATGCCACTTACATCACCTTCGAGTAAAGTATTGGATGCCTAATTCGTGTTTCCATTTTGGTTTCAGCGGTAGGGAATTATGTTGAGTTAAGTTTGGCGGTGGTGTGGCATGATGCGTGTACGGATCACAGTGCGATTCACGTCTTAGAGTGAGGCGTACAGCATTATGTACATCAGAGAGCATAGGATTAAAATCTTCCACTTCAAAATTTACAATTGTTGAGAACAGTCTAGGTTTGCAAATAAAATAATCCACTACACTAACATTTTTACATGTTGGTCTACCGACCTGTGCGTCATTACCCATGCGACCATTTACAATAAACATATACAGTGATTTACATAACGTTAAAATTCTGGTGCCATAATTATTTACAATGACTGGGGTCAGTACTGGAGTACAGGCGAGGTAAGGCGAGGTAAGGGCCGTCCTGTGGGGGCAAGAAGGGGGGAATTGTCAATAAACGATACGTCATCAAACATTCGACTCAATGCTTTAAGGTAATTGTTTATATTTGGTGCCGCGTCGTTTGCCGTCTTCTGAGCACGTTCAGTGCCTTTCCTCGGTGGGACTGAACAAAACGTAACGTTGACATGCGGGGCGCTTTTCTTGATTTTCTCCACCGCTGAAGTAACGTGTTAGCAGTGGTTAGCATTCATCATGATTTCACCTCCGTCATATTTTTAATGTCATTTGTGTCAATGTGAATCACTACGTGTTGTAAGTGTGAATTGTCTAGCTGTTTAGTACTTTCACCCAATAGGGTCGGCACTGAGAGTAGTGTGGCCCCGGATAGGGCCTGAATGACTACACCCGGTGGGCTCTGGGCGTTGAGCATGTTGGAATCGCCCAGGACTACAGTATTGATGGGTACATGTTGTTCCGTCTCCTTATTGGGTGGTGGTGTGCGTTGATTAACGGGCTCCGCAGTCGATGTAGCTGCTGGCGTAGGCCTACTCAGCTCGTTGTCTTTGTGGGTTATGGGAAGAGTGGTTGTGTTTTTCTTCTTTGTGCCGGCGAAAACTGAGTCGTCAGTCTGCCTGCCTTCAAGGATATCACTGTAGTATTCTCCGTATCTCTTTCGATCACGAAATTCCGGTCGATCCTCACACTCTCTCTCAGAGTGGACGTGCCTCTTGCAGAACCGGCACACTATGTCATTGTTGCAGTCACGAGCCATGTGGCTGGTGCTAAAGCATCTGAAGCATGTTCTCTGTGTTTGAGGTTTATCTTGGCATTTGTTGTGTGGGTGGTTGGTGAGTACACAGTGTTTACACTTGCTACGGTTGTTGTCACAATAACCCAAATACAAAGTCCCCTAGAGGTATTTCAAAGGGTATCACTTCCACAGCATCGCAGAGGGATAAGTAATGGGTAGGGCCTACCAGTCTCTACGTTGGTACCTCGCACTTTACCGCGTTGCATACTTCCTTCAACGATTTCTCCAAAGTTTCCTATTTTTGATTTGACGTCTGCATCGTCCATCTCGTAGGGGGCGTCCTTAATGGTCACTTTTGTCGTTGATCTGGACACGTCACTCATCACTGTTCACAATCTCATTATCTTTGATGGTGACATGGCTTGCAATCAGAGTCTGTTTGGTTGTGACATCGGTAACAGTCACCCGACATTCGTCCTCAGTGATTTGGATGGCTTTGATTGTTGATGGAACCCTAGCGCCGAAGGCGCTGAGAGTAGTTATAAGACCATCGGGGCTTACTATAAATAGTAGTCCCCATATAGCCAGTCATTACATGTTTTGATTTAATTTCATAACTCTACTTTTACTCAGAGATTGTTGTCACATATAGTGTCGTCCGTTGTCCGTTGTTGTCGTGGTCTAGCTTGTAAAATGTAGTTAATTCATCATTTTTCCACTGTTATCATTTAATGGGTATTTCTTTTATTACAACCTACCTCTGATAAATGCTAATAGTTGTCGAGTTTGGTATAATGTCTCTATGCTCTGAAAATAGTGAGACTCCTTGGTTTTACCTTTCAATCTCGGTTAGGCCTATTGTGTCGTCAAATACTTAGTTTGTCAATCTATTCGCTTCAGCGTCATTTGGAGTTACCGGTGATAGCTTTAATAGAATCGTTAGCCCCCGAGCCAACACGACAGGGTAAAACCGTGGAATTTTAGCATCCTGTCTGTTGAAATTATTCGGATAAAACTCCCTGATGCCTTCAGTGTATGACTGATAATGGTATTATATCATACAATGATGGCAAGATCGTTGCGGACAGACGATGAGTTGCGTTTATTCACCCAGACACGGCACCAGCTGTCCGGTTGGCTGTGTCAGTGAGTGGGTGGGTTTTAGCACTTATCAAGCACGACATGGACATTGCCACATATTCAGCATTACACTGGGAGCAATAACCTCCCAGACCTCAGAGTCAGTTGACAAAGCAGCTCTGACAATTTCCTTAGGGTCCCACCCGGTCCAATAACACAGGCGACGAGAAGGGTCCCCTAAACTTAAAACAATAAATCTAGCCCTAAACTTAAAAGAATAATCCCGGGTGAAATGCTACTTAATATATATCGATGCCCAGTGTCTGATCATGAAAAGTGTTCTCGAGTTTCTCAGAGTGAGATTAAATTAAAAACTGTTGTTTTTCCCACAGAAAATTTGTTGTTTTTTGCTACATACCATTTCATTTCCATATTGTTTCTTGTAGTTTTCTAGTAATTCGTCTAGAAAATTTGTTTTGTCCCTCTTCTTTATCGCATTATGTAGATCACTTTGAAGTTTGAATAATTCTGGGTGTTCTTCTAATGAGTGTATACATTTATTCGCTAATGATTGGAATTGATTTTTTATGGGTTCGATTTCCGCTAGCTGATGTATTTTGTGTGTGCTGGTACACCACGGTAGGCGGTAAGCTATCTTGATAGCCTTATTTTGTACTAGTTGTATCTTTTCTAGTGTTTTTTTAGGTGCTGATAGCAGAGCTATCGCTCCATATTCTAGGACTGGTCTGATGTATTGTTTGTATAATTGCATGATTATTTTAGGCTTACATCCCCAGTTAGTACCACTTAGAAGTCTTAGTATGTTTAATCGTCTATTTGCTTTGGATATTGCCATTTTTATATGTGATCGAAAGTTAAATGTTTTTGTGATAGTCACTCCCAGCAGTGTTGCTTCTTCCACATGATCTATTTCTTCTCCGAATAATTGAAGCTTGATCTTTTTGTGTTGTCTCCCGTTCTTTTTAAGTACAATTAGCTGCGTCTTCTTAGCATTTAATTTAATTCTCTATTTGGAGCACCACTTTTCTAGAGCCGATAAATTTTGGTAATTGTTCTGTCTGAAATAAACGAAGACATTGATCGTATAATTTTATTCGGCAGCTCACTGTTCATTAGCTTAAATCTGAGGCCATTATGCCATACTGAATCAAACGCTTTTTCGACGTCTATAAAGACGGCAACCCCCAGTCTATTTGCTTGTAAGCCTGTAAGGGCGTCATCTGTTAATCGTAATATGTGTTCCATCGCGCATCTTTTATTTCTATGGCCAAGTTGCCATTGATTAAAGAATTTTCTCTTTTCGAGTTCGCCTCTTATTCTATTTGCAAGGTTTTTTTTCAAATAATTTTCCGATACAATTTAGAAGGCTGATGGGTCTATAGTTTGTAGTGATTTTGTGGTTTTTATTTGGTTTTGGAATCAAAGTTCCCATTGCTTGTTTCCAAGGCTCTGGAAAATAACCAGTTTGTAGGCATATATTGTAAATTTGTTCTAGGTTTTCGAATACTATTTCTGGACATTGTTTTAGTACCGTATATCGAATACAGTCTTGGCCAGGCGCCGATCGACCCTTGGTTTTACTTAGTTGTTTTTTTTTAATTTCGGATATTGATATATGTCCCATTATAGCGTTCTCATCGCCCTTTTCATCTACATATGATGCTAGTGGGTTGAAAAGATGAAAATTTTCTGCAATTTTGTCGTCCACTTCTTTTTTGAAGTTATCGTCAAAAATTGGCCCTTAATTTTCGTTTTAACTTAATTAATTTGCTAGTTTCTTCCGATATAAAAAAATCCATATATTTTACTTTACTTTTTGGACAGGATTTGTCTAACGCCGTTTTAATAATGTTAGCAATATTGTTCACTGTTGCATCTATTTCTGCTGGTGTGACTGCGTCTTTTAGTATTAAGTTTTACCCAGTCTGTTTTTTCGTGCTGTAGAGTTTCTCGTTGATTTTGTCTCACAATTTTTGACGAATTTATTACCAAGTGAACAGGCATGTGGTCGCTGCCTACATCTAGGCCTACTGTACATGTATCTACCTTGGTCGCGATACTGCGACTGACAATACATAGATCTAAGATATCGCTAGAAGTATTTGTGTAGTGTGTTGGGGTTCCGTCATTTGAGACTATTCAATTGAGCTCCTCTAGTATATTAAATGATATATCCCCTTCCTTATTGTATTTTTTACAGCCAAAAAATTCGTGTTTTGAGTTATAATCACCCATAAAAATTGAATCTGGGTATTTATTTAGTACGAATATAAAGTTTTTAACATTAGGTGAAGTTCCAGGAGGGTTGTACATCGTAGTCAATGCAATCTTTCTTTTATCGGATTTGAATGATATTGCAAGAAATTCTTTATCAAACTCTGACGTGTCTAATTGATTAAATTTTATGTCCTTTCGTATAAGTATTGCTACACCCCCTCCTACCCCACGGCCTGGATTATCTCTATCTTTCCTTATTATATGATAGTTAGGGATCCTTATTGTATGTTGTTTTCTGATTTTACTTTCATTTATCGTTACAAATTGCGGGTTATGCTCATTGAGATAGTGTATTAATTCGGCGCGCTTGTTCGTTATGCCGTTTATATCTATGTGAATAATTTCAGTTTGTTCCTGATCTCGAGTAGCCATTATACAACAACTGTTCTGTGCTTTACTGGTGTATTTGTGAGTGTATGTGCGTGGGTGTATACTCAGGCTCTTAAGTGTATTAGGACATCTCTCACTTGTGCGAAGCTGACACCACTTCTCAAGGCCCAGTTGATGGACTCTGTTGTGATACGAGCTATGTCCATCCCTGTGATCTCTACTTCGTTTTTGTTAGCCTCACCTTCAGCACATTTTAGTCTAAGAATGGTAGCTGCAACAGCAATGGTTAAGCCAGTTATATCATGACATGTTTATTGTTAGTTCTTACCTCATTTGTTTTTTTTGTTGTGTTAGTCTCTGTTGTTCCTGTGGTTGCTTATGTTTTTGAGTACTTTTACCTCTAATTTGGTGGGTTTTGTTCAGAACTTGATGTGCTCTACTTACTTGTCTATCCTGTCTTTGGTCAAGTATTTTGATAATTTCTTGGAATTTTGGACAGGATCTATCTGAAGAGGCGTGTGGGCCAAAACAGTTTGCACATTTTGGATTGCTGGCTGTGCAATCTCGCCTCTGGTGGGTTTCTCCACAACATCTAAAACATTTTTGATGTTTACTTTTACAGTCAAAAGCTATGTGACCAAAACGCTGACACCTATAACATTGTTTTACTTGAGTTTTTCTACGATAGCTTTCTATTGTGTAACCCAAGAGCCTATTTCCAAGTATTTGACTTTTTGAAGAGGTCTGTATCTGTATTTGTATTTGATCCCTGTATTTGATATATTTGCTCAAATATAATTCAAATACAATTTTTTCACAAAGTTGACCAAGCGAATTTACTGGGCATAAAAAAGTCAATATCATGTTTAATACAATAGTGTTTATCTTCAGTACCATTTCACAAGCCTGTATTTAATGTTTGGCATTTACGGCATGCAATATTTGCATATATCTATAGTTTTTTTTAGCATAGCATTATAATTAATAATGTTAGCCTCAAAGGGTGTTAATTATATGGTCCTCTAGGTACGTCTGTGTTGGGCATGTGTTCCCTAGGCAGTGAGGCGTGAGCAGCTAACAAGTGGGATACGCCAGGGGTTTAATTTTCAAATATAAAAGCGAAATCTAATTGCTCGCTTATCTATCAATTCAATTGCACCAACGATAGTTCACTTTTCGGCCAGCTCCATAGGCATTGAAACTGCATTGATCCAATGTTCGTCGTTTTATATCATGTTTATACAGCGATAACGTGTTGCGGGGTGGGACTGTGTCATAACAGCCCTTTCGTCTCATCAGCCCAAATTCACAGATTCTGATAATAAAAACAGTGTTTTTAATCCTATGTAAGTTACTGTCCCTTAACTGGATATAAATGTATACTTCCTCGCGTAAAAATATATCTCCTAATTATTCCGTTAAATATGCGCAACAATACAGGAATTGGTGATGTAATTGTTATACTTTGTCTTACTATAATATTTTACATAACATTATGTTTTCTTGGGATTGCCAATGTGTAATCACGCTGCACAGGTGATAATCCTTTTGCTCGCTAGGCCCTGATTTACAATCTACTAGAATTGAATGATTTTGCGACCTTTTGTGATGTCTTTTTTTTGCAATGTCTATCTCCAAAATGATTATTAAATATTAGCTAAGCGTATCAACATTATATATAATAATATTCATACACAATATATCATTGGCAAAAATATTTTTTTCAATCTAACTTCCATTTGCAAGAAGTTAAAAAAGATATAATATGGGTGATACTGTGAAAGAAGGAATACATTCAGCAGAGATTATAGCTGAGCAGCAATGCACTGAATTAATTATCACCGTTTTTTGGGCCGTAGCCTTCAATACGTCATACGGCACCTGAGATTATTGTCTAATCCCCTCGCTACTTTCTAGTTCCTATGATATGTCATATTGTGCTTTTTATAAAAGCTTGCTAAACTATTATAAAATAAAAATAAAATCCTATTACTTGCTATATTTTTTCTTAAAGGAATGCAAATACCGGTGCTACTATTGCACGTAAGTTTAGTAATGACGTGGCGTGTAAAATGTTATTCTTAGGGAGGGAACCGTGTGGTTTCACTTCACTGAGCACACCAGTAATCAATTAACCCTTCTCTAGCCGTTAAGTTATTTGGTATATTCTTGGTTTTCTACATGACAAAATATCACATGAGTTGAAATTATAATAAAACTGTGAAGTTATTAAATAACTCACAGGTCATACAATGTGAAACATATACAAATAATTGTATAAACAATGTGATACTGTCATATTTATAACAAATATGTTATCATTTATGACTTTCACTAGACCTATTGAATAATTGTTTTACATCTATTTAATTATTTTATGTGAGTCCGGTCTATTTATGTAGCGGTTTTTATTTGCTAATCTATGTTTATTCTTAGTGGATATAAACATGATAAAGTAATGAAGATTTTTTAGCGTGTGGCTACATAATCCACATTACACTTGCAAAAATACCACCTTAATTAAAATCAATTTCAGTACGATTTATCAACGTCAACAGGTATTTATTTTGTTATAATTCATTGTGAAGATATCAGCCTTCAGCACATAAAGAGTTAATAGAAGTGATCTCGGCTTCTTATCACACCTGCTAATTGGCGACAAGGCCCAGTGACATCACGTGCAGTGCAGTGAAGCGCGTCCAGCTTTAACCCAGCATTGGCCCAGCACATGGTGTTATTCGGGAGGGCCCATAACGTGTCGTGCTAATCATTGTGCTTATAGTGATCACCGCATTTGCCCAGTACGAAATACTGACCAAATATTGCGTTAATGCTGGTCTACTGTCTACAACACTGGCCCAGAATTAAAAAAAACAAGATGTCCATGCCCTGTGTTTGACGGGTGATTACATAACAGGGTGTTGTCACAGTGGTCTGCTGGATTTGATGACGATGGATCAATGGTAAGGGTGTCAGTGACATTGCACAGCAGGAAAACAAGTATTTTTAATTAATATACGCTAACTTCACACTATCTACTTACAATTTTAATAGACTATTTGTATCCAATTGACAGTACATGTATATCACGATGCCAAATTGACTTTATTGATTTGATAAGAATGTTAGATATATAATGCCGTTATTATAATATGTGGGACTGAAATGGTCTACACGTTCAACTCCTAAGCTATGGGAGGGTTGTCATACACCCCAGCAGACACAATAAGTTAAATCAATGTATTCTGTGTAACGCAGTGACGTTACTCGATGAAAACAAGGTTATTTAAGACCCCCTCCCCCATACTTCATCGTCTTAAAAACAAAGGAGGTCAATGTCAGGGAGTTTCACAGAATTGTATTTGTATTTGAACAAGTGTATTTGTATTTGTATTTGTATTTGAATATTTTCAACTCAAATATTTGTATTTGGTATTTTTTAGGACCTTGTATTTGTATTTGACCTTGTGTATTTGACCCCATCCCTGGTCATAGTATAATTTTCGACCAGTTCCATGTCTTCTATGTTAGGAAGAGGGCTTGGTGGAAGTGGTCTTACTTCAACATCCAGCTCTCTGAGGTCATCTAGTTTCTGCAAAATACTACTTTTTAAAGTGAAATAAACATATATACATACGAAAAATATAATGATTTTTAAATTGTAATAAATAATAAATAACAGTTAAATAATGGCATTTTGGCATGAGTAGCACTGTGCATTGTTGCACGTACTTGAATTTGAAGTGATAAAATATTTTTTTAAATAATTGGAGAAACCTTTAAAACTATGTGTTTGACTTTTATCATGAATTATATTTGGCGTATGATTTATTTTCTGAAGTATATCGTATCGTAAACATTTTTTGCGAAATTCCTGTCTGGTTTCAATTTGTCTAATATTTGAACAATTCCTGGTATTATAATTGTGTATGTTAGAGATCTGGTCTGGACAAAAATCTTTAAAAAAATCGGGTACATTACCGTGAATACATTTAAAAACAAATTTGTGTTGGTTGAGTTCAAAAATATGATTGACTTTTAATAGGTTAAATTTTATAAATATTGGGTCAGTATGACTAAATAAAGGACATTTATTAATTATTCTAAGAACCCTTTTTTTAAGTTTATATACCCGTTTGAAATTATACCCCCCACACAAGAATACAGTAATGTATGTGTGGTAGAATCAATGTGTTATAAAGTGCTAGTAGTATATTATTGGGTAACGTAGTCTTTAAACAATTTATTATTCCAGCGGACTGGGAAATTTTGTTGCAAATTTTATTAACATGTGTTTTCCAAGTGATATTATTGTTCATAATTAGGCCTAAAAAGTTGAAATTATTCACATGATCTATGTCATTGTTATTGAGCTTAATATTCGGTATATGAATCTTTCTAGGGGGGGGGGGGGTTATAAAATAACATGAATTTGGATTTGTCACAATTTGGAGATAAAGAATTAGCCGCCAGCCAATCAGCGCCTTTTTCATCTCAGAGTTAATTTTTGTCTCTAGTATTTATCTATTTGACATGTCCTGTTTGTTAAGGTTAATTTAAAAAGTGGTATCGTCCGCATAGGAAATTAATTTGAACAATTTTGTTGATTCGGGTAAATCGTTAATGTATACTAGAAATAATAAAGGGCCTAAAATGGATCCTTGCGGTACACCTGTGGTGATTGGAAGTGAATTTGATTTGATTTGATTCATTTTCACGTATTGTTTTCGGTCAGATAGATAATTTCTCAGTAAATATAGATACATGTCTTTTATGCCAAGAAAGCTACGTTTATGTAGGAGAATGTTGTGGTCTAAAGTATCGAAAGCTTTAGATAAGTCGGAACTTGCCCACTATCCATAGCACCGGATATTCTTTTGACCAATCCAAGTGCTGCAAGTTCCGTTGAGTGATTAGATCTAAATCCATATTGACTTCCATATAGAAGGTTATTTTGTAAAAGGTATGAATTTAATTGTTGATGGATAACTTTTTCAAATATTTTAGAAATACTATTGAGAAGTGAAATGGGTCGATAGTTATTGACAGTAGTGGGGTCATCTTTTTTAAATGATGGTACAGCTTTAGCAATTTTTAGGCTCTTTGGAAATATGGCTGTTTTTAATGATTGATTGATTATTATGGTTAATGAGGGAACAATATCTTGTTTTATAATCTTTATTAAATTATTACTAATGTTGTCTGGTCCAGCACTTATTTTAGGCTTTAAACTGTCAATAATTGTACTCACATATGCTTCAGTAACCTTTTCAAAAACCAAACGTTTTTTTGTAGGATTTTTAAGATAAGTTTTAAATTTAAGGGTAACATTGAACACAATACAATTTGGTGAAAAAGTACCTGTTAGCTACAAATATCAAATATTTCACACTGAGATACAAAAAGGCACATTTCTTGCCCCAATTTCTATGCAGGTGAATTTCTTGAATATTTCAGCATTTTCTGGTAATTTATGAATAATCCCAAAAAGTGTTCAAAGTTACCCTAGTTAGTGTAAACATATTTTATTAACAATTGAAGCAATACAACCTGCATATACATTTATGTAATGGATGAAAAAAGTAAAAATAATTGTTGCCTGACATGTAAGTAAAGTGGTATGGTATTGCTGCACAAAAATCATTAGCCTATACATAAGATCATTCATATACAGAGTCAAAAATAGTTGTGGCAATTATTATAAAATTCATAACAAATTTTTCAGCAAGTTGAATCGATTGGTGGCGATGACATATTCTTGTGTAGCCTGATTTATTATAAAGTTGTTTATACCATTACTGATGCCATACAACAGAACATGAACAGTAAATTCATAATTGTTACGCAGAAGTTACCACAGTTGACGGTACTTGGTTATTGTACCCAAGTACATTTACAATGTACTTGGGTTGTACCCAAGTACATTTCGCAAAACCCTGTAGGCCTACTTGTACTTGAACATTTTTAACTCATAGCAGTGTGGCCATTTTGACAATGGACGTCTGTGTGGTCTGGCCTTTTTTTGTGATTTTGAGACATATTCTGATACTCCTAATAGACATTTAGAATTATGGCATATGTATTTCCTATACACCACATGAACACACATACAACATATAACCAGAATACACTTCATTTAATTGGCCAATGTGATGTTGCCATGGTAACGGACAGCCATTATGAATATGCTAATTAGGTAGTCAAATTTTCGGTAATTTTGTTTAAAAATGACATTTTTAAGTTCCACGGAGATTCAGGAGTACAACATTATATAAATTAACATAAAATATATTAAAGTACATCACATACGGTTTGAAAAAGCATGTACACAAATTAATAGGGTAAATAAGTTATTACCATGGTATATAGTAATCTGTCTAAATTCTGTGAGAGGCATAATAGACTCTATATTTTGAGATAACATTTCCAACTCATCTGGGACATACCGAAAGCCTTGTATTCATATGCGCCTGGAGTTTTATTTTTTAGTTCAGAAACGGCAGTGATGCAGATATATCAACTCTTTATGTTCTAGGTTCCCCATGTTGTGTTCATAGTTGCGCAAGTGATGTCATCTGTAAATGGCTGTGCATTATTGCCAGGTCCGAGCTGGGCTCGGACGTAGACTGCAGCGTCATAAATTCTAGGTCCGAGCTGGGCTCGGACTTACAATCCATTCCATTCATTCATCCAGTTGTTCTCTGGCTCTCAACCAGTGAACACCTACCAACCCGTGGGGGCTCTGGTAAAATCTGAGTTTTGACGGGCTGTCAAATACGAAATTGGCATAAAGCTATATATTGCATATATATATATTGCATAATACGCAATCTGATCAGGGATTATAAATCAATCTCAGCGATTTAAAAACGGTGACGGCATACAGCATCAACACCCTACAGGGGCTCTGTTGTTGCTGTTTAAATCGCTAGATAGAGGCAATAATCGCTTTAAGTAGATCAGCATTACAAAATTATACACATTTTATATATTATCTAAGCGTGCTACCTGTGTTGTACAGCTTGTCTGTACACAGGTACTCTTTTCACACCTCTTCAGTGAGCGACGCGTCATCACTCTCCTGAGTGTGACTGACAGCTTACACATCCCACTACATACTGTACAGTATAGTACAGTAATACGGGACAATTAAAATATCAAAATTCTTCTAAATTCTTTTTAACCTTGCCGCTAGCATGCCTAGTGGCAAGGTAACCGCTGGAGATGGGTCCCGCCCTTCTAAGGGCGTGCAGGGCGGCACTACCAAGAGTAGTACCGCCCTCAAGAGACTCCTGAAGGAGATCAACGGACTCTCGTCCGTTGACAAGAAAGAGCTGGCAACCACTCTAATGGGATTAGCCCTGATAGAGGACGAGCAGCGTGAAAAAAGTCTTAGGACTACCAGCAAGCCAGGTAAGTCTGTACCTAAGGGAGCCAATGGGGGGGCCATTCCAAAGAAGAAGACATTTGCGGGAGCACTCTCGGGTGCAAATAAGGGTGTTGAAACTCCACCCAAAGGTAATAGTGGTAGGTACGAGTGTTTAACAGAGTCACCAGTACAGATGACTCCGAGGAAGTCAACAGCCAAGAGGAGGCTGTCCGACGGCCGGCCACAGGTACTTAGACCTGTTGACCAGGCCCAGATAGGTCACAGGTCGTCGCAGCTAACGACCTTGGTAAGAGTTGCCGAAGCAGAGCTAGGTTTAGGGGGCTCACCAGCGAAGAAACAAAGGACGGCATCTCCAGTGCAGAAGACGCCTGAGAAGAGAGAAGAGATGGAGACCGTCGTTTCTCCACCTGAAGAAGTTCTGGCCACCCCCCTTCCGGAGGCAGAAGAAGGAGAAATCCTGTCTGACGGAGAGCGCTCTGACTGGACAACGATTCCAACCTCCAGGGAGGAGAGAGAGAGGAAAGAAGCTAAGAAGCAAAAGAAGAAAGAAGAAATGAAGCGTCGCGACGCCGCTTAACAGCCCCCTGCAGCAACAGGAAATAAGAAGACTGAAGTAAAGAAGAATGAAGAAAAGAAGAGGAAGACAACTGTTCAGCCAATCGTCGGCGTGAAACTGCCCAGTTCAGTCAATGGACCAAACCACCTAACTTTCATACAATGGTGCAAACGTATGGGAGTAAAGGTAAGTGAGACCAGGAGGACAATGGGAAAAGATCTACTCATCTTTCCTGAGACAGAAGAGGACTCAAAGAAGATCTACGAGTCCATGAAAAGAGAAGACAGCGGCCTCATGGGGACCTCAGCTGTCTTCAGACCACCAAGAAGTTCTACCGAGGCCAAGGTAGAAGACGCCCTCAGCGTGGTAGTGAAAGACGTGGACACCACAATAGGAGAGGGAGATATTGAGAAAGCCATCCTAGAGAAACAAGGTCTGAAGGTGAAGGTCATCCGATTCATCAACAGGACCTCAGGACGTGGCATCCCGAAAGTCAAGGTCACTTTCGAGAAGAAGGAAGAGATGGAGGCAGCGATCAGCAACAGCCGTCTCTTCATCGGAACTCGCTCCTGCAGGACGGAGGAGTACAAGAAGAAGAACAGAATCCTGCAGTGCTACAGGTGCCAGAGATTCGGCCACGCCCAGGACTCCTGCAAGGCAAGAGACATCAGATGCGGAAAGTGCGCTGGGGCCCACAGGAGACAGGACTGCACGGCCAGAGCAAGCTACTGCGCCAACTGCACAGGAGATCACCTGGCTTCTGACGGGAGATGCCCTAGAGCAATAGAGGTGAAAAGGAAGATCGCTGAGAAGAGAGAAGGCCAGCGACATCGCAGCACCCAGGAAGTCAACAGGAGATCCCAGCCAACCCAGCACCGAGAGCACCAACGTCAGGGTGAACGCGCCGATCAGCCCAAGAAGGCCACAGGAGGTGAGAGTGAGTTACCACTAATTAGATTAGCAGATAGTGACTTAACCCGTCTTGCCCTTCTCTTTTCAGCCCACACGGTCCTGTACAGCAGAACGATCCACAGGAACGAAGGAAAGTTGGAGTCGGATGACATACCCCACCTAGCCAGCAAAGCAGTCGGTTGGGCCTTCAGGAAAGACATCTCCCCACTGATCATCAGAGATTACCTATCCCAACTTCCTGAGAACTTGTAAGTACAACCTAAACCTAAAGTAGAAAAAGTAGGGCTGTTTTTACTAGGTCTAGTACAGTACAGTACTCACCAGTAAAAACCTAACTAAAGTAGGAAAAACTAAAGTAGGGCTAAGTACAGTACAGTACTTATAAAATATGGATAACAGTTTACCACCAACTAATAACGTTCAAATTATTCATGCTAACATTAACGGACTATATAAAAGAAGGACTGAACTAATTAACTATTTAAATGAATATAAACCACATTTTGTGACTTTAAATGAAACTAGACTTAGAGAGCAAACTAGAATCAGAATTCCAAATTATAACATTATCAGAAAAGATAGAAATATAATTTATCCTAATGGGCGCCTGCAGCATGCAGCAGGCGGTGTAGCTATTTTAATTAGAAAAGATATCAAATTTAATGAAATAGATACTTCAGATTTTAACGAAGAATTTTTGGCAATAAACTTCAAATCACAAGGTAAGACAGTGGCATTAGCAACTATTTATAACCCGCCAGATATTAAACCAAACATAGAGAATTTCAGGCATATAACTAATTTATATCCACTTTCAATTCTTATTGGAGATTTCAATTGTAAGCATACTTTTTTCGGATGTAAAGTAGGAAATACTAACGGAGACATTCTATTTAACATAATTGAAGAATTAGACTTACTAATAACTAACGACAGCACTGCAACTTATAGACCAGGGACGTCCTCTGGCGGCGATCTACTAGATCTAGCGCTAGTTAGCCGCCAGATGGCGTCACGCATCCAATCATGTGATGTAGGCGATGACATTGGTTCAGATCATTTGCCAGTTCATTTAACTTTAGCTTCACCTCAAATTCAAAAACAATTTCAGAGAGAAATTCTACAATATGAAAAAACAGATTGGAACAGGTTTAATAAAGAAATAATAAATAACTTAGATAGACTCGAACCTGAAACACCAGAGGAACTAGACTTAGCTAACGAAAAAATAAGCAATATAATTAAAGAAGGGCTAAATAAAGCGTGTCCTAAAGCAAAACGTAAAGATAAAGCACTTTTTATCTCAAATGAAACAATGAAATTAATTAAATTAAAGAGACAAATTAGACGCTTAGCTAGAAATACGCAAAAAGCAGAAGATAAAACTCTATATAATCAATTAAACAACTTAGTAAGTAAACAAGTAAACAAAGATAGAGAAGAATTTTGGAATCAGCAAACTAAAAAACTAGACGAAACTAAAGACTCTAAAGAATTTTGGAAAACTATCAATAGTATTAATGGTAAGAAATCAGGCGGCGCATCCAAGCCAATAATTAAAGAAAATGGTAATTTAACTCAAAACGACTTAGAAAAGGCAACCACGTTCGCTGAATCTTTAGGCAAAATTCATAATACTCACACAGGTGAAATTTTTGATGATGAATTTAAAAATTTAATAGATAAAGCTATAAATGAAAAATCGCAGCTTTTTTCAACTCTAAAAGAAAATAAAGTAGAAGATGGCGACGATAGTATACTACTCAGGGATATCTCGATTCAAGAAATAAAACTACAATTAGATAGGACCAAAGGTAGGTCTGCTCCAGGAGCAGACGGAATTAAATACACTATAATTAAAAAATGTCCAGAAATAGTATTTGAGAATTTAAAAACTATGTACAATCAATGCTTAAAAATAGGGTATTTTCCAAGTAAATGGAAGGAAGCTCAAGGAATTATGCTCCCAAAGCCTAAAAAAGACAATAAAATTCCAACTAACTATAGACCAATCAGTTTATTAAGTTGCATAGGCAAACTTTTTGAAAAAATAATTGCTCAGAGAATGCGCAGTAAATTAGAAGAAGAAAATTTCTTTAATAAATGGCAAATTGGCTATAGAAATAAAAGATGTGCCATGGAACACATTCTCAGACTAGCTGATGATGCGCACATAGCACATAGCCGTCACCATAAAGGAGCTGCAATCTTTATAGATGTAGAAAAGGCTTTTGATTCCGTATGGCACAACGGACTAAGATATAAATTAATGAATACAAATTTACCAGATAAAATAGTAAGATTAATGTCTTCATTTATAACTGACAGGAAAATTTCAGTCAAAATAAATAATGAGACTTCAGACAAAATTTCACTTAATGCCGGCACACCTCAGGGCTCGGTTCTCAGCCCACTTCTATTCCTAATCTATGTAAATGATATTCCAATAGATCCCTTCAGTAATACAGTAGGGGTCTCTCAGTTCGCAGACGACCTGGGATTTTGGACTTTTGCTAAAAGTGAAAAAACAATTAAATATAGGCTAGCCAAAGTTTTATCAGACCTAGAAGCATGGTGCTCCAAGTGGAGAATAAAACTAAATGCTAAGAAAACGCAGCTTATAATGCTTAAAACTAAGAAAAATATAGAACTAGAACTTTTTGGCGAAAAACTCACTGCAGTACAGCAAGCAAAATTGCTAGGAGTAACTTTAGATAAGAAACTAACTTTTAATGCTCATATAGATGAGAACGCTAAAAAAGGAAGGCAACGCCTTGGTCTGCTCAAACTCCTGAGCGGCTCAAAGTGGGGCTGTAAACCCAAAACACTAATGAGACTATATAAAAGTTATATACGTCCAGTACTAGAATACGGCGCTCCAGTAATTTTAGGAGCGTCAGAAGCGTATATCAAGAAACTTCAAATCATTCAAAATAAGGCCATCAGAATAGCCTACAAATTGGATCCACTTTCACACACTGAAGATATTCATAAAATTGCTAAGATCGATCTGATCAAAGATCGATTCCAAATTTTAACGTATAAATTCATAGATTCGCTCAAAGAGCATTCAGATCTTTTCAAACTTCAAAATGAATTAAGAGCTTCAAGAATTAAAAGAGGGCATAAAACACATTTGGACAAATTAATATCAGAATATGCCGAAATTTATGATGAAAATTGAGACTGCTGTGTGAGTGCGGCTAGAGTTGTGTCAATGCCGGTCCGGCGTCAACAGCGTTGGGCCGACATTGACGCAACACTGGCAGCGCTGGCAGCATGCGTGAGTGACAGAAACACCGAAGTGCTTTCACAGTGTGGCTACCGCGGTGCCAATGTCGGTCCAGCGCTAACAACGCTGAGCCGGCATTGGCGCGACGCTAGCGGCGCTGACAAGCACTCGTGAGTGTGATAACAGCGTTGACGCGTTGACGGGCCAACACCTACGGCGTTGGTCAGCCACCGCGTCACGATAACAACAGACGTCACAGTCTGTTGTCACTCACCACATGTCACCGCAGGGGGTGATAATCAACATAATTGTCACCCCCCGCGAGGACTGTCATGGTGAGTGAAAGCAAGGGTTTAAATCCCCTGGTGGCTCTGAAAAGAGAACAAGCGAACTCTCTTAATTTCACAATTAAGATGACACGCTTCTAGGAATTTTCTAATTCTCAAATTATCAACTTTAGACACCTTTTAGACCATTCCACCCAAATTCAATGAAATTCCATAACTCTGACGTTCTTTCTCAGGGTATGCGGGAGTATGGCGATGGCACACAGACAGTCAGGCAAACAACACGAGGTAAATTGATCACATTTGATCCAAAATTCAGAACGCAATTTTAAGTATGTCAAACATACTAAGTGAACTTAAGTGTACACGAGAGGCATAGGTTTAATAAAAGAAATGTCTCAAATGTTCATTTAAAGGATCTGTCAAAACTAACACTTTATCGGCCTTTTTCATCCAGATTTCAAGAGTTAAGACACGAGATATAGGGTAGATACCGGCTGATTCAACACCTCATTTAGACCACCGCGACCCTCTGTTCGCCGAGGGCGCATCAAAATTAATTAAATTCTAAAATGCTTCTGTTTCCAGGTTCCTTGCCTCCCTTGCCAACCAGACATTTTCTAATGAGTATTATATACTAATGAAATATTTGGATAGGCTAAGAGAAAGCTTTTCATACAAGCTTCGAATGCCTTAATCCCACTCTCAGCACCCTTCGGGTGCTAGGGTTCACTCAGGCTCGGACTTAGACTGCTATGAGATAATGTACTTGTACCCAAGTACTGAGTCGATGTACTTGCTCCAACCCTGCATAGAAGAGGTCGTATTATCTTTGTTCGTATTTTATTAAAATCACTGGACTCCTGTATTCAGGAAATATAAGAACTCATTAACCCTTTCAAGCCTGAATTTACCATTGTCATCTTCATCCACTACAAGCCGCGAATTGCTGTCGCAATCCTTGACTTGTAGTGGATGAAGATGACTGGAAGTGGGTGATAAATTAAAGGAAATTACCATGTATTTGTAGAACAGTTTCATAGAAATTTGCCTTCTAAAATCTTTAGTTGTGAGAAAATCAAATATGTTTTCAAGGATGTAAAATTATGCTTTAATGCATCGTGAGGGCTTAATGAGTTAATGAGCTCTTAGCTTTCTCAAATACAGCTAGGAGTCCAGTGAAATCATTGACAAAATATATTACACAGCAAAACTTTGTGTGTGTAAATCTTTGTAAACACTTTGTGTACTTTTACACCTAAAATAATTTATCACTGCGTATTTCTTCACATTTTATGTTTCATAACTCAAATATGTAGAGCTTGGATTAAGAGAAAAAATGGGTATTCAACCATGTAGACGATCCGCATAGGGTGATTTGTCAACAATTGTCTTACAACCTGCATATAATATGATATGATGTGATATTTTATAATTCGTCATCGTTGCCATCCCAGCGAACATCAGACGTTGGCCCAAAGTTGGTTTACTGTTGGCCCACTGTCTACAACGTTGGCCAAACGATAAACCAACGTTGGGCCAACGTATCGTGTCTGCTGTGATGTTACGACCAGGCTTGGGGTCAAAGTACTCGGTACTTCGGTACTTTGGTACTCGAGTACCGATTTTGCAGTACTCGTCGGTACTCAGTACTCGTACTTTTAAAAAGTACTTGTACTCGTACTTGTACTCAAGTACTTTTAAAAATAAAAGTACTTTTAACGAGTACTTACGAGTACTTTACGAGTACTAGTCATCTTAAATTAATTCAAAAGAGCTAACAGTCAAATCATAAATCATCATAGCGGGATATGGAACATTCAGTTTATGATTATTTTTCCATCCGTTTAGCTACTATATTAAAAAATGATTTATTAAATACTTTATAATTATTTCCAAACTAGTCCAATTACTTACATCAACTTATAACAATATCATGCTGCTAATTGCTTGTTCTGCCTTGTATATACTAGTATGTATGCTCGTGTAGTTCACAAGATAAATAAATAGCTATTAGACGTGTCTTTGGAAACTAGGAATTGATATATAACATTTACAAGTGACCATACTATACGGTAGGACTAGTAATCATTGAAGGGGGGGGGGCGTGATTTCAACAATAATGTCTCGCTGTTAAAGAATCACACATACAACACCTTGTTCTTCGCAGCTAAGCCCCAGAAAACACGGGGCATTGAACCAATGGTGGTATAATGTTGGGCCAGCGTTGAAGACTGTGTACTAAGATTACTATAGGTTCAATTTTTCGTGTTTGTTGGGACGATCGACCGGTATTTGCATAATATTTGCACAATATTGGCCCAATTGCGTAGATACTTAGCCGACATTTCCCCAGCATCGGACAAATAATGTCAGTTGAATGAACAAGTGAACAAGTAGTTTATAACTGTTCTCTTATAAAGCAGTAATATTAAAACTGCCATAGCTCATACCACTCAGTACCAATGTTGTGTAAGTGCCAAAAAGCACGACCGTGACAACGCGACGTCTTATCTACAGTGACCTTACTATTGCCGGGCCAATGTCCAAGACATCGGGCCAAGAATTAACCAGCAAGTACGTAGGATTAACACATGATATAACAGCAGTGTTCAAACAAAGATAACCAAAGTAATTAGACGGCAAACATCACCCTTTAACTGCGGGACACTACTATTTTTTATATATCATTATTACAATTTTTTTATGAAGCGGTTCAAACAAAAAAATTCGGAGCGCTGTACACACTGAAAACAAGAAAAAAATAAAAGTAGACGAAATTATGCACAAGTTTACAAGACGTCAGTTGTCTAGCGAACTAAACTACCTTTAACATGTGCAATATATATACATTGCGTCAGGTCACCAGTAAGCAACAGCTGAGTCAAAAAATTGTTTTTTTATTTGTCTATTTTTTAAAATCGTGATTATAGTTTGTCACTTGAAGCTAGAAATTGAATCGACAATTATAGCTGCAAATTAGTGAAAAATATAATTGAACATATAACTGTTAGTGTCGCGTAAGGGTTAAAGGTGTGAGGTTACATAATGAGTCAATTGTAGGCCCACGGCGGCTTTCTATAACCCTTTCTGTCCCCGAAATGTGCTGATGGACCGAGTATAAAAATAGATACAACAGTGATTTTCTCCTCCTATAAATTGCATACAAATATATTTTTAAACTAATAATAGTCTAATTCATCAGTGTATGCCCGGGCTGAATCTTGTACGGATACAATGTATTATGGTAATACATTTGATTTGATATCACAGTCACCAGCAACTAAAGTGTGCCTGTTATCGCTGAACAATTCTGCCGTGCAAAGCCAAAAGGCAGTTCCGTTTACTCTTCAAGTACGCAGATACTGCCTTTTAGATTTTCAGGGCAGAATTGTGATCCGTGTACCTTTAATAGACTTGATGTTTTCCATGACACAATGTGTGTTCAGGCTCATTTAAACGTGTATTACAGTGGCATGTTGGCGGCACTGATCTAAAATTTTACTATCATTAGGACTACTGCAAGTTTTTAAGCTAGCGTGTTTTGCAACGTAAAGCTTTAGGCACAGACAATTTGTATACTAGTATGTACTTATTAATTTATTATGATTCGCCAAATAGTAGGCCTATATGTACCATACAATACTTTGTACACTGATAGGAGTATTATCAGTGGCGGATTTAGACCGGGTTGACAGGGTTCCAGAACCCTGTCAGCATCTTCAAATCGATCAGATTATGGGGTTTCAGACATAAAAAACGGTATTTTTCAGGTTTGGAACCCTGTCAATGTTATACAAACAAAATGACCGGTTTCCGAAACGAAAATGACATGCATATTGCGTTAATATTAATTAAGGAAACAAGTAATTTAAAGTGATTGATAAGCCTAATCGTTGGCACTAGAAGGTGTGGAGGGGTGGTCGGCTGCAAGTCCTTAGCAGGTACAATTAGTTGTCACCGCCTCATTGATGTGTAAACAATGAATCACGCCGACAGTGACGCCTTGACTATTACATAACATCCACACCACCCCTCCAGTCTATACGACCTAAATAATTATATACTATAAAGTTGGCGATTTTCACATTTAAATTGGACGTTCGATCTTATATCGCTTATTTCCTTTTTTGTCCATTCACCTTTATCACTTTATTTATAATTGGGACTTAAATTTATATAGGCCTATATTATAATATAATGATACAAACACCGCTAAAAACCAGAGTTGCCTAACACCAGCGTGTATATGATATATATGATACATATATGATACACATAGGCACATAATATGATACATATATGTATATATAATTTGAGTAAATTGGAACCCTGTCAGATTATTTTCTGGATCCACCCCTGATTATTATACTATTGGCTGGGACATGGCATCAGATAATGCAATTTCAATAATATACCTGTCCCATAAAATATCATTTTCACCTCTCATATCTATATGTAACCCGACCTGGCAAAATGAGTAAGTTGCATATATACATATTAGAGTTATAAGGATATCCCGCACGTACACAAAAAGTACCATTAAAATGGTATAACACACAACTCTGTAGCGTGTTTAACTTCGGAAATATGAGTCAACAAACTCAGAAAAATATGAAGTCTGAAATTGCGTCATTTTGAGAAAATGGCATTTGAAGTTCAAAAAGGCAATTTGTGCATTTTTGGAAAATACCACACAATTGTATTAAAATAAAATAAATAGAAAAAATATTCAGTTCCACTCCATTTTCTTAATAATCGTTTGCCAAAGTGTGACTTAAAACTCATGTTGCCAGATCGGGTCACATATAGCAACATGAAGTGACATATATTATAATCAATTATTTATTGAATAAATTTCATGTAAATTATCAGAGTTTATAAACGAAGTACTCGGTACTTGTACTCGAGTACTTTTAAAAGTACTTGTACTTGTACTCAAGTACTTTTGAAAATCCAGTACTTGTACTTGTACTTGTACTCGTCATTCTTTCAAGTACTTGTACTTGTACTCGAGTACTTTTGTCCAGTACTCGCCCCAAGCCTGGTTACGACACATAATCGGTTTAGAGTTGACGTCACATTCAACAGTTGCTAGTGAGAAATGGGTGTGAACCAGGACATATAACCGGAATGAAACAAGACCGAAAATGGAGACTGGAATTTCCCTACCCTTATCGGAAAGCGTCAATTGTTCTTTGAGGTGCAGTCTTTCACAGGCAATCAACTCACACCAGCGCAGCGCCAGTGGAAGTGTGTTCTAATATTATAATCGTTTCTCCCATTCTCGATTTAACATCTCTTTCTCCACACAAACCACGTGCTCGTTATCGCGGTTCTCAACAAGTAATATTTTATCCTATGTTGGTCAATACATTTTCAGATATTTTTCAACTGAAAATAGATTTTAATGATAGGCCTATTTAGAAAATTATAAACTACATATTTTTTAATATTAAAAAGTCGAGTCAACAGAATGTTATAAAACATTAATTACAAATATTATGTCAATATTATGCCAATGATTTCAACACAAGCACATCTGTATCTAAATAGATTCCACCATTATCTGAAAATAGAAAAAAATATGATATATAAGACAAAATCGAGATCATCATTGTGAGTAACTTTATGCCCCTGTAACATAAATAACACTGCACATTTTGCTTCAATCTCTTTGAATTCAGAACATACCAGACGAAGCTGGTGTGCAGTTCATATCATTGCTGGATCATGAAGGCAACCTCTCGTTGATATATGATTAGTCAGTTTTTGCCGGGTAACCACAAGTCTTATATTGTTTGTCATACTCCATATAATTCCCAAATCTAAGCAGAAAACCTATGTTTTATCATCATCAAATTTTAAATCGAAAAACAAGAATATGCTACCATAATCGTAATGATACAATGCATCTGAAAAAAACATATACCGGTAATATCCACCCATATTGGCGTATACGACACAGGCGAATTGGACCCCGGTAACCCTGAGATGTCATCCGGTGAATTCCGAGCTGTAGCATGTAGACCCGGGCATGTGCTGTGACCACGGCTACCTCGTGAGCCGTCAACACAAAAAATAGGCACCTTTTTTCTAATTTGTTCCAACAGCAACATGCTTGAACGTTGCCGCGTTGCTTCCGTGATACGACCTGGATTATCCGTGTAGTCTGGGGTATGCATCGTACTACCTCCATCCTGAATTAAATTGTCGTATGTCCGTCACATATATTCACATTTGTCAATTCTAAATCAAAAGTATGAGTTAAATTATAAAGGCAAAAAATTGAAACTGCTACAAAAACGTCTAAATTATATGCTGTGTATAAAATGAAAATTGCCATTCACAAATTGAAGTAAGATTATATGGTGTTATTTGAAAGAATAGCAATTCGTATATCTATTGTTATTTTCAGTTAAAGCGCCTTCATTCATTTTACGGAAATAGCGCAAGGAATTCCAACTTCATAAAAGTAAAAAAAATCACACAAACGAGTTCGAAATCAAACGAGTAGATTTAGAATAACAGCCTAGTTTCACAAATACAAAACTGCATCGTAACTAGAAAGAGTTGTTCGGAAATGAACACGAAAGCAACCCTCCGTTATCGCCAGTCGGCCAAATTTGATATAGATCAGCAAACTTTCTCAAGTTTTATTTTATATTACCGCTTTAGCTATTATGCAACATTTCCTGTATGCAACATGTGTCCTGTATCTGTATCTGTATTTATGGGGCAGTACGCACTATTGTGCTATCGCGCCACGAGAGTAACTTAGCAAGGCCTGTTATCATTCATGATATCAATCATGGCCTATATATGTGCCAAGTACTCCACATTGTGGATTTTCTGGGGTCTCGCCGGATGGGAACTGCGCCTACGTCCATTGAGGTTCTTTTACGTCCAACTCGAAGTCAGTCAGACGAGCCATCTGATTTACGTGGTTCTCTGAGCCTCGCGAGTGTATACATACGGCACCTGGCAGTCCCAGGCGGTCACCCATCCAATTATGAACCGGGCGCGACGTTGCTTAACTTCAGTGATCGAGCAGAGACCGATGAGCGAACGCCGTATTCCGTATGTTATATGTATATACAAGTGTCATATTTGTGTGAGTCCTTACATTTTGTTCAATATGCATGGTCTAGCTATTTTGCTTTGCTTTTGAGTTGCTTAAATATAACAAAATTACTCAAATTCAAAATGGCCGCTAGACCGCCATTTTAAAATTGTTTGCTCCCAAAAGGTTATCAGCTCATTGACTGAAATTGCTGTACATATTTGCCAAATAAAAAGAAGATCCGTTGGAACCTTTTTCCTGGAATGCGCTAACAATTATTTCTTTGTTAGTTGCCCTAGTAATTAGGGGTTGATAATATGGGAATCAAAATGTCACCCAAAATCCCCTGGTGGTATCCGATGGTTATGTCGAGTATAAGGAAGCAGAAGTTCATAGATCAGCTATCATGCAATATTTCCAAGATAATGAGAAAACAAATTTAAAATGGCCGACTGGTGGCCATTTTGGATTCTATTAGTGCGAAATTTGTTATGGGTTATCCTTGTGTGAGACATTACATTTTGTTTTATATTCATGGTCATATTCATGGTCCAGCTATTTTGCCTTTTTTGAGAACTTTACGTAAATATCACAACATTATTAAAATTCAAAATGGCCACTAAACGGCCATTTTTAAATTGTTTGCTTCCAAAAGTTGATCAGGTCATTGGCTGACATAGATGAAATTGCCAAACTAAAAGAAAATCTGATGGAAACTTTTTCCCGAAACGCGCTAACGAGCTTTTCTTCGCTAGTGGCCATAGTAATTAAAGGGTTGATGATATGGGATCAAAATGTCACAAAAAATCCTCAGTGGTATGTGATGGCTATGTGAGTATGAGGAAGCAGAAGTTGATAGATAAGTAGCTATCTTGAAAACAAAGAACTGCGGCGGCGGACCGTGTGGAATACAGTAAGCAACCCGCTCCAGCGAAGGCTGCTTAATTACTTTAGTAGTCACATGAACAAAATCAAAAGCGCCGAGAATCACATTCTTATGTTTATAAAGTCAAAACAAACTTTATTATCATGAGTGTAGATATGGTGATACTTTTATATTGTACCTTCTAGAATATGTACCTTCTCGTATTGCATTTTCTATAATATATTGTTATTGATTCAATTGTTGCTTCCTTCGGCAGATATTATGTGTTTTATATAAAGAAGAAAGACACTTTTTATTTGATTCAAATTCCATATATTTGGAAACAAAGATATATTTAATCCTAAAATGTTTCAACATAATTATGATAATTATTGTTTAGCCAAACCCGTCTTTGATCTCTGTTTTCTAACATTTTAATGGGGCTACAGATGTGCTGTATCATCCAAAAAATGCAAAGTTTTTTTAATATGATACTTTAAGTCATGAATGCATGTTTTGTGTAAATGAGAACGATTGTAATCTGCAAAAATAGATCTGCATTCTTTGCATCCATGTTAAATGAAAGTGATTTCACTCATCTAAATATGCCTATTGTTTAAGCCTTAACATGCTTAACGTTGACGTTTGTGTAGCAATAGCAATCTAAAAAACGTAAACATGGTAAATTGATGTACCATTTTAACTCATTCAAGACGGCACTTTCAATACACACATGTTTCTGTGGACGGGACATTTTATAAATGTTTACTTTTTATGACGTCATATAACAAGAGTTATCTCGGGCTTCGTCCTGTACCGTCGAAGTAGCTTGCCCGAGATATCTCGGGCTCCGTCTGGAATGAGTTGACATGTCTATTTTATTTTAACTTTACAAATTTAACATTGCAGGAGTTAGAGTAAACAGCGGTCTTTCCCAATGCAGTTCTTGCCCCTTTAGTAACCCTTCGCAAAAGTAGATTCCATTTTCGAATAAGTTTTATCAGAATAAGCATTTTGAATAAGCATTTTAATCAAAATAGGTTTGAACAACGAGCATTCCTACTCGTTACGAGTTGCTGTCGGCCCGTTTCGCGTTAATGCCGTATCGTTGTCAATATCATCTGGGTTTATTCCGAGATCGTCCGTGTTAATACCGCATCATCCGTGTTGTTGTCGGCGTCTTCTTGAATGTCCCGGGATGTACTACGTTGCAACCTGGTCATCTGTCTCAGCTCCTTCTTGACACCGTACGTATCCGTATCGACTCCGTATTGCCGCCGTGTTTGTGCATTTTGTAATGCGATCCCGTTCCGTGTATTTTTTTGTAATTGGAACACGGATGACACATCTGGGATACATCGCGGTCCAATGCGACAATGTGGGAAAGGGGCATAGTAGGTGTGAATCAAATGGTTCCCAGCAATCAGGATACATTAACCGAATATTGGTTTATGTTGGTCTACGATGCTGGCCAAACATTAAAACAACATTGTTTATACGGAATACGGCGTTCGCTCATTGATATCTGCTCGATCACTGAAGTTAAGCGACGTCGCGCCCGGTTCATAAGTGGATGGGTGACCGCCTGGGACTGCCAGGTGCCGTATACACT
This sequence comes from Flabesymbios commensalis, assembly GCA_964017125.1. NCBI lineage: Eukaryota > Metazoa > Annelida > Polychaeta > Terebellida > Flabelligeridae > Flabesymbios > Flabesymbios commensalis. The sequence continues at coordinate 59,460,845 of OZ024909.1, read as the reverse complement.
ATCGTGGGGCTCAGAGAACCACGTAAATCAGATGGCTCGTCTGACTGACTTTGAGTTGGAAGTAAAAGAACCTCAATGGACGTAGGCGCAGTTTCCATCCGGCGAGACCCCAAAAAATCCACAATATGGAGTACTTGGCACATATATAAGGCCATGAATGATAACAGGCCTTGCTAAGTTACTCCCGTGGCGCGATAGCACAATAGTGCGTACTGCCACGTAATATACAGATACAGATACAGATTCAAACGCATTGTGTGCACTGGTTCATTACGAAAATTCATTGCGAAAATAAGATGGAAACAGCAAGAGCAATAAACAATAATACGACAGAAAATATTATATAAAAATACATCATGATTAGTTTAAACTTAGGAAAACAACCTTTGGTCTAGCTTGTCTTAACACGTGTGATGTGAAATTCAAGTAAGTACAAAACTATAATGACTAATTGTAACCGACACGTTAGCACAGTTTCGAAGCTTTGTAAAAACTGACATGGTGACTGCTAGAAGGTAATCAACTGCATTATTTTTAAATGTGTGTATTTTTATATGCATTTTTTCAAATACAAAGCTAAATAATTTTGAAGCATAAAGTACTTGTCAACAAATAACAAAGTTATGTTTTTGGTCGTGTTGGTTTGTCTGTCCATCGGATAACTTGAAAAATAATGAACTGAGTTGCATAATGTTTTCACCAAAGGTGTGTCTCGGGTCAAGGAACAATCGATTAGATTTTGGAGATGATCTGGCTCACGCTCTGGATCCATGATCTGTATTATGATCCGCATCAGATATCGATCTTACAGATTAATATAATTTTTTTACCAGAGGTTAGTCTCGGGCCAAGGACCTAACCATTAGATTTTAGGGATGATCCGGATTGAGAACTATCAATAATTTCAGCGGTGATTTGCAGTCTCTGACTGACTGACTGTCTGTCTAGTTTGTCAATGGGATACTTTTTATACGTTTTATATCTATCCACATTAGTGTGTAGAGAAAGGGATATAAATGACAGTACTTCTCATATAGACCTAAAATGTTATTCTTATAGTTACTTTTCATAATAAAACTTAGTGATATGGTACCAGCACATATCTGCATTATGTGCTATTGGAAATCTTAATAAATATTCTTATGCCAACTCCTTCCTATCTGTCCTGCTGCTGCAATTACAAAATTCCTTTCGATGCAAAGTCACTTTTTAATGGGAATTATAATAGTCTTTTGTATGTAATTCTAATCAATGCCCCCTTCCATTTTATTGATGCTTAAACATCACGATGTTAAGTGGAATCTTACCTCTCAGAATGCTAAGTCGCAGTAAATCGCTGGCATGCTGAAAACTTGCAATGTTTCTACCTTGAATATACCGAGGTTGAGCTTATGGCACGAAATAAAGGTTTCTAACATCCTCTATGGTTCTGTTCCACCAAACACCATTTGGTCTGTCTCCATGAATAAAAATAGCGTCTGGAAGACCGAGCTTGAAGACGCTGAGCACGCTGAGGTAGTTTAGAAAGCTAAACTCTCTGGGTCCAAAATTAACGTAATGTACGATATTTGGCACTGGCAATGCATCATCATCCTGTCTGAAACCTGAGATGTTATACCTGGTGACTGACTGCCATCACGTAACCGCACCTGGTTTTCACGCTCATTTCAGCGGTCTTATTGTTCCAGTAAATTCCAGGACATGACCAGGCCATCTTTTGTACCCGTTGGCAATGTTTGAGCCATTGATTCTGTAGTCTAACACTAGCTACACGTCAATGGTTTGACACACTGAAGGGCCTTATACGAGTTTTTCACCTTGAAAGAATTAATATTGTTGAGTGACAAGTTATTCGAAACAGGTTTTACCAAAAAGTTAGAAAATATACTTTTGTTTTTACTACTCCGTTCCTAGCCTTGTGGGTATAAAAACGAGTTTGGTTTTATGCTTGCATGCCTACAACAGTTGCTAAGGGGACTATTTCCACCCGTAATGATATATCTTTGAATTATTGCCCATATCTTTTCATTAATCCCAAGAATACTTTTAATTTTACTAATCCGTTCCACTCTACTCCGTTACGAAGAAAAGTGAACGGAGTGGTGAATTGTCAAATTTTATGGGTTTTACAGTCATAATGATTAATGATATAGTCTTTTAAAACATGGCTCGTTGTCCCCATATCAATAGAGCACCCATTTATGATTGATGTTATGATAAGAAAATATACAGTTTATATTTATGTCGAGCCAAACATTTGGTAACGGAGTTAAGTATTTTTTGTCTTGGTAACGGAGTTGAAATAAGGATTATTGTTTATCCCATCAAATTTTCTTAATTTTTGTAGCAGTTTTGAGGTACGATTGTTTAGTATTATGCTTCAATAAGGATATCACGTTTAAAAGTGTGATGTCAAGCTAAACAAAGTAACATAATTTTTGAAATGGTTTGGATTTTGTAACGGAGTAGTAAGTGGAATGCTGCAACTTTTTTAAAATGACGTTTTTGAAGCAAAAATAAAAATTTCTAGCGCAGCCAGTGGCTTTTTTAGGCTCTATTGGAATCAGTGCATCAAACCCATAAAGTAGTTTTCCTCCTCTTTGATGGTCACCTCACTGCCATTTTTGATGCTACAAAATTACCCCAATTTTTGGTTTTATCCAGATAATGAATGCTAATGTTTAAAGTGTGTATATATGTATGTTGGTTGAGACGAAAATAAACGAATCTGAATCCAATCTCCTAAAATGATCCTACAGTCGTTGAACCTTATCGTCCTATTTCTCTTTCACCAGCATCAACAAAAAACATTTATAATCAAATCAATAATCACTTTGTTTCTAATAATTTGTATTGCGAGTGCCAGTATGGCTTCCGTAAAAATACTCCACAGAACTAGCTGCATTGACTATTATCGACTCCATCACAAACCGCATGGAGAAAGGTATACTCCCAAACAGTGTATTTAGATAAATCTAAAGCTTTCGATACTTTAAATCATTTTATTTTAATAAATAAACTTAAATGTTATGGCATTCAAGGCTGTGCCTTATACATGATAAAAAATACTTATCGAATAGACAACAATGTGGTCTGATAAATAATGTTAAATCTTCTTATATAAATGTATCAGCAGGAGTCCCACAAGGCTCAATATTGTGATCGTGTTTTGTTTATTATTTATATAAATGACTTCAGTTGTTTATAGCGGGGGAGGAATACCCCAATATTTGGAACAATCGTGCACTTGGTGACAAGTTTTTGAAATTTGGCATGGTGTTAGGTATGGGCATTGTTTTTTCAAAATCCATCGCAAACAAAATGGGCGTGATCTCTGGTGACCTTTAGAGGTCAAATTCAAAATGGCCGCCAAAACGACCACGAAAACCAATAAATGTAATATCTCAGCTTGTTTTTGAAGTAGAATATTATGTAAAACCACTTTTTGTATGTTTTGCGACATGATAAATCAGCTTTGAGGGTCATTTCAATGATATGTTTTTTTTTTAGGTCAAAGATCATGTTCAAGGTCAGTTATGAGCCTAATTAACTACCATATAGGCCTATTATAATAGTAAAAAAAAACTGTCTGGAAACAATTTTTTTTTTTTTTAATTGGTATTGTATTAGGTATAAGAAATATCTTTCAAAAATCTATCGCAAAAAAATGGGTACGACCTCTGTTGACCTCTGAGTAAAATTCAAAATGGCCGCCAAAACGGCCGTCAAAATTAATAAATGTAATATCTTAGCTCTTGTTTCAAGAGCATCATGTAATACCATTTTGTCTATGTTTTACGGCATGGCAAATCTGTTTCTGTGGTAGTTTTATTGCTTTCTATGTTTTTTTGAGGTCTGAAGTAAAAAACAGCAAAATCCAAGATGGCCGCCAGCGGCCATTTTGAGAAAAAAAGACTTTAAACTAATAATCCGATAATCATGGTGTAATATGTCATTTTTGACTAATTTGTAGGTGTAGAACTCATTTATGGGCATAAAATTACAATTCTAGGCTTATGTGACTGTCAAATACCACGTGGAGGTGAAAGAGAACGACCAGCGGTCAGAGTGGAAAACCCGTTTTTTACTAATGGCATAATAGCTCGCAATATGTCATTTTCCGACTAACTTGATGACTATAAATCCATTCATGATATAAATAATGTCATTACAGCCACCAGTGACCTCGAAAACGTATTATAGGACATTAAAACATCCCATGAAGGTGAAAAATAACAACCAGCGCTGTTAAACGTGAAAGTACAGCTTCATTACTAGTGGTTTAACAATAGTTACATGTAGTATGTCATTGGTGATTAATTAATATTAGTAGTAAAATAAAGAAAGCCCCAGAAGCGACATTTGCATTCTTTTTCTTGTTTTTTTAACTCAATATATTGGGTTCACAACTGGATATATTCAGTTTACAACTCGATATTTTGAGAAATCGACATATTGATTTAATGACTCAATACATTGAGTTGAGATCTCGATATATTGAGATAAGAAGTCGATTTATGTAATCAAACGTGTTCAATATTATAACCATGTCAATCGAAATACCAGACCAGAAGCTGTCTAAGCCACAAGTATACTTTCCTACAGCAATCATCCAAGGGAAGCTGCAGCCTCCTCGTATCTGGCCATAATCTTTGGGCGGATTGCCAGTGGCGTACCCTGGTTCCTCCGCTCAACAGCGGTGCCAATGCAGCTCTTGTATCAGTGCAGGCGCTGGTGTAGGCAATGGTAGCCTTAAATAACCAGCAATAGAGTGTTCGACATTAGGTTTCTCACGGGGGATGAATGGAGTTACCCTTCCTATTGTTACTCTGTTGACTATCTGACCCAAGGATAGCGGAGCTGTGCGAAATGCCACGCAGTTTCAGCATTAAATTGCATAGCGAAACCCAAGTCTTCGGCCGTCTGGGCATGTCTGGGGATAGATCCCCTAGACATGCCCAGAACCCCTTATCGGACGGGCGAAGGAAAACGCTCTCAATAACCCAACATGCCCTATCACCCCTACCCTCGCATCATCATCTTTACATCGATCATTTATCTCATCAATTGACTACATACAATATTTTGAAATTATTCTATTATTTTCATAGCAAGATAATTTATGACAATATACAATATCTGACACCATCACAACGTTTTCATCGTATTACAATTTCACTTAAAAGACCATTTCTGCTGAAAAGTGATGTAAAGCAATAATTTACTACAAGTATACTTTCCATGTAGGCCTAGTTATCTTCAGGAAGAATAGCTTTAAGGTATCCCATCTCTTGTAGATGCAGTTGTGATTACTCTTGAGCGCGATGTGTAGGCACCATAGTTACGTACTGAACATCATGCGCTGTGTGGAGTGTAAGTTGTGCTTAGTTCCATGGAATAGATTATATGAAGCATTAGAATGACATTGTTGCATTCTGCACATTTAATTAGTCGGGTACTGGAACGGGTCTTATATAGTATAAGTACTTGTCGCACCCCCCCCCCCCCCCCCAACTGGGACAGGTCAGTAGGAATCTGTTCAGTTTGTATAATAATGTACATCATGGTGCGGAATAGACTCAGTCACATCGATCATCAAAGAGAAGCTGCAGCCTCCACGTGTCTGGTTTTATTCAGCAGATTACCAGAGCGTACCCTCAGTCCTGCTTCCTCTGCTGAACAATAGTGCCTACTAAGACTGCTGTCGGATGGGTGGAGGCAATGAACTGGCGAAGGTAGGGCTTGAAACTGCCAACAATAGAGAGATAAATGCTCTCAACTATTGTTACACTGGGGACTATACGACCCGAGGATAGCAGAGCTGCTTGAAAGGCCATAGTGTTTCAGCATTAAATTGCACAGTGAAATCCGAGTCTCCGGCCGTCTGAGAATGTCTGGGGGTAAATTCCCTAGACATGCCCAGAACCTCACGTCATCATCTGTACATAATTCATCTCATCAATGGACTGCACTGTTTTTGACGTATAACAATGTCACTTAGATGGTCATTACAGCCGAAAAGTATTACAAATCTACCAAGCCCCAGAAGCGACATTTAGATTATTTTAAATAATGATTCTTAGTTCAATATATTGAGTCAGCAATATATTGAGCTCTGAACTCGATATATGAGTTCACAATTTGATATATTGAGTTTAAAAGTCAATATATTGAGTGCTGAACTCAATATATTGAGTTCCAATCTCGATATATTGAGTTTAAAAGTCGATTTATTGAGTTTAAAAGTCGATATATTGAGTTTAAAAGTCGATATTTTGAGTTCGAAACTGGATATATTGAGTTCCAACGCAATATAATATTGAGTTTATAACTCAATATATCGAGTTGGAAACTTAATACATCGAGTTATAAACTCAAAATATAGAGTTTTCAACTGAATATAATATCAAGTTGATAACTCAATATATCAAGTTCGTAACTAAATATATCCACTTCTTAGCTCAATATACAGACTTTTTAGCTCAATATATCGAGTTATAAGCTCAATATTTTGAGTTGTGAATTCGATATATCCAGTTCTTATCTCAATGTATCGAGTTGTTAACTCAATATATAGACTTCTTAACTCAATATATTGAGTTCTGAATTTAATATATTTAGTTCTGAACTCAATATAGCGATTTATTAGCTCAATATATTGAGTTTTGAACTGAATATATCGATTTCTTACCTCAATATATCGAGTTTTTAGCTCAAGATATCGAGTTGTGAACTCGATATATCGGGTTGGAAACTTAATATATCGAGTTGTAAACTCAATATCAACTCAATATAACGAGTTGATAACTCAATTTCTCGAGTACTTAACTCTTTATATCGAGTTGATAACTCAATATATCGAGTTCTTAACTCAGTATATCGACTTCTTAGCTCATCATATTGAGTTATTAAGTCTATATATCGAGTTGTGAACTCACAATATCCAGTTGGAAACTGAATATATCGAGTTGTAAACTCAATATATCGAGTTTTCAACTGAATATATCGAGTTGATAACTCAATATATTGAGATCGTAACGAAATATTTCGACTTCTTAGCTCAATATATAGATTTTTCAGCTCATTATATCGACTTCTGAACTCAATATATCGAGTTGTGAACTAGATATATCGAGTTATCATCTCAATATATAGAGTTGTTAACTCAATATAGACTTCTTAACTCAATATATTGAGTTCTGGAATGAATATATCGAGCTATTAACTCAATATATCGAGCTATTAACTAATATATCGAGTTGTGAACTAAATATAGCGAGTTGGAAACTTAATATATAGCGTTGTAAAGTCATTATATCAAGTTTTCAACTTAATATATCGAGTTGATAACTGAATATATAGACTTTTTAACTCGATATATTGAGTTCTGAACTCAATATATTGATTTTTGAACTGAATATATCAAGTTTTTAACTCAATATATATTGAGTTCTGTACTGCATATATCAAGTTGTTAACTCAATATATCGAGTTATTCACGCAATATATCAAGTTCTGAACTGAATATATCGAGTTGATAACTCAATATATCGAGTTCGTAACACAATATATCGACTTCTTAGCTTAATAGTTGATTTCTTAACTCAATATATTGAGTTGTCAACTCAATATATTGAGTTGGCAACTGAGTTGTGGACTTAAAGAACTTAAAATATAGACTTTTTAACTCAAAATATTGAGTTCAGAACTCAATATATCGAGTTATTAACTCAATAATAACTCAATATATATGTAGGATCCCTACTTCGTTAAGTTAATGTGGCAGTTATCCCCGGTTTCCCGGACGCGAGAATCTGTGGACGACTGCCTCGTTTCGGTACTTTGGTGCCGGGCGCACAGGGCCGGAGCCCATGCGGCCTTGGTACTTTTCCCGCACTTCAGATATTACGCTCAGCGACTGCGGACGTGCCGTAGGTCGCTCTCTCTGAGTCAAGTAGGACGTGTCGTGCGCGGGGTTGTACGTTGTAGTTGCCAGATGTCTAAACGAATAAACATGACAAGTGGAGGAAGAGTTTTGTGATTTACTTGGAACCGTCAATTCGACGGGGAGAGGAAGTTTATGTTATAATGGAGAATGTTGGGCAGTTTCCCTCGTCCGCCTTTATGAGCCCATACTAGAGACCCTAATGGTCACTCACAGGTATCTCCGGCGCGAGAGACTCCCCATCATGCCATACTGGTGACCCCTGACGACTGATAGTCAACGCAACAGTATTTTCACCAAGACGCCAATTGAAAACTGCTGTTTTCAAGGATAGTTTTATTTAAATTTTAAGGGATTTTTTGAAAAAAATCAAAAGCATTTTTTTCATCAGGTACGTGAAAGCTGTGGGTCATTCTTAATATGCTAGTTTAAATTAGTCAGAAAGAGTTATCAGAGGAGAAGCACGTTTTTTTACGTCGAAAACGGCGTAATTTTCTTATTTTTGGACGAAATTCCACGTGTTTGGTGCTTTTTCAAGATGGCGACCATGTCGGTTTCTCTAGAAGATTCCTGAAAATTTTTCTCATAGACTTAGTCTATCATTTTTTCATAGTAAGAGTTTTTTAAATGCTTTCATCCTATTAATGCCACTGTAGGCGAATAGGAAGTGGGTGTTTTCGGATACTCATTTTTATCGTTGATTGCCATAATTGGCTGACTCGATTTTAAAGTCCATAGACGAAGCCTTCTCATTTTTTTTATTTTTCAGTAAATCGACAAAAAATTATAAATATCGCTTCGACTCGGGTAACCTTTATTAGGTTTAGGGCCAAATAAAATTGTTTCCCTAAATGAATGTCAATAAACGGTCCTATTTGGTCTGTTAAAAATATTCCCAGGACCGTAGGTCAATATTTTATTACTATTATAATATGTTATTTCGGAGAATGCTGATTATTGTAAATGTATTCGGTAGGTGAGCGCCATTTTGGACGCTGGTTCCCCTTGATTAGCTGATCGCCCCCCGTGGGCACACAAGTGTCCCGCCATAACCAGCATGCATTTGGATAGTGGACCTGTGTCGCCACATCACATTAGCATAAATTAGGCCGCCATTTTGATTTGGTGGAGCTGATTACTCACGTGTTCAAAACTATACACAGACTAGTTTTAAATAATTTTTTTTGATTATTTATAAATTTTCTTTTTCAAAACGGTTGAAAGAGAGGAAATATAAATAAGCTGTTTCGGAAACGAAATTATAGCACTAATTGTGCGAGATTTTTTTTTCACGTTGAAACGCCCCCTGGTGTTTGTAGTTGCTCTGGCCTACTTTTAGCGCCTTATTTGGGCACGGAGTAGGTAATGAATATGCTAATGTGAGGCGAGACGCGGCTGCTGTTCACTTTTCTATGTACAGACCGTTACACGCATGCTGACACAGACACCCAGCCACATGCTGTCTGCCGCACATGTTAGCAGTACCAATAATACACCATACACACACCCACCACAGACGAAATAAACGCAACCGCTACGACGACAGCCGATCTATACGTCAGTCAATGAATCGACGCGAGCGGACGTTAATAAGAATGACTCGGTGATGAACGTGCCATATTAAAAAAAAAAGTGTGGAATGTTCATCACAGAAATCATTTTTCAGCGAAATGATATACTATATAATCAATACGCATAGACTACTGTCAGTCATGTTTTGAATATTTTTCTAAAATAAATGTAGCTGTTTTTATTCGCAGTCACATTTAGGCTATCAGTTTGAGAACGAAATTTTCTCATGATAGTTGATTTCTGGAGATTAAATTTTTATAAATACAGAAATATTCGATTTGACAGTTGCGCTATCGGGAAACATTGCAAATATTTGCATGTGTTTTTCGACTTGTGTGGAATTTTTTTTTTTTTCACCCAGGTCGATTTACAATATACTATTATCTTAGCTTAGCATAGCATGTCATAATTATATCTGGCATTTTTATGTACAATTTCGACCTACAGTTTTCACTATACCATTATGTATGTGTGTGAATAAGTGAAAACATTTTATGTCAAATATAGACCTACAGTTTTCACTAAAATAAATATATACGTGTGTGAACTAGTGCACAGAAATTAGGCGCAACCTCAGCGACGCATTTTCAAATATATCTGCAACCCCTGTTTCTCGCAACATGCGACATAGCATGAACATTTTCTACAGTCTACATTTCTAAGATTCAACATATTACAGACATTTTTTCATATGGTCTAGACGGCAACATACAACCAATCCGTGCACGGCACGTCAAAAATAGTTGGTATGTGTTAATACGACATACCATTTTAAACACGTTTGAGATAGACACAGAGCCAATAGACCAGCTATCTCAAATGCTTCAACAGTTAAATAATTTCAAAACAACATTTCATAATGTCGACGCAACACGATAGTGAAGGCTTCATGTCTACGCCCCTAGAAGGTGCGGGTGCTCGACGCAAAGATAACTATTATCAGGACAGTGAGGACAATGAGGTTCGATTCCGAGAGTCAGACGAAGAGTATCAACGAAGAGTATCTGACACCATCACAACGTTTTCATCGTATTACAATTTCACTTAAAAGACCATTTCTGCTGAAAAGTGATGTAAAGCAATAATTTACTACAAGTATACTTTCCATGTAGGCCTAGTTATCTCCAGGAAGAATAGCTTTAAGGTATCCCATCTCTTGTAGATGCAGTTGTGATTACTCTTGAGCGCGATGTGTAGGCACCATAGTTACGTACTGAACATCATGCGCTGTGTGGAGTGTAAGTTGTGCTTAGTTCCATGGAATAGATTATATGAAGCATTAGAATGACATTGTTGCATTCTGCACATTTAATTAGTCGGGTACTGGAACGGGTCTTATATAGTATAAGTACTTGTCGCACCCCCCCCCCCCAACTGGGACAGGTCAGTAGGAATCTGTTCAGTTTGTATAATAATGTACATCATGGTGCGGAATAGACTCAGTCACATCGATCATCCAAGAGAAGCTGCAGCCTCCACGTGTCTGGTTTTATTCAGCAGATTACCAGAGCGTACCCTCAGTCCTGCTTCCTCTGCTGAACAATAGTGCCTACTAAGACTGCTGTCGGATGGGTGGAGGCAATGAACTGGCGAAGGTAGGGCTTGAAACTGCCAACAATAGAGAGATAAATGCTCTCAACTATTGTTACACTGGGGACTATACGACCCGAGGATAGCAGAGCTGCTTGAAAGGCCATAGTGTTTCAGCATTAAATTGCACAGTGAAATCCGAGTCTCCGGCCGTCTGAGAATGTCTGGGGGTAAATTTCCTAGACATGCCCAGAACCTCACGTCATCATCTGTACATAATTCATCTCATCAATGGACTGCACTGTTTTTGACGTATAACAATGTCACTTAGATGGTCATTACAGCCGAAAAGTATTACAAATCTACCAAGCCCCAGAAGCGACATTTAGATTATTTTAAATAATGATTCTTAGTTCAATATATTGAGTCAGCAATATATTGAGCTCTGAACTCGATATATGAGTTCACAATTTGATATATTGAGTTTAAAAGTCAATATATTGAGTGCTGAACTCAATATATTGAGTTCCAATCTCGATATATTGAGTTTAAAAGTCGATTTATTGAGTTTAAAAGTCGATATATTGAGTTTAAAAGTCGATATTTTGAGTTCGAAACTGGATATATTGAGTTCCAACGCAATATAATATTGAGTTTATAACTCAATATATCGAGTTGGAAACTTAATACATCGAGTTATAAACTCAAAATATAGAGTTTTCAACTGAATATAATATCAAGTTGATAACTCAATATATCAAGTTCGTAACTAAATATATCCACTTCTTAGCTCAATATACAGACTTTTTAGCTCAATATATCGAGTTATAAGCTCAATATTTTGAGTTGTGAATTCGATATATCCAGTTCTTATCTCAATGTATCGAGTTGTTAACTCAATATATAGACTTCTTAACTCAATATATTGAGTTCTGAATTTAATATATTTAGTTCTGAACTCAATATAGCGATTTATTAGCTCAATATATTGAGTTTTGAACTGAATATATCGATTTCTTACCTCAATATATCGAGTTTTTAGCTCAAGATATCGAGTTGTGAACTCGATATATCGGGTTGGAAACTTGATATATCGAGTTGTAAACTCAATATCAACTCAATATAACGAGTTGATAACTCAATTTCTCGAGTACTTAACTCTTTATATCGAGTTGATAACTCAATATATCGAGTTCTTAACTCAGTATATCGACTTCTTAGCTCATCATATTGAGTTATTAAGTCTATATATCGAGTTGTGAACTCACAATATCCAGTTGGAAACTGAATATATCGAGTTGTAAACTCAATATATCGAGTTTTCAACTGAATATATCGAGTTGATAACTCAATATATTGAGATCGTAACGAAATATTTCGACTTCTTAGCTCAATATATAGATTTTTCAGCTCATTATATCGACTTCTGGACTCAATATATCGAGTTATGAACTAGATATATCGAGTTATCATCTCAATATATAGAGTTGTTAACTCAATATAGACTTCTTAACTCAATATATTGAGTTCTGGAATGAATATATCGAGCTATTAACTCAATATATCGAGCTATTAACTAATATATCGAGTTGTGAACTAAATATAGCGAGTTGGAAACTTAATATATAGCGTTGTAAAGTCATTATATCAAGTTTTCAACTTAATATATCGAGTTGATAACTGAATATATAGACTTTTTAACTCGATATATTGAGTTCTGAACTCAATATATTGATTTTTGAACTGAATATATCAAGTTTTTAACTCAATATATATTGAGTTCTGTACTGCATATATCAAGTTGATAACTCAATATATCGAGTTATTCACGCAATATATCAAGTTCTGAACTGAATATATCGAGTTGATAACTCAATATATCGAGTTCGTAACACAATATATCGACTTCTTAGCTTAATAGTTGATTTCTTAACTCAATATATTGAGTTGTCAACTCAATATATTGAGTTGGCAACTGAGTTGTGAACTTAAAGAACTTAAAATATAGACTTTTTAACTCAAAATATTGAGTTCAGAACTCAATATATCGAGTTATTAACTCAATAATAACTCAATATATATGTAGGATCCCTACTTCGTTAAGTTAATGTGGCAGTTATCCCCGGTTTCCCGGACGCGAGAATCTGTGGACGACTGCCTCGTTTCGGTACTTTGGTGCCGGGCGCACAGGGCCGGAGCCCATGCGGCCTTGGTACTTTTCCCGCACTTCAGATATTACGCTCAGCGACTGCGGACGTGCCGTAGGTCGCTCTCTCTGAGTCAAGTAGGACGTGTCGTGCGCGGGGTTGTACGTTGTAGTTGCCAGATGTCTAAACGAATAAACATGACAAGTGGAGGAAGAGTTTTGTGATTTACTTGGAACCGTCAATTCGACGGGGAGAGGAAGTTTATGTTATAATGGAGAATGTTGGGCAGTTTCCCTCGTCCGCCTTTATGAGCCCATACTAGAGACCCTAATGGTCACTCACAGGTATCTCCGGCGCGAGAGACTCCCCATCATGCCATACTGGTGACCCCTGACGACTGATAGTCAACGCAACAGTATTTTCACCAAGACGCCAATTGAAAACTGCTGTTTTCAAGGATAGTTTTATTTAAATTTTAAGGGATTTTTTGAAAAAAATCAAAAGCATTTTTTTCATCAGGTACGTGAAAGCTGTGGGTCATTCTTAATATGCTAGTTTAAATTAGTCAGAAAGAGTTATCAGAGGAGAAGCACGTTTTTTTACATCGAAAACGGCGTAATTTTCTTATTTTTGGACGAAATTCCACGTGTTTGGTGCTTTTTCAAGATGGCGACCATGTCGGTTTCTCTAGAAGATTCCTGAAAATTTTTCTCATAGACTTAGTCTATCATTTTTTCATAGTAAGAGTTTTTTAAATGCTTTCATCCTATTAATGCCACTGTAGGCGAATAGGAAGTGGGTGTTTTCGGAAACTCATTTTTATCGTTGATTGCCATAATTGGCTGACTCGATTTTAAAGTCCATAGACGAAGCCTTCTCATTTTTTTTATTTTTCAGTAAATCGACAAAAAATTATAAATATCGCTTCGACTCGGGTAACCTTTATTAGGTTTAGGGCCAAATAAAATTGTTTCCCTAAATGAATGTCAATAAACGGTCCTATTTGGTCTGTTAAAAATATTCCCAGGACCGTAGGTCAATATTTTATTACTATTATAATATGTTATTTCGGAGAATGCTGATTATTGTAAATGTATTCGGTAGGTGAGCGCCATTTTGGACGCTGGTTCCCCTTGATCAGCTGATCGCCCGCCGTGGGCACACAAGTGTCCCGCCATAACCAGCATGCATTTGGATAGTGGACCTGTGTCGCCACATCACATTAGCATAAATTAGGCCGCCATTTTGATTTGGTGGAGCTGAATACTCACGTGTTCAAAACTATACACAGACTAGTTTTAAATAAATTTTTTTGATTATTTATAAATTTTCTTTTTCAAAACGGTTGAAAGAGAGGAAATATAAATAAGCTGTTTCGGAAACGAAATTATAGCACTAATTGTGCGAGATTTTTTTTCACGTTGAAACGCCCCCTGGTGTTTGTAGTTGCTCTGGCCTACTTTTAGCGCCTTATTTGGGCACGGAGTAGGTAATGAATATGCTAATGTGAGGCGAGACGCGGCTGCTGTTCACTTTTCTATGTACAGACCGTTACACGCATGCTGACACAGACACGCAGCCACATGCTGTCTGCCGCACATGTTAGCAGTACCAATAATACACCATACACACACCCACCACAGACGAAATAAACGCAACCGCTACGACGACAGCCGATCTATACGTCAGTCAATGAATCGACGCGAGCTGACGTTAATAAGAATGACTCGGTGATGAACGTGCCATATTAAAAAAAAAAGTGTGGAATGTTCATCACAGAAATCATTTTTCAGCGAAATGATATACTATATAATCAATCCGCATAGACTACTGTCAGTCATGTTTTGAATATTTTTCTAAAATAAATGTAGCTGTTTTTATTCGCAGTCACATTTAGGCTATCAGTTTGAGAACGAAATTTTCTCATGATAGTTGATTTCTGGAGATTAAATTTTTATAAATACAGAAATATTCGATTTGACAGTTGCGCTATCGGGAAACATTGCCAATATTTGCATGTGTTTTTCGACTTGTGTGGAATTTTTTTTTTTTCACCCAGGTCGATTTACAATATACTATTATCTTAGCTTAGCATAGCATGTCATAATTATATCTGGCATTTTTATGTACAATTTCGACCTACAGTTTTCACTATACCATTATGTATGTGTGTGAATAAGTGAAAACATTTTATGTCAAATATAGACCTACAGTTTTCACTAAAATAAATATATACGTGTGTGAACTAGTGCACAGAAATTAGGCGCAACCTCAGCGACGCATTTTCAACTATATCTGCAACCCCTGTTTCTCGCAACATGCGACATAGCATGAACATTTTCTACAGTCTACATTTCTAAGATTCAACATATTACAGACATTTTTTCATATGGTCTAGACGGCAACATACAACCAATCCGTGCACGGCACGTCAAAAATAGTTGGTATGTGTTAATACGACATACCATTTTAAACACGTTTGAGATAGACACAGAGCCAATAGACCAGCTATCTCAAATGCTTCAACAGTTAAATAATTTCAAAACAACATTTCATAATGTCGACGCAACACGATAGTGAAGGCTTCATGTCTACGCCCCTAGAAGGTGCGGGTGCTCGACGCAAAGATAACTATTATCAGGACAGTGAGGACAATGAGGCTCGATTCCGAGAGTCAGACGAAGAGTATCAACGCCTTAAAGCAGATTTCGCTCGAATTGCCCGAGCTAGACGAACGAGTCCTCATTCTAGGAGCGATTCTTCAAAGAGCCCTTCACCACTAGGAAGGCAGCCTCAGAGACGTTCAACGAACTTACCCAAGTTCATAATCGCTACGTTCTATGCTACGGATGTAGAGACAGATAGAGACTCAGTTTGCTCTTCACCAGATCAACGATGATGACGAGAGATATAGCTTAACCTGCGCAGCACTTTCGGGCGAGTTCGCATCAGATGTGAGGGACGTGCTACTTCAGCCTTTCAGATCTCATAAATACGAAAGTCTGAAAGCGATTTTGATAGAGCGACGTGGTTTGACTACACCAGAAAGGGTTAATAAAGTGATCTCAGGTGAAAGGATGGGTACAGACATTCCCTCACGCTTCCTACGGCGTCTACAAAAGGCGGCTGGCTCCGGACCACGAGCCGTTGTGGGGAAGGCAGTCATACGCCAAGCGCTCATCCGGCAGATGCCCGCTTCAATCAGAGCTCATTTGGCCACTCAACCAGACAGTGCCACCCTAGAAAGTTTGGCCGTGTTGGCCGACCGGGCACTGGCCGCTGATTAAGACGTCGAAGAGAGTAAGCCAGGGGTTGCGGAAATAAAGGTAAAGGAATACACTAAGCTAGTTGGTTTGCTTGAGGATTTGTCCAGGCGAATTAAAAAATTAGAAACCGTCACTACATCAGAGAGGAAAAAAAATAAAGGACGTGGACGTGTAAACAACAATTATACTCCTACGCCTACATTTGCTCCCAATGTACAGGCCTCAGGTTTTGTTCATAACCAACCTAGTAATGATAGCAATGTACAGCAAAATATTCGTCCGCACGCACCGCCGCCGCAAACGCCACAAAATAATGTCGCGCAACCGACCGACACAGTCACTGCACAGGTTTGCTACTACCACCAAACTTACGGTGAAAAGGCGCGCTTGTGCAGTGAACCCTGTTCGTACTATAGCACATTAGGTCAGTGCGAAGTAGCGAATATTGCATTATTTCACTCTAAATTATTATATGTCGCAGACAAAGGACATAAATGTAAATACTTGATTGACACAGGGATTTCGGACGCTGACAGTCTCCCCCTGGTGGCAGCAAATAACAGTACTATAAATACTTACGGCAACTGTAAACGCGTCGTCGATGTCGGCTTAAAGCGCGAAAATCCGTGGACGTTTATAGTAGCAGATGTGCAGCAACCCATAATCGGGGCTGATTTTTTAATCCACTATAATTTGCTCGTAGACTTGAGAAGCCGATGTCTCCGGGACATGAGAACAGGTCTAGCTATTGCCGCTTAATCACTGTCATCGAATAAACCACTGTCGTTGAACAGAGTAGACACTGTTCAGAACGAGTATACCAAACTTCTCGGCCAGTTCCCGGAACTGACTCGCCCTACGACAAAGGGTGAGACCGTTAAACACGGTATAACACATAAAATAGTAACTAAAGGACACCCAGTGTTTGCTTGTTACCGCAAAACGCGAGTTCGATGAGATGATAAAATTAGGGGTCATTGAACCTAGCGACAGCGAGTGGTCCTCAGCGCTTCACATGGTGCCAAAGAAAAATGGCGATTGAAGACCATGTGGGGACTACCGTAGTTTAAACGCACAGACTGTACCCGACCGTTATCCGATTCCACATATACAAGATTTCACGCAGCGTTCAGCCGGCTCGAAGATTTTTTCAAAGATCGATTTGGTCAGAGCTTATTACCAAATTCCGGTGGAACCGTCTGATGTACATAAGACTGCCGTTACTACACCTTTTGGCTTATTTAATTTCACTAGAACACCGTTTGGTCTACGAAACTCCGGTCAAACGTTTCAGCGTTTTATAGACCACGTTACACGCGGACTTTTGTATATTTGGATGACCTACTGGTAACCAGCCCAGATCATAAAACGCATAAGAAACATCTACGAATTTTTTTTGCCCGACTAGCCGAATACGGAAATATAATTGGTCCCGAAAAGTGTCAGTTCGGTACAACTGAATTAAGTTTTGTGCCGAAGGAATTTCGCCGTTACCCAGCGCCGTTGATGCGATTGTAAATTTCGTTAAGCCCGAAAAACAACGAGCACTGCGTAGATATTTGGGAATGGTAAATTATTACCATCGTTTCATACCGCATTGCGCTGCGTAGTTGACACTTCAATAATTTACTGACAGATGCCAACTAAGGTCATACAAGATTGTCACCGAAGTCAAATTTCGATTTGAAGTGGGATAAAAATGCGGAGTCAGCATTTTCTGAGTCAAAACAAATATTGGCAAACGCTACTCTTCTGGTACACCCAGATTCTACGGCTCAGATAAGCATCACGTGCGACGCTAGTGATGTCGCCGTCGGTGGCGTGTTGCAGCAGTTTTTAAATGGTATGTGGCAGCCACTTTTGTTTTTCAGCAAGAAGCTGAACCGAGCAGAGACACGTTACAGCGCGTTCGATCGTGAGCTTTTGTCGGTATACGCCACAATTAAACACTTTAGACACAATTTAGAAGGACGAAATTTCTTCGTTAATACTGATCATACTGACGAAATTTCTTCGTTAATACTGATCATATTCATTCGTAATGTCATCCGTGACTGAACGCGCGTCCCTACGACAAACACAACACATAGCTTTCATCGCTGAATTCACCACCGATATTAGATATGTAAAAGGCGAGACAAATTTCGTCGCTGATGCGCTGTCACGACCATCAGTGTCCGCGATAAATGATGGACCAGTGATAGACTATAAGGAGTTAAGTCTCGACCAAGCTAAAGACGCGAAATTCACGCGATTGAGACACTCGACTACATCCACTATGAATTTTAAACTACTCAAATCGTTCGATAATCAATTGATCTGGTGTGATGTGTCCACGGGACACAACCGGCCGTACCTTACCGCGAAATTTCGCCGAAAAGTTTTTTCAAGCTTACACGGTTTAGGCCACCCATCGCATAGAGCTACAAAACCTTTGATTAATACCCGATTTGTCTGGCATGGCATGAATATTGACATTGCTAGATGGTGTCGTACCTGTAAGGGTTGCCAGACTGCCAAAGTTTCACGTCACAACACCCCAGTTTACGGAAAGTTCACCGAACCTACTGAGCGAGCTGATCACGTCCACATCGATATAGTCGGACATTTACCCTATGCTAATGGCTTTAGATATCTACTGACTTGCCTCGATCGTTTTACACATTGGCCGGAAGCCATACCTATTGTAGATATTCAGGTCGAAACGGTCGCTGATGCTTTCTTCAGCGGGTGGATAGCACGTTATGGTACTCCAGCCACTATCACCACTGATAGGGGCGCTCAATTCGAGTCCAAATTGTGGGATAATTTATCTAATCAATTCGGGATTATACTGAATCGTACCACGAGTTATCACCCCCAGTCAAACGGCATGGTCGAACGTTTCCACCGTCAATTGAAAGCCGCCATTATGGCGCACGAGTCACCGAACCCGTGGACTATTACGTTACCCGCTTTACTTTTGGGAGTTCGTTCCGCAGTTAAAGAGAGATTAGGCAGGTCGGCTGCCAAGATGATATACGGGACAACCCTTAGACACCCAGGAGAGTTTACAAAACAGTACACCGTCGACGCTAACACTGATTTGGAGAACTATTCAGACATGTCTATGTCCGCCACGTGACACACAACATCATAACATTTTCCAATTCAAGGAAATAGCTACATGCACACATGTATTCTTGCGCCGAATCGCAATTGCGCCGCCTCTGACCGCCCCTTGCGACGGACCATATAAGGTCATCGCGAGTAGTGGCAGAGTCATGAAAATCCTAGTGAAAGGCAAGGTTGAGACGGTCTCTTTAGATCGCGTTAAACCCGCACATCTCGAGTGCGAGCCTACGACAGGTAAGAACATACAGCGTACTACGCCAAACAAACCACAGAGCTCGAAGACTACCAGGATCTCTAGTAGAAATCCACAGGGTCCACCTAGACCTGGTAGTGCGGACACTCCGACGTCCAATGGGACGAGTGTTAAAACGAAAAAGTCGACGGCAGTCAGAAGCAGTAACAAATTGGCCACGGTCCCACAGCAACTAGATGCTAAAGTCAAATTGTCTAGCAGAAACAATACTTATATAGCGCCGCATTCGCGAGCCCCCGCCGTATCCCGCGCTAACGGGAACGGCGGTGGTTTACGAACGTATTCCCGCATACCTTTACATCTAAGGGGTAAAACCCCGGGTGCTGCTGACGCCGTAATCGACTCGAATAAAAGCAATCGTTCGAATATTGCTAATCGCGACAAAATTTCGACCGACACAACAGTGCGAAAAACTAGAGTCGGACGAATAATCCAGACTCCTGCCCAGTTCTATAGCGGGCCCAACCGCATGCACCATATTATTAATGTTTTTAAATTGTAAATGAATATGCCAGGCCTGGCAACATTGTGTAAAATATGTAAAATGTAAATACATTTTTCAGCAAGTTAATTGCTAAAATACTAATGGAAATTTATGTTAAGTAAATGAATCGGTTGGTCGCAGCTTGCAGCATATAAATACATACATAAAGGACAGTTGGTGTCAAGAGGATGGGACAATTTTCATTTATAATGCTGCGACGTCAACCACCCACGCTGTAACCACACACGCTATAATTTTTTAAACTATGCTTAGTTATAAGAGGTTACATATTATTACAACCCCCGCTACTTGCACGAAGCAGTCTCCTACACGTCAGTTGGGTCCTACGTTATCACTAACCCGGGGGTAATGTAGGATCCCTACTTCGTTAAGTTAATGTGGCAGTTATCCCCGCATCCCGGACGCGAGAATCTGTGGACGACTGCCTCGTTTCGGTACTTTGGTGCCGGGCGCACAAGGCCGGAGCCCATGCGGCCATGGTACTTTTCCCGCACTTCAGATATTACGCTCAGCGACTGCGGACGTGCCGTAGGTCGCTCTCTCTGAGTCAAGTAGGACGTGTCGTGCGCGGGGTTGTACAATGTAGTTGCCAGATGTCTAAACGAATAAACATGACAAGTGGAGGAAGAGTTTTGTGATTTACTTGGAACCGTCGATTCGACGGGGAGAGGAAGTTTATGTTATAATGGAGAATGTTGGGCAGTTTCCCTCGCCCGCCATTACGAGCCCATACTAGAGACTCTAACGGTCACTCACAGGTATCTCCAGCGCGCGAGACTCCCCATCATCCCATATATATCCAGTTGTAAATTAAATATATCTAGTTGTGAACTTAATACATTGAGTTTAAAAAAATACGAAGAAAAATGCAAATGTCGCTTCTGGGGGTTTCATTATTTTACTGCTACTATTAATTAATCATTATTGATATACTACATAATAATGTTATACATGTAGTTTTAACTTTACCGGCACTGGTGGTCATTTTTTTGCTTTGATTGGTTGGTTTAAGGTCATATAATAATGTTTTCAAGGTCACGGTGGCTATAATGACATTATCGATATTATGAATGGGATTTGTGCGTTTAAGTTAGCCAGAAATGATACCAAAGACCATGTACGATAAGATGATCAACTTACGGATTTCACCATACAAATGCGTGTAATACATTGTGCAGTGCTGTCCCTTTTTAACGGGAGTTGGAACTACGCTTTAGCAAGTGTATCATCATATAAAACAAGTGATAATTTCACCACTTCAGCCTCCAAAGAAAAAAATAATGTTTTTCTAGGTTTGACAGCTATGACAATATCTCTGCAATATTTATTTTTGGAACGAAAATAACTGCTAATACAGCAGAGAAGTCATGTTATATTATCATACTATTTTAGAGATTAAAATGTCTTCATTTAAATAACAGAAGAGCTGTGTACAGAAAGTACACAAATATGTGGGCACAGAATGGGAGGGACGTGACGATATGTCGTCAAGCATAGCGACCACAAAGGAGATCGGGGCAAAACATTGGTAACAACCATAACTTGGCAGACGTGTATTTTGAGTCAAACTTGTATTATTTAAATATATATATTAGAACACAAAAGTAATATTATAAAATTATAATATGTGAGCCTTCTCTCTCGGACCACTGCCATCAATGTCACTGGAGCGTTAGCAGTATACTGATATCTTGAAAACAAGACACGTTCATTTTTATGACACAATTTATTTATAGTTGAATTTTAATAATTTCTCCTGCCGTTACTGGTAATATGGTGTTCATTGTTTTCCCGCAGTATATGGTGTAGCCGAATGGGGACATAAATATGTAATATTAACGTGAAACATTCGCAACTTGCACGTGATTTTGTGTCTTTGATGATGGTAATAATTTGATCTCTGTTGCGACTCCTATGTAGAATGTGTTCAGGTATATTTCCGAAAATTTGAACCAATTAATTGTATTAAGTTTTGACGTGAAACGAAAGTTCCACACCTTGAATATTCAAATATTGCTTCTTAGAAATGTATGCAATTTATTAGTGGCAATAAAATTACTTTACATTGATCACATGCAGATCGCGACACTTTGCGACAAAGATATCCACTGATATATAATATTATACAAGAATATTCTCCTCCTCAATGGTAATACCCGTTTGTGGCGTGAATGATATCAGCATTGAATAAGCTATTTCTGTGACAGTATCGCTCAGATCAGGTGAATCATCAGTAACAGTAACAGGCTTTATATCAGCAAAATATTTCTGTTCAGGTATATTGCGAATGATAAACATGACAAATGACCCGTGTCATTAGACTATAATATATAGTAATATAATTTATATAGTATATATATTATTTCCATTGCCCTTATCTTGGTTTTCTTTGCCCATATCTACCCTTGCACACAATTCACCTGCCAGCAGATACGAGAAGATGAACCAATGATGGGGTGATGCTGAACCAGCATTGCAAACCTTGGACCAGCATTACCCTATAATTGAGTCGACGTCTCGTGTTAGCTGGGCGTCACCTGTTGTTTGTAAACAATGAATCTGCATACTTGTTTATACGGGCGCATCAACCCCTGAGGTACCAAAGGGGAGAAGACAATTGAAAAGTATTGATAACTAACCAACAAATTATTGGATAAAAAATAGAAGTAAACCTCGGGCAATACTTATTTTTCTGATTTTTATGATATGAAGTATGTATTGTTTTTAAAAGGATCAATGTCATAATTACTCGTCGTAATATGGTAAAATCATACTTAATAGATGGCAAAAGCATTAGTTCCAACTCCCAATACCGGGGGACAGCACTGAGAGCGATTTCACGTTTTGGGGAGAGTTGACTATCTTATCGTACATGGTCTTTGATGATACCTCGCTGTTACGCTATTAGTACAAACTGGTTTTCCACTCTGACCGCTGCAGGTCGTTCTCTCTCACCTTGGATTTTTGCTATTTTTTACCTCTGACTACAAAAATAGGAAACTTTAAAATGACACTGGGAACAGATTTGCCATGCCATAAAACATAGAAAAAGTGGTATTACATAATGATCTGCTTCATACAAGAGCTAAGATATTACATTTATTAATTTTGATGGCCGTTCTGGCGGCCATTTTAAATTTTCCTCAGAGGTCAATAGAGGTCATGCCAATTTTTTTGCGCTGGATTTTGGAAACACATTTCCCATACCTAACACCATGCCAAATTTAAAAACTGAAAATTTGTTTCCAGACAGTTTTTTACAATCATAGTATATATTAGTTAATTGACCTCATAATTGACCTTGAACATGACCTTTGACCTCAAAAACACCCCATATCATTGAAATGATCCCAAAAGCTGATTTATCATGTCACAAAACATACAAAAAGTGGTATTACATAATATTCTACTTCAAAAACGAGCTGAGATATTACATTTGTTCGTTTCCATGGTCGTTTTGGCGGCCATTTTGAATTTGACCTCTAGAAGTCACCAGAGGTCACGCCCATTTTGTTTGCGATTGATTTTGAAAATACACTGCCCATACCTAACACCATGCAAAATTTCAAAAAGTGCACGATTGTTATGAATTCCCTCCCCGCTATTTAGTTGTTTACACTAAATCAACATGTATGCTTTCTACAAACCACAAAAGCACGTTGATATACCAAAATTGAAACTAATAACACGAACATATGATGAATTTGACTACTTGGGACTCTTACTAAACAAGCATCTAAGTTTGAAAAATCATGTATTTAGGATAACAAATAAAATCGCTAAAACCATAGGCATAATAAACCAATTAAATATAAACTTCTTAATAATTATCTCATCCTTCCACATTTAAATTATTGGATGCTTGCTTGGGGATATGACTCGAATTTTTTTTCTAAATTACAAAAGAATTTGTTTCGTATATTTTCAAATGCAAGTTATATTCACACTCAGATCATATTTAAAAAAAACTTGCAATACTAAAAATAAATTACATTCATTATCTACAACAAACACAATTTTGTTAGAAGTATATATAAAAATAGTCTAATTCCAAAATATTTTACTACTTTAATTCAATTTTACAACAGTCCACAACTATTCAACACGAGTATCTTACAAAATAGTGAAACATGATTTTTCACATAAAACATTAGATATAGTTTACCTATTTTAAAAAAACACGAGACCGATTCCCTCAGTTCATCTTTTTTCACACTACACTATTTTGTCCATATTTTTTCAGATTGTAAGTGTCATTAAAATCAGTTAGGCATTATTTTAGGACAAGCTACACAATTTTGAGGGGATATATTATGTATATACTTTTTCAATATAATTGTTCTAGTAGAATTATATAATAAAGTTTCGTGTCTTATTTTGTTTGTTACCCTGTATTGTGCTTTTTGTTTTTGAATTTGAATAATTTATTAATGTATATGTTATGGTAAAATAAACGAACATTCTTCCAACAGGACCTAAAATACTAATGCATATTGGCTCTGTTAGAAAAATTAGCATATTGTTTTTGCTCTTTAGGGCAATGGTAGTCTCCAAATATTTCGTAGAGCTTGCTACTGGTCACGACGTTACTACGAATACTCAATGTCAACAACGAATCACACAAGGTACACGCATTTGCTGCAAACATTGTACATTCATAATCCTTATGCCAACTGAAATATGTATCATACTCCTCTGGGTTTTTGATCAGATGCTTCAAATATGTTGCCAATAACTTGGGGCTCTTAAAATCCGCCACGTCTATGTAAGATCCGCGTGGAAGCATATGTTTATATGGTCCTCCTCCAAGCACAACTGGCACTGTCTTTCGCTTATAAAAGAGCGGCTCAAAAACTTTTTCGCTGGCATAGTCGTTGCATAGACAGTTTTCGAACGACAGATAGAACTTATATTTGTTAAAAAAAATATTCCTTTCCAGCATACATGTCTTGAATGATTGATCTTGCGGACATTTCGGAAGCGCAGCGTTACCACACGTTCCATAGACGGCCACCTTGATGTACCTGGCCAGTTCCTCCACATAGCCTTCTCTGTTATTGACAGTTATACAGTGGCTGGACACCCACAAGACATGGGCTACAGAATCATCGACATCCACCCCATCAGGGTCTGAATGATTAGATTTTATCTCCCTGGCCCGCTGCCGTTTCATTCTGTCATGATGCCTACCATCACCTAACTGCTCACTCGTCAGTAAAAGCGGACCCACTCGATGGAAATTTTTGAACACCTGCTCCTTCTTTCTGTTCACACCAAGAAGCCGTCTTTGTGATCCTGATGGATCTGCTGGTTGTTCAGCTTGTTTTAATACGCAGTGTCCGTATGGAAATACAATATCAGCTAGCTGGGAGTAATGCATTGTGAAGTTAAATATATCACCCATCTCTGATAATTCCTCATATGAAGACAAAGAATACACAGGAGGTTCCTGGTTTAGTAACACCCACCGCTGTCTCGGATTCCTGACACCGGAATAATTCACTCTTTGCAAAAAATCACTGAAACTTTTAAATACACCGGGTCTGTTCATATAAAAAACCACGAAGTCTGCGTCGTCGGGAAAAAAGCTGTTCTTATCAGACAGCGAGTGAAAGCTAATGTCAATTTTTTTCTGTAAATGTGGA
Source organism: Flabesymbios commensalis (assembly GCA_964017125.1). Classification (NCBI taxonomy): domain Eukaryota; kingdom Metazoa; phylum Annelida; class Polychaeta; order Terebellida; family Flabelligeridae; genus Flabesymbios; species Flabesymbios commensalis. The sequence continues at coordinate 59,434,868 of OZ024909.1, read as the reverse complement.
CATTTTGACATAAACGTTAGAAATGTTGTGGTAAACAAATATTGTTGATGAAAAAGTAGGATTATTTTCAGCGGTTTGTCATCCGTTAATCAAGCTTCTGGTGGCACCAGTGGATAATTCTGAGTGTGAGGTCTGACTCCAGCCTTATTAAAGCTCTCGGTATCCACATTTTGATTTATCTTATCTCCATATCCATTCACTGGAGCATTATCCACCTTAGCATGCCTGCTCAAAATATTATCTAAGTCTCGGATTCTGAAAGAATAGTACATTATGACGAAGGACATATAGATCATAATAAACCATATATAATATCTGAGTAGTCGACGTCCTGAGAAGGGCATGATCCTGTTCACGGCGTCGGGTCCTACTGTCCACGGTATCTGGGTATTTACTGCTATATTGTGACATATCCTGATATTTTTTGACAAATAATTTAGGCCTATATAGGCTACTGTTCTGCAAAGCCAAAAGGCAGTATCTGCTTACTTGTAAAGTAAGCAGATACTGCCTTCTGGCGTTGCAGTAACTGCTCACTCTAAAAAGTGAGCAATTACTCCTGTTTACATTTGCTGGGCAGTATTTCAGTATTGCTGTAAACACGCATACGATTCCTTTCAAATTGTTAACCGCTCCAGTGGTCATATACTACATCCCAATACCTTCCAGTATGTAGATCAAAATACACCGCTTTCCTTTGTATTGCGATATTGGAGGGTTTTTTGCAACCTAACGAACACGAGACGTTGACCCAATGTTGTTTTAATGTTGGCTCAGCGCCCTAGACGGTGGGCATTGAAACGAGATTATGTTGATGTCTCGTTGTCCCATGTTCTCATTTTGAAAACACATTAAATGTTTTCATTTTTATATTTCAATTGTGATTCAACACTATATTACCCGGTACGGATCGCTTGTTTTTAAACTCTGTGTAAGTGAGGTGACGAATAATTATGTTTGCCTGTGTTTGTGAACCAGATGAAGCCTTATATAATAATGTATTCTCAAATATAATAATTTATTCTCAAATGTGTAACACAACGTACACGTAGGCATATATATATTTATTTGAAAGCCCAATATTATTAACCCTTAGAACACTGACCTATTCAATTTAAATGTTCAGTCACTTGAAGTTGTGTCTCGCTACTCTCCTGTCCCTAATAGAAGAGCGTTCGGAATAAAAGCACCTGCTGGAAAAATCCTATATTTTTAACAATAGCACCTGTCCACAATAAAAGCACCTCTTGGAAAAATTATCCCATTACCGTATGCAGCTGGTATGTTTTACTCATTACCCGCATGGAAAGTAGTTTTTAAAAATGGAAAAACTTTTTTTCAGTCATCTAAAACTCATTTTCTATTAAACGAACCTGACTACAACAAACGAACCTGTCCGCAAAATCGGCCGCCGTTTAACAAACGAACCGGTTCGTCTATTAGGGACAGGAGAGTACCGCGATCCACAACTTCAAGTGACTGAAAATATGCGTTATTTGTGAAATTTAAGTCCCAACAAATATCAGTGTTTCAAAATTGAAAGCACATTTTACTTTTAACAACTGGTTATACAGGTACCAATAAAAATGCAGGAAGTCTACTGTAGTCAACATCAGTGTGCCAAGGGTTAAGTTGTGAAAAAGTTTATCGGGAGGGGGTAGGGTGGTTCTGGTCATGCGTCCACAGTCTGTAATGAGCCAATTGCGTGTTCGTTTCCTCTTACGAACAACATGCAGTGTGCTGATCGAATATAATAATACTATCCTCATTCTACGTCCGTAATACATTCACTGAACCACTCTTAACCCTTTAACCGCCGGTGACGCATATGTTCGGGTTCTCATTTTTTATTAGCACATTAAGTACCACATTTTAAATATGTTAAAGATAAAATGTGACATCAACCAGCAAGATTTGAAAAGAGTTGACCTCCATTTTGTCAAATTTGAATAATTTTCACTCACTTGAAGTTCCGCGAGACACAACTTCAAGTGGGTGAAAATTCAAATTGAATGATTTGGCGGTCAAAGGGTTAAAATGGAGAGGAACACTCTGATGCATCTTTGCTACAGCAAGGATTGTCGGGAGCCTATGTGACCGAGAGGTAGTGTGCTCGGCCCCAGACCACTTTGGCGCGAGCTTCGAATCCTTTGTCTGGAGGGCAGTGTCATCTCATTCTTCTCACCATCCTCAAGAGGTTCTCCTGGCCCAGTTTAGTAGTGGTTAAAGCTGTCTGCCTGTCACATCGGAGCTCGCGGGTTCGCCTCCCCTCACTCTGGTAATCAGGTTTGAAAAAAACAAATGTTTCTTTCTCCCTCACTCGTTTATTGTTGCTTACATTTATTAACTTACTTGAGTCAACAAATTGTTAGTTTAATATCAACTGTCGGTATTCTGGATTGATTGATTGATTGATTGATTGATTGATTGATTGATTGATTGATTGATTGATTGATTGATTGATTGATTGATTGATTGATTGATCGATTGATTGATTGATTAATTGATTGATTGATTGATTGATTGATTGATTGATTGATTGATTGATTAATTGATTGATTGATTGATTGATTGATTGATTGATTGATTGATTGATTGATTGATTGATTGATTGATTGATTGATTGATTGATTGATTGATTGATTGATTGATTGAGTGATATCACAATTTTAAAAATGTAGTTTAATAGAGCAGCATATTTTTAAAACGGCTGATTAGGCCTATCACATAAACACTAATGCGTTGAAAACAATCTCGGTTGCTGCCACATAAAATATTAATTATTACAATCAGTTATTTTGGGCAATGTGCATGAAATGTTATATGATTATGTAACTAATGTAATCTACCTAAATATAATAATTATAATTCATCAATTACTCCATCCAGAGACACAACAGTATTTGTTTGCACAGATTTCTTGCAAGCATCCGCTATGGTGCTGACGAGTATGGTAGACCTGGCATCAACTTCCAGTGTTGTCTTTCCTGCAACACAAGCAAATGGCTAATAATTGTATTTTCGGACGCGTCTCATGCTTGTTTACCAACATGTCTTTACATCCAAAATTATCATATCGATATCTTTAGCTATATAAATGCTGATTTATCACTTAAAATTGGCCATTCTGACGCAATCATCAGCTTCAAATGATTGGAAAAAAACATCGCTTACGAAAGTAGACCTTGATTTACAATCGGAGATCTGCATGATCTCATTAGATCAATGTCAGTTCACGTGCGCTTAAAAGTGTCGCTCACATTTAAAGGGTCAAACGCTCTAAAGATATTTGCAATTTCCCAAATTCACTTTAAAAGTCAGAATATCTACATGCCGAGAAAGTGCAAATAACAATAACTGCTTACTTTTCAATTAAATAACTGTTTGGTATTGGCGCGCTAACCAGAAAACACAAGATCCAATATTGTTTCAATGTTGGTTTTAACGTCTACGACGTTGGCTGAAGATTGATCCAACATTTGGTCAACGTCTCGTGTCTGTCGTGTTACATTCCCAGCCACACAAAACATGAACCTAATGTTGAATCGATCCAACATCGGGTCAACGTCTGGTGTTTGTTGGGTTACACCGCGCCCAGAAATGAGGTATTGGTTCTTAGCAAGCAAGATAAATCAAACCAATGTGTGTTTAACGTTGGCCAATCGTCTACGACGCTGGTCCAACAGTTCCATATCGTTTTTTACTATTTTTTCTTTTACACACACACTAGTTGTATGTCCTTTTATATAATAAACAACTTAAACGTTTAGAGGTATTAATTAGGCTTTTACGCTTTCCAGAGTGTCTTTTTTGCTACATAGTATAGAACACCGTGTAGCTATTTTTAGCTCCCGCCGTCACCGTAGGTGAGACAGAGGGAGCTATGGTTTGCGCCTCCGTTTTCTTCTTTTGCCTATAACTCTAGGGGGTCTAGTTGTGTTTTTTGGGGTATATGAATTTGACCTACTTTTGGTTCAGAACTATGACCTAGTTAGACGTTTTGACGCACACTTCGTTCCGGAGCAGATCTCGAAAAGTACTGGGCCGATTACAGTCATATTGCACATGTTCTCTAAGGTCTCTGGTTGTGCCTTTTCAGGTTTTTGGACCTTGACCTTGAAATCCAGCACTTTGACCTAATTTGTGACATCGGTAAATCTGACTGAAATATTTTGCGGAATATCATGAAAACCGCTCAAGATAGCTACGCCATTACTATAAAACAAATTGTACGGTTTCAAGAGAGGATGCATCTTGAAAAATTTCAAGTCGATAAAATTCAAAATGGCCGCCCATCGTCCATTATTCAACTCGACAGGCCTGATATTGCGGAATATCACGAAAACCGCTCAAGATAGCTACACCATTACTATAAAACAAATTGTAAGGTTTCAGGAGAGGATGCATCTTGACAAATTTCCAATCAATAAAATTCAAAATGGCCGCCTATAGGCCATTATTCACCTCGACAGGCTTCAGATTGCGGAATATCACGAAAACCGCTCAAGATAGTTACACCATTACTATAAAACAAATTGTAAGGTTTCAGGAGAGGATCCATTTTGAAAAATTTCAACTCGATTAAATTCAAAATGGCCGCCTTCCGGCCATTATTCACTTTGACAGGCCTGATATTGGGTAAATATTATGAACAAAAAAGACAATACATTTTGTATTTTTAGTTCAGGTCCGTGCTAGATAGCTAAACCATTACTATAAAACAAAATGTGAGATTTCAGAAGAGGATGCATCTTTAAAAAAATCGTCTTGATTCAAAATGGCCGCTTATTGGCCATTATTCACTTTCACAAGGCCGATATTTGGTAAACCGTGCTAGATGGCTAGACCATTACTGTAAAACAAAATGTTATTTTTCGGGGGAGGATGCACCCTGGAAATTTTTAACTTTTTTCGAATTCAAAATGGCCAACAATCGGCATTATTTACCTCGATAGGACTGATATCAGGTAAACTGTGCTAGATAGCTAGATAACTAGTCTATATCGAATTCAAAATGACCGTAAATCAGATAGGTAGACCATTACTGGGATACTGATTAGGATCATTAATTTCAATGGAGGTTTGCAATCTCTGACAGACTGTCTAGTTTTTATCTTACTCTTAGACTGAGCCTCTTAGACCTAGTTGACTTGCGTCTTGATTTTTGACCTAGCCTAGGACTACATTAATAACCCTATACAAAATTGGTTAAATCAAATTCTAATTCGGAGCGGGAGCTCCTGGACTTATGTAGTCTTGTATCTCTGGTTTTGGTGCGGGAAACTGAGGACAGACAATTGTCGGTCATTTTATTTCATGTGTACGTATCACAAAATTTATAATCTACTATGTACATTTTAAAATTAACATGTATACAAAACTATACATGAACAAATATTTTAAACACTGGATATGACGTTGTCTTACGAGATAAGTATGCCAACACCTATAACTGGTGAACGGTTGCTTTTATGTTATACTGTTATATTACTTTATTATATAATTTAATTCATTAAGATGGTTGACAGGCTCAACCAAGGTTATCACCATGTTGAAAGAAATACCCAATTAATAATAATGATATTGTACCATTTGCATGTTTTTAACTAGAAGTCAAATAAACCATAAACATCAAGCCAACATTGGTTGAATGTAACGTGATCACTGGGTTCTCACCTTGTACGGCGTCGAGGAAATGGTCCATCTCGTTGCCGTAGCTGGCCTGGTACCTGTCTGGTCCGAAGCTGTAGATGGGATCCCTAGTAGAGCCGTCCATAGACCACGTGTACATCTCACTCACGTGCTTGTTCTCAGACTGGATCATCCCCTCCGTACCTAAAACCTGCAATCCGGGGCCGGATCAACGCTGGGTCAATGTCACAGACCCTGCTTCTGTGTATATTGTAATTCAAAAGCTAGGTAATCTGGCAGGGATATTTTGAATAAATGAAGTAAATAAATAAACGAAATCGAATTTGGTGAATTTGTTAGCCTTGTAAAACTAGAAAAGCTCACTCAGGCGCTTTGGGACGTTGTTTCCATGAAGAACAAAATTCTTCCTGAAAAATCTTCTTGAAAAATCTATAGCATGTCGTTGATTCTTGTAATTATATGATAGCAGGCCTCTTTACTATTAAATGATCGGCCCGATAACATGTGCAAATTGCGAATCTATTAGTCATAACGAGGACGTTCCCAGAGACGGGATATCTAAATCTTGATATAATTTAGAATGAAAAAGATTTTTAACAAATACCTCATCCATACACATAGTCATTGAGAGGGGGCTACCATGTATCCTGGGTGATTCACTTGCCTTAACCTCCCCCCCCCCCCCTCCCCCTTACCTCTCCTTACCTCAACTCTCTGGTCGTAGCCATATTTAGCTTCTCTGCTGACTTCGCACGTCCCAATGATCCCGTCTTCAAATCTGATGACGACCACACAACTGTAGACGTCATCACATTCTGAGTAGAGGGGGTGTGTGGCGTGACCTACACAAATGTATGTTTTTGGTAAATCTCAGTATGGCCTTCAGTTATATGATGCCAATTTTCACACACCCAAAAATGAGTAATTGTCAACCACTTGAAGTTGTGGGTCGCGGTAGCGTCCGCAACTTCAAGTGGTTGACAATTACTCATTTTTGTTCAATTTTGGACCCATAGTTTGTCATTCGTTCTAATTAACCTAGTATGTAACACATGGCAATTTAAATAAAAACTTTAGTCGTGATTGGTGATTAAAGTGTTAATACAGTGCTTTCCTTAAGCGTGTGTGATCAAATAAATGTGCTAATAATGAAGACCGTCGGTATGAAATATTCACTCCTTTAAGCACCACCAAAAATTGCTAATAACTAGACATTTTACTCGAAATTCGTAAAGGGAATTTAAAACGTATCGAACACCATCGTCTATTCCATTGAGAGTTATTTTTAAATTATTGCTGCCTGATAAAACTACATTGGGAAGTATATTCTTTCCATTTCTCTGATTATTCTACAATATAATAGAATCATCCGGATGCTGTGTGTTCCTATTATAGAGCCATGATTTAGATTTGATGTTTTACAGTATATAGTTTATATTCATACCGAACGCATTGTCTACATACCCTTTACAATATATTTAGATTGTAGTAATTGCCATCCACTACCTGGCAAGCATAAAACATGTGTATAACATTTATACAACGTCGGCCAAACGTATTCGACGTTGGTCCAACATTGTATACATGTTATACAAATGTTTTGTGTTTGTTGGGTATAATCTAAGTGTGCTATCTATATAGCTGAGCTTACTAACCCGAAGCATATACTGACAGAGGCTGCTTGTCCACCAGCCAGCACAGCATATCAATATCATGGATAGCACTGTCCAGAAAAATACCTCCTGCAAAAGTAAGTACTACACATATTTTTAAATGTATAGTGAGTTTTACTGCAATCCCAGTTGCAGCATCTCAGAGCGTTAACCCTTTTGGTTAGCTTATTTAATTTTTCACCCACTTGAATTAAATTGTGTCTCGCTACTGCGACTCTCAGATTCAAGGAGATGAACATTAGTCATATTTGGTTAATTTGAGCCCAAAAATTTTCAAATCTTGATGGAAGGTGTAGTCAACTGTCAAAATTCGCGGGACAAAGGTCCCCCAGATTGTAATATTGCCCGTGGGTAGGCCAAGGCCCTATTCCATAATAATACTAAATATGCGTTTCATACCCAAAGCCTAATTAAGAGCAAAATCTCAAATCACAGCAAGTTCATATATACTTGAGCGACATCTATTAATTAATAGAGTTAATAATTAATATAGTTAATAATTCAAAGCCCTTCGCCTTTGCCCCTACTTGGTCGCTGGCATGCAAACAAACTGACTGTATTACTGCTGGGATTTGGAAACTGCTTGACCCCAATTGTATTGACACCCAGTAAACACAAAACATTTGTATGACTTTATGCAATGTTGGACCAACGTCGAATACGTTGGGCCGACGTTGTATAAATGTTATACAAATGTCTTGTGTTTGCTGGGCAGGAGGACTTTCTCTCAAACATTGTACATTCATTCAATGTTGGTTCAATGTTGGGCCAGCGTCGCAGACATTGGCCTAGCATGGAAACAGCATTGAATCAATGTCTCGTTTAAGTAGTATCTTGTAATCAGTTCAGTGGCTATATTAATGCCGTCAATCTGTACTCAATAGGCTACTGTTGGCATACACTTGACCGTCCCAGGCATGCGTATTTTGCAGTTGAATGATTCTTTAAACAGACATGTCGTTCTCAATAACATGTGATTTAATTGGGTAAGAAAAAAAGAATAAAAACGACTATTAGTTCTTACTTAGTAATTAAAGGGTAAATTATTGATTTAAAACAAGAAGTTAACAGTACTATGTTTTCTTGGCCCAAATAGGGCACGTGGGCTGCTGCATATCATAAAATAAACTGCGGAATATAATCTTAACTCGCGAACAACACAGAACATGGTATTTGTCAGCAACATAATTATTTACAAAGACAATTTATTTTACATGCTAACTAAATCTGTCCATTAATGTTTGTCCACCATTTACCTGACGACATGATATACTCCCTGCTTGTCATACTGGGTGGGTCTCTGCTTGTGCTCCTTGCTACTCGTACATTGCCAAGTTTACCAGCCTTAATATTATTGTACATCTGGCGTAGCTGGGGATCCCATCGTCTGTCATGGAAAACACGATGGTCAGATCAAATTAAATAAACTTTCACAGGTGCATTCTGTACATCGATATAACACTCATTGGCTATTCTATTGATCCGTTAGATAAACAAAACGACACAACGAGACGGAAAACAAAAAAATGACGTGTGTGTAAAACTTCTTATGGCGTTATCGTTATTAATAAATGTGTTTATTTTATCATCGATGAAAACTTAAGCCTATATATTCACGTATTTTTTTAAATTTGATATTACATCTGAAGCTATATCATATCGTTAAGGGCTAGACGGGTTGTCAAATAATGAAGAAAACATGTTCTACAAATAAAGGTAAAGTTAAAGGTGCAGGTTTATAATCTGATATCAAGTCTGAAGACCTATCATCCGACTTTACATTTTAACCACTGAACCTGTTCACTCGTGTGCCATTTCAACTCCACGGAGAGCATACAGTCCTGTAGCCACTTTCCCGCATTAAACTGTTTTTCTGTGTACGCCAGAAAAACTTCATCTAACATGACGTTTTTAGTGTTATTTCTTTGGGCATATCTCAGAACAGCAAAATTACAATGGTAGATGAATATATCGTGGGTATAGCCCACTCAGCAAACATGAGACGTTGGCACAACGTTGGTTTACTGTTGGCCCACCGTCTTCAACGTTGGCCCAACATTAAACCAACGTTGGGCCAACGTCTCATGTTTGCTGCCCAGGGGTATATATCCCTGCAATCCATGACATTACGCTCACTGTATCTGTCAATCACTCCTTCGTTAATTCAGTAAACTAGAAAAATCGGACATTTTCAGCCCTTACAATGCTGAATTATTTTTGTACAAACTATAGAAACCTAAGGGTTATTTTTTTCGATTTGAAATCAGCATAAATGTTTTAGTCAGCTCTCTCCGATTAATATGTTATACTCTTGCAGTGCGGGGATGGACTTTATCATCAGAATCGGACATCTACATACGTCAGATTCTGATGTTTTTTTGTGTTATTATTCATTTTGCATCAAATATAATTTAGTCGGGGACCATAATGTAATAAATTTGCACATCTGGCTAAAATTGTCAAAATTGGTGTACACGCCCACAAGACAATACTCTTTCAAATTTTTGATGGATCCAATCTGAAAAATTGCTGGATCCACCATTTTAGGCAAAATTCAAAATGGCCGCCAATAAAAAACCAAATTATCATATCTTGGCAACATATGGCCCAAATTTTACGATGTTAACATCAATTTTATATATTTGGATGACGAGGAATATATTTTTAATGGTTTAAAAGTTATTGGGATGAAATTGCACGTTTTAGTTTAATTTAAAATGCCCAAAATGACTCATTTTGTAAAATAATAAGCTAAAAACCTAAATATCAAACGCTGGACACATTTAAAAAATAGTTTGTGACACTGTATTCATACTTGACTGCTGACAACATAATTTATAGACCTATACATATTGGTAAACGTCATCTAAAATTAAACTGAGGAGTCATAGACTAGAATAAAGAAATCTTCAGTTAGTACATGTATCGCGGTTAGCAATCATTCTTTGGACATTCATTGTTCATGCACCACACTCAAAGTGACATAGATGTGTGCATCCTAGATAGCATTAGTACTTTGTAATTCCCCTTATCAGGTTATGTTTTTTGACATTTGGTTGTAGTGTTGCAACAATGCACAACCCTAACATCTGCAAAACACTCAGCAGACCCAGCTCCAGTCCAATGGATTGTATATTTTGCTGCCTTTCAAGAGCCCTTCTCCAAATATATAATGCCTGATGCAGTGCTCGTCTAGAAGGCGGAAGTAAGGCCCCCCTGTTTGAGTGGTATGTTTTCTAATTTTCGTTTGGCGCAGTCCATGCACCGCCCCAGCCATGTCAATGGAGTCCGGGAAAACAGAAGAGGATCTTAAGTAAACGCCACGAATGGATATGGAGTGGCGGCCATTTTGGATTTTGCTTTAAATGGTGGTTCCAATACTTTTTGAACTTGGATCCATCAAAAATATAAATCTATAAGGTCTAAGGGACCTATAATCGAATTTTGGCAATTTTAGCCAGATGTGCAAATTTATACACTAATTGGACATTATGCCCCCCCCCCCACTAATTATACAATAGATGTTTTTAATAACATTACTAAATACGTTTAGTAATATAGCATTATGCATACAGGTATAATGGCATGTGAATGCATACCTTTAACACTGATGTACTTTATCTTTGTCATTTACTTTCACTCACCACGACCAATAAAGCTTTCCTGAGTCTATAAATGAAATGAATCGGGCTTTAGGCCACCTTTGTGCACATATAGGCTAAACTGGGCCAGGAGAACCTCCTGAGGATGGTGAGATGATTGAGATGACACTGTCCTCCAGACACAGGATTCGAAATTCGAGCCCTGGCGGTCTGAGGCCGAGCACGCTACCTCTCGGTCACGGAGGCTCCCCACAATACTAACTTTCACACGTGGACAATTTTGTTTCTTTCAAACCGCCGAGACCGGGAACCGAACCCCGGACTCTGGCGTGAAAGGCAGCGGTGCTAGCCACTACCCTAGGGCCCCCGCCCCTTCCTGAGTCTATACTGAACCCAATTAAAGTATATTATATGATCAAGGTATTTGTATAAACATATTTTATTTTGCAATTGATCAAAGTATTTGTGTATTCAATTAATGCACATGTAGGCTATTCCAAATATGCCATGTGGGCATCAATTCGAAGATTGTTGTTATTGGGTTCTACATGTTCTTAAACTTTTCTCAAAACGGAATCTATACCAGCAATAATTCTTTTAGTATGGTCATCCTAGCTTCAGCTACGATGCCGCCTAAGCTGAGATATACAAATAAGTATTATACTGAGTATTTTCCAACATCAACCACGAATATGCCTCCAAGGGTAAGTAAAGGACTAAAGTCTCAGTCGTGTGGGCATTCGGGTTTTTTTGTTATTGTAAGGAGTGCAAGAGAAAGTGAGAATCGTCATGGTGTTCCTAGTAGCCGTTGAGATGTAGAATATCGAGATCAAGTTTTCAACTTAGCAAGGATAACATATATTACTGATCATACTTTCATCACCTGTTAAATGCGCAAAATAGCGGAACATCTTTTGTCTTTGCCAAGCTGTAGCATGTACACAGAGCTTCAAGCGTGGGTGCCAGCGGTTTCTCACAAAACACAGCTTTGCCTGCCAATAAATAAATAGGAAGAAGAACCATTTTGCAGTTTCCACTGTTTATGTTTTTCTGTTGTATTTTGTCACTGTATACATCTGCAGCAATGAATACATATACACATTCTGTTCTGCATTTAACATGGTCCTTCATGTCATAATAAAATGGCAAATGTGAATGTGAACTTTATAAACTATGTAGATTTTCGAAAAATAACACATGATAAATGAATGAGTCGAGAAAAATTTTCGGCTTGGTATACAACAGATTCATGTTTAAAAAAACATTGCATAATATAAACTACTAAAAATGTCTTATCAATGTTTATTTTGTAAAAACGGTACCAAATTATTTGGGGGCAAATACAGGGTAAACAGGGCCAGTAACTTATACGTGTATAAAGCAGATTCTTCCATATCGTACTCACCAGCATTCAGTGCTTTTATGACGATTTCCTTATGTGTAAAAGACGGTGTGCACACTATGACGGCTTCAACACTGAAATATATATTAGCCAATTTTGCAGTTATAGAGATATAGCATTTTAAAAACTTAACTCTTTTCTTGGCCTTGCTAAAATTTCATTATTTTCTGCCCAAAGGCTACCTCGGGGGTCCCCCATCAGTACAACATTAAGTATATTTTGTGCAGTTTTTAAAACAAAGTCGGTTTCCGGGGGTAGTTTTATCAGGGGGAAGTCGGTTAAGGAAGAGTTAAAAACGACAATGCT